>CP137682.1:7285168-7885168 GCA_037976565.1 Mesocentrotus franciscanus | reverse complement strand
TGTAGTCTCAAGTGTAAGAGAAGGCTTTTTGCTCTCCTCTCTCGATAAGAGCATGAACAAAAAAGCAAGCTTCGACACGATGATAATTATGAAACACAATGACAGTATGACGGTATAGGGCACTGTAGATATTCAAACCGAGTCAAGATATTGACGAGAAAGAACCATCCGTTGATGATGCATGCCGGACAGGCGTATGTAAAATGACGTAACATCACTGTAGCTGATTTAAAATTACTTATATTAGATAGAATATTGCCTGCTGTAAATCTATGAAAGAGCAGATACTTGTTTGGACGTCGCACTCTTTCAGATTTTGCGCTCTGGTTGTATATTTTTTGTGCCTAGATCACGTTGATTTATTTCAAAGGGATTACATGATCTGCGGCCCATCTTTGCTATAGTGTACTTAAAAGAAGTTAGAAGGCCAAATTAGCGACCAGATCGAGCCATGATGATCTCATAAGATGGCGCTATATAAAAGACCGAAACGGTCACCAAAGGAAACTTATTCGGCTCATTCTGCTTTATCCGAATGCAATATCGAGGCGAGTTAAGGAGAGTAGATGATAATCTTTACCCTCCCTAATGTCCAAAATGTCTACACCACCCCCCACCCCTCGGTATCTGGTAATGCGCCTTCTTTTACAGCTTTACAAAAAAAATGTCAGTCTGAAGCATGACCTGCCCCACCCCATTAAAACAGCCATCGTTCCAGTCCCTCCTGACCCCCGAACAAAACACATCAGAGCAACGCGCAATCTTACAACCGAAAAGAAGATGTGACGACACAATGCTTTCCCGCGTCCTAATGCCAACGCCTCTACTAATATGGGTCATTGCGTAAACTCTCCAAGCTTTAAGATGTGACCTCACAATGATACCGGCGCGGCGCGCAAACTTTCATCCAATCAGCGCGCAGTAACCACTCACGTGATATCACAATGCGTTACGCGCCGGTATGTTTACGTTTCAAGAAATTGTGTTGCTAACGCTTCATTCTTTACTGAATTCCCCTCGCATCCAGATGTCTGTACATCTTGCTTGCTTCACAATGCCAAATCAGTCTATGAGAAGCGTCGATTCTTTGGTCAATTCAGAAAGACAGTGACCAAAGGTTTTCGAGAATTATGCTGCTGCGTTCGAGGTAAATAAATGAATGAGAAAGTAGATAGCATTCTCAAATATAAAGATGAATCCTCAACGATAAAAAGGGGGGGGTGTGGGTGAAATAGGTGTTTAATGAAAGCTAGTACGTACATGCCCACTTAAACGAGATAGACGTCGTGTCATTTCCAAACCAAGATAGGCCTACCATGAGTTTTTAAGAAGAAAAAGATTGAGCGAACAGCGATGTGTGGATAAGAGAATGACATTATGATGTTCTCATTATTGTTTACAGCATCTACTGATGACGAACGTCCAGTCGCAGTGACAGTTAATGATATTGCATTGGTAAGTAAATCGTTTCGAACAATACCAAAAGTCGAATCCTCTTCTGAAATTGTTTCAAGAATCAATGCCACGCCTAGTAGTGTAAATAATAAACAGAACACTGTTGTAGTGTGTCCTTTTTTGGGGGATTCAGACTAGAACGGACTTTTGAGTTCCTTATGCTTTTTTTTTTACTGGAAATGAATCAAGTGGTTCATTCTCAAGCATTATTCATCTCTTCACTCTCTTTTCTTTCTTTAATCTTGCAGTTCCACCTTGCAAGTGGAGCATCCAACTTCGAAACTCCCAAAGTTGAAGAGGATAGCAATATAGACACAATATATGATGTTCTCATTATTGTTTACAGCATCTACTGATGACGAACGTCCAGTCGCAGTGACAGTTAATGATATTGCATTGGTAAGTAAATCGTTTCGAACAATACCAAAAGTCGAATCCTCTTCTGAAATTGTTTCAAGAATCAATGCCACGCCTAGTAGTGTAAATAATAAACAGAACACTGTTGTAATGTGTCCTTTTTTGGGGGATTCCAGACTAGAACGGACTTTTGAGTTCCCTTTGCTTTTTTTTTTACTGGAAAAAAATCAAGTGGTTCATTCTCAAGCATTATTCATCTCTTCACTCTCTTTCCTTCTTTAATCTTGCAGTTCCACCTTGCAAGTGGAGCATCCAACTTCGAAACTCCCAAAGTTGAAGAGGATAGCAATATAGACACCAAACCCCACTTGGTCGTTCCTTTAGCCGTGTCTACGACGGTTATGATGACGACAGCTTGAGTTCGATCTCTGACTGGTCCTCGCTTTTCGATGAGAGCGATGATGATGACGATATGTCGAGTTTTACTACCGTATCTGAACTATCGGACTTCACGTGGGATCTCTTCGAAGAGACCAACAGCAGTACAATGGACTTGTCATTCTCCGAAGTGGATGACGACGGTGTTGATAATTATACCATCGCCCAAATGCTCCTCGAGCAGCTACTTTACGAAATCGTATGATTTGTTTGTCATCCCTGAATACAAAAATAAAAATTGAGTTGAGAATGACAAAAAAAGCTCGTGTGTTTGTCCATTTATTCTCCTGAATTCTTGTAGTCTCAAGTGTAAGAGAAGGCTTTTTGCTCTCCTCTCTCGATAAGAGCATGAACAAAAAAGCAAGCTTCGACACGATGATAATTATGAAACACAATGACAGTATGACGGTATAGGGCACTGTAGATATTCAAACCGAGTCAAGATATTGACGAGAAAGAACCATCCGTTGATGATGCATGCCGGACAGGCGTATGTAAAATGACGTAACATCACTGTAGCTGATTTAAAATTACTTATATAAGATAGAATATTGCCTGCTGTAAATCTATGAAAGAGCAGATACTTGTTTGGACGTCGCACTCTTTCAGATTTTGCGCTCTGGTTGTATATTTTTTGTGCCTAGATCACGTTGATTTATTTCAAAGGGATTACATGATCTGCGGCCCATCTTTGCTATAGTGTACTTAAAAGAAGTTAGAAGGCCAAATTAGCGACCAGATCGAGCCATGATGATCTCATAAGATGGCGCTATATAAAAGACCGAATCGGTCACCAAAGGAAACTTATTCGGCTCATTCTGCTTTATCCGAATGCAATATCGAGGCGAGTTAAGGAGAGTAGATGATAATCTTTACCCTCCCTAATGTCCAAAATGTCTACACCACCCCCCCCCTCGGTATCTGGTAATGCGCCTTCTTTTACAGCTTTACAAAAAAAAATATGTCAGTCTGAAGCATGACCTGCCCCACCCAACCCCCATTAAAACAGCCATCGTTCCAGTCCCTCCTGACCCCCGAACAAAACACATCAGAGCAACGCGCAATCTTACAACCGAAAAGAAGATGTGACGACACAATGCTTTCCCGCGTCCTAATGCCAACGCCTCTACTAATATGGGTCATTGCGTAAACTCTCCAAGCTTTAAGATGTGACCTCACAATGATACCGGCGCGGCGCGCAAACTTTCATCCAATCAGCGCGCAGTAACCACTCACGTGATATCACAATGCGTTACGCGCCGGTATGTTTACGTTTCAAGAAATTGTGTTGCTAACGCTTCATTCTTTACTGAATTCCCCTCGCATCCAGATGTCTGTACATCTTGCTTGCTTCACAATGCCAAATCAGTCTATGAGAAGGCGTCGATTCTTTGGTCAATTCAGAAAGACAGTGACCAAAGGTTTTCGAGAATTATGCTGCTGCGTTCGAGGTAAATAAATGAATGAGAAAGTAGATAGCATTCTCAAATATAAAGATGAATCCTCAACGATAAAAAGGGGGGGGTGAAATAGGTGTTTAATGAAAGCTAGTACGTACATGCCCACTTAAACGAGATAGACGTCGTGTCATTTCCAAACCAAGATAGGCCTACCATGAGTTTTTAAGAAGAAAAAGATTGAGCGAACAGCGATGTGTGGATAAGAGAATGACATTATGATGTTCTCATTATTGTTTACAGCATCTACTGATGACGAACGTCCAGTCGCAGTGACAGTTAATGATATTGCATTGGTAAGTAAATCGTTTCGAACAATACCAAAAGTCGAATCCTCTTCTGAAATTGTTTCAAGAATCAATGCCACGCCTAGTAGTGTAAATAATAAACAGAACACTGTTGTAGTGTGTCCTTTTTTGGGGGGGGGGATTCCAGACTAGAACGGACTTTTGAGTTCCTTATGCTTTTTTTTTTACTGGAAATGAATCAAGTGGTTCATTCTCAAGCATTATTCATCTCTTCACTCTCTTTTCTTTCTTTAATCTTGCAGTTCCACCTTGCAAGTGGAGCATCCAACTTCGAAACTCCCAAAGTTGAAGAGGATAGCAATATAGACACAATATATGATGTTCTCATTATTGTTTACAGCATCTACTGATGACGAACGTCCAGTCGCAGTGACAGTTAATGATATTGCATTGGTAAGTAAATCGTTTCGAACAATACCAAAAGTCGAATCCTCTTCTGAAATTGTTTCAAGAATCAATGCCACGCCTAGTAGTGTAAATAATAAACAGAACACTGTTGTAATGTGTCCTTTTTGGGGGGGGGGATTCCAGACTAGAACGGACTTTTGAGTTCCCTTTGCTTTTTTTTACTGGAAAAAATCAAGTGGTTCATTCTCAAGCATTATTCATCTCTTCACTCTCTTTCCCTTCTTTAATCTTGCAGTTCCACCTTGCAAGTGGAGCATCCAACTTCGAAACTCCCAAAGTTGAAGAGGATAGCAATATAGACACCAAACCCCACTTGGTCGTTCCTTTAGCCGTGTCTGACGACGACGGTTATGATGACGACAGCTTGAGTTCGATCTCTGACTGGTCCTCGCTTTTCGATGAGAGCGATGATGATGACGATATGTCGAGTTTTACTACCGTATCTGAACTATCGGACTTCACGTGGGATCTCTTCGAAGAGACCAACAGCAGTACAATGGACTTGTCATTCTCCGAAGTGGATGACGACGGTGTTGATAATTATACCATCGCCCAAATGCTCCTCGAGCAGCTACTTTACGAAATCGTATGATTTGTTTGTCATCCCTGAATACAAAAATAAAAATTGAGTTGAGAATGACAAAAAAAGCTCGTGTGTTTGTCCATTTATTCTCCTGAATTCTTGTAGTCTCAAGTGTAAGAGAAGGCTTTTTGCTCTCCTCTCTCGATAAGAGCATGAACAAAAAAGCAAGCTTCGACACGATGATAATTATGAAACACAATGACAGTATGACGGTATAGGGCACTGTAGATATTCAAACCGAGTCAAGATATTGACGAGAAAGAACCATCCGTTGATGATGCATGCCGGACAGGCGTATGTAAAATGACGTAACATCACTGTAGCTGATTTAAAATTACTTATATAAGATAGAATATTGCCTGCTGTAAATCTATGAAAGAGCAGATACTTGTTTGGACGTCGCACTCTTTCAGATTTTGCGCTCTGGTTGTATATATTTTGTGCCTAGATCACGTTGATTTATTTCAAAGGGATTACATGATCTGCGGCCCATCGTTGCTATAGTGTACTTAAAAGAAGTTAGAAGGCCAAATTAGCGACCAGATCGAGCCATGATGATCTCATAAGATGGCGCTATATAAAAGACCGAATCGGTCACCAAAGGAAACTTATTCGGCTCATTCTGCTTTATCCGAATGCAATATCGAGGCGAGTTAAGGAGAGTAGATGATAATCTTTACCCTCCCTAATGTCCAAAATGTCTACACCACCCCCACCCCTCGGTATCTGGTAATGCGCCTTCTTTTACAGCTTTACAAAAAAAATGTCAGTCTGAAGCATGACCTGCCCCCCCCCCCCCATTAAAACAGCCATCGTTCCAGTCCCTCCTGACCCCCGACCAAAACACATCAGCGCTATAATACAGAGCAACGCGCAATCTTACAACCGAAAAAAAGATGTGACGACACAATGCTTTCCCGCGTCCTAATGCCAACGCCTCTACTAATATGGGTCAATGCGTAAACTCTCCAAGCTTTAAGATGTGACCTCACAATGATACCGGCGCGGCGCGCAAACTTTCATCCAATCAGCGCGCAGTAACCACTCACGTGATATCACAATGCGTTACGCGCCGGTATGTTTACGTTTCAAGAAATTGTGTTGCTAACGCTTCATTCTTTACTGAATTCCCCTCGCATCCAGATGTCTGTACATCTTGCTTGCTTCACAATGCCAAATCAGTCTATGAGAAGGCGTCGATTCTTTGGTCAATTCAGAAAGACAGTGACCAAAGGTTTTCGAGAATTATGCTGCTGCGTTCGAGGTAAATAAATGAATGAGAAAGTAGATAGCATTCTCAAATATAAAGATGAATCCTCAACGATAAAAGGGGGTGGGTGAAATAGGTGTTTAATGAAAGCTAGTACGTACATGCCCACTTAAACGAGATAGACGTCGTGTCATTTCCAAACCAAGATAGGCCTACCATGAGTTTTTAAGAAGAAAAAGATTGAGCGAACAGCGATGTGTGGATAAGAGAATGACATTATGATGTTCTCATTATTGTTTACAGCATCTACTGATGACGAACGTCCAGTCGCAGTGACAGTTAATGATATTGCATTGGTAAGTAAATCGTTTCGAACAATACCAAAAGTCGAATCCTCTTCTGAAATTGTTTCAAGAATCAATGCCACGCCTAGTAGTGTAAATAATAAACAGAACACTGTTGTAGTGTGTCCTTTTTTGGGGGATTCCAGACTAGAACGGACTTTTGAGTTCCCTTTGCTTTTTTTTTTACTGGAAATGAATCAAGTGGTTCATTCTCAAGCATTATTCATCTCTTCACTCTCTTTTCTTTCTTTAATCTTGCAGTTCCACCTTGCAAGTGGAGCATCCAACTTCGAAACTCCCAAAGTTGAAGAGGATAGCAATATAGACACCAAACCCCACTTGGTCGTTCCTTTAGCCGTGTCTGACGACGACGGTTATGATGACGACAGCTTGAGTTCGATCTCTGACTGGTCCTCGCTTTTCGATGAGAGCGATGATGATGACGATATGTCGAGTTTTACTACCGTATCTGAACTATCGGACTTCACGTGGGATCTCTTCGAAGAGACCAACAGCACTACAATGGACTTGTCATTCTCCGAAGTGGATGACGACGGTGTTGATAATTATACCATCGCCCAAATGCTCCTCGAGCAGCTACTTTACGAAATCGTATGATTTGTTTGTCATCCCTGAATACAAAAATAAAAATTGAGTTGAGAATGACAAAAAAAGCTCGTGTGTTTGTCCATTTATTCTCCTGAATTCTTGTAGTCTCAAGTGTAAGAGAAGGCTTTTTGCTCTCCTCTCTCGATAAGAGCATGAACATAAAAAGCAAGCTTCGACACGATGATAATTATGAAACACAATGACAGTATAACGGTATAGGGCACTGTAGATATTCAAACCGAGTCAAGATATTGACGAGAAAGAACCATCCGTTGATGATGCATGCCGGACAGGCGTATGTAAAATGACGTAACATCACTGTAGCTGATTTAAAATTACTTATATAAGATAGAATATTGCCTGCTGTAAATCTATGAAAGAGCAGATACTTGTTTGGACGTCGCACTCTTTCAGATTTTGCGCTCTGGTTGTATATTTTTTGTGCCTAGATCACGTTGATTTATTTCAAAGGGATTACATGATCTGCGGCCCATCTTTGCTATAGTGTACTTAAAAGAAGTTAGAAGGCCAAATTAGCGACCAGATCGAGCCATGATGATCTCATAAGATGGCGCTATATAAAAGACCGAATCGGTCACCAAAGGAAACTTATTCGGCTCATTCTGCTTTATCCGAATGCAATATCGAGGCGAGTTAAGGAGAGTAGATGATAATCTTTACCCTCCCTAATGTCCAAAATGTCTACACCACCCCCACCCCTCGGTATCTGGTAATGCGCCTTCTTTTACAGCTTTACAAAAAAAATGTCAGTCTGAAGCATGACCTGCCCCACCCAACCCCATTAAAACAGCCATCGTTCCAGTCCCTCCTGACCCCCCCCCCGAACAAAACACATCAGAGCAACGCGCAATCTTACAACCGAAAAGAAGATGTGACGACACAATGCTTTCCCGCGTCCTAATGCCAACGCCTCTACTAATATGGGTCATTGCGTAAACTCTCCAAGCTTTAAGATGTGACCTCACAATGATACCGGCGCGGCGCGCAAACTTTCATCCAATCAGCGCGCAGTAACCACTCACGTGATATCACAATGCGTTACGCGCCGGTATGTTTACGTTTCAAGAAATTGTGTTGCTAACGCTTCATTCTTTACTGAATTCCCTCGCATCCAGATGTCTGTACATCTTGCTTGCTTCACAATGCCAAATCAGTCTATGAGAAGGCGTCGATTCTTTGGTCAATTCAGAAAGACAGTGACCAAAGGTTTTCGAGAATTATGCTGCTGCGTTCGAGGTAAATAAATGAATGAGAAAGTAGATAGCATTCTCAAATATAAAGATGAATCCTCAACGATAAAAGGGGGTGGGTGAAATAGGTGTTTAATGAAAGCTAGTACGTACATGCCCACTTAAACGAGATAGACGTCGTGTCATTTCCAAACCAAGATAGGCCTACCATGAGTTTTTAAGAAGAAAAAGATTGAGCGAACAGCGATGTGTGGATAAGAGAATGACATTATGATGTTCTCATTATTGTTTACAGCATCTACTGATGACGAACGTCCAGTCGCAGTGACAGTTAATGATATTGCATTGGTAAGTAAATCGTTTCGAACAATACCAAAAGTCGAATCCTCTTCTGAAATTGTTTCAAGAATCAATGCCACGCCTAGTAGTGTAAATAATAAACAGAACACTGTTGTAGTGTGTCCTTTTTTGGGGATTCCAGACTAGAACGGACTTTTGAGTTCCTTATGCTTTTTTTTTTACTGGAAATGAATCAAGTGGTTCATTCTCAAGCATTATTCATCTCTTCACTCTCTTTTCTTTCTTTAATCTTGCAGTTCCACCTTGCAAGTGGAGCATCCAACTTCGAAACTCCCAAAGTTGAAGAGGATAGCAATATAGACACAATATATGATGTTCTCATTATTGTTTACAGCATCTACTGATGACGAACGTCCAGTCGCAGTGACAGTTAATGATATTGCATTGGTAAGTAAATCGTTTCGAACAATACCAAAAGTCGAATCCTCTTCTGAAATTGTTTCAAGAATCAATGCCACGCCTAGTAGTGTAAATAATAAACAGAACACTGTTGTAATGTGTCCTTTTTTGGGGGATTCCAGACTAGAACGGACTTTTGAGTTCCCTTTGCTTTTTTTACTGGAAAAAATCAAGTGGTTCATTCTCAAGCATTATTCATCTCTTCACTCTCTTTCCCTTCTTTAATCTTGCAGTTCCACCTTGCAAGTGGAGCATCCAACTTCGAAACTCCCAAAGTTGAAGAGGATAGCAATATGACACCAAACCCCACTTGGTCGTTCCTTCAGCCGTGTCTGACGACGACGGTTATGATGACGACAGCTTGAGTTCGATCTCTGACTGGTCCTCGCTTTTCGATGAGAGCGATGATGATGACGATATGTCGAGTTTTACTACCGTATCTGAACTATCGGACTTCACGTGGGATCTCTTCGAAGAGACCAACAGCAGTACAATGGACTTGTCATTCTCCGAAGTGGATGACGACGGTGTTGATAATTATACCATCGCCCAAATGCTCCTCGAGCAGCTACTTTACGAAATCGTATGATTTGTTTGTCATCCCTGAATACAAAAATAAAAATTGAGTTGAGAATGACAAAAAAAGCTCGTGTGTTTGTCCATTTATTCTCCTGAATTCTTGTAGTCTCAAGTGTAAGAGAAGGCTTTTTGCTCTCCTCTCTCGATAAGAGCATGAACAAAAAAGCAAGCTTCGACACGATGATAATTATGAAACACAATGACAGTATAACGGTATAGGGCACTGTAGATATTCAAACCGAGTCAAGATATTGACGAGAAAGAACCATCCGTTGATGATGCATGCCGGACAGGCGTATGTAAAATGACGTAACATCACTGTAGCTGATTTAAAATTACTTATATAAGATAGAATATTGCCTGCTGTAAATCTATGAAAGAGCAGATACTTGTTTGGACGTCGCACTCTTTCAGATTTTGCGCTCTGGTTGTATATTTTTTGTGCCTAGATCACGTTGATTTATTTCAAAGGGATTACATGATCTGCGGCCCATCTTTGCTATAGTGTACTTAAAAGAAGTTAGAAGGCCAAATTAGCGACCAGATCGAGCCATGATGATCTCATAAGATGGCGCTATATAAAAGACCGAATCGGTCACCAAAGGAAACTTATTCGGCTCATTCTGCTTTATCCGAATGCAATATCGAGGCGAGTTAAGGAGAGTAGATGATAATCTTTACCCTCCCTAATGTCCAAAATGTCTACACCACCCCCACCCCCTCGGTATCTGGTAATGCGCCTTCTTTACAGCTTTACAAAAAAAATGTCAGTCTGAAGCATGACCTGCCCCACCCCCATTAAAACAGCCATCGTTCCAGTCCCTCCTGACCCCGACCAAAACACATCAGCGCTATAATACAGAGCAACGCGCAATCTTACAACCGAAAAAAAGATGTGACGACACAATGCTTTCCCGCGTCCTAATGCCAACGTCTCTACTAATATGGGTCAATGCGTAAACTCTCAAGCTTTAAGATGTGACCTCACAATGATACCGGCGCGGCGCGCAAACTTTCATCCAATCAGCGCGCAGTAACCACTCACGTGATATCACAATGCGTTACGCGCCGGTATGTTTACGTTTCAAGAAATTGTGTTGCTAACGCTTCATTCTTTACTGAATTCCCTCGCATCCAGATGTCTGTACATCTTGCTTGCTTCACAATGCCAAATCAGTCTATGAGAAGGCGTCGATTCTTTGGTCGATTCAGAAAGACAGTGACCAAAGGTTTTCGAAAATTATGCTGCTGCGTTCGAGGTAAATAAATGAATGAGATAGATACATTCTTCTCAAATATAAAGATGAATCCTCAACGATAAAAGGGGGGTGGGTGAAATAGGTGTTTAATGAAAGCTAGTACGTACATGCCCACTTAAACGAGATAGAGGTCGTGTCATTTCCAAACCAAGATAGGCCTACCATGAGTTTTTAAGAAGAAAAAAGATTGAGCGAACAGCGATGTGTGGATAAGAGAATGACATTATGATGTTCTCATTATTGTTTACAGCATCTACTGATGACGAACGTCCAGTCGCAGTGACAGTTGATGATATTGCATTGGTAAGTAAATCGTTTCGAACAATACCAAAAGTCGAATCCTCTTCTGAAATTGTTTAAGAATCAATGCCACGCCTAGTAGTGTAAATAATAAACAGAACACTGTTGTAGTGTGTCCTTTTTTTTTGGGGGATTCCAGACTAGAACGGACTTTTGAGTTCCCTTTGCTACTGGAAATGAATCAAGTGGTTCATTCTCAAGCATTATTCATCTCTTCACTCTCTTTCCTTCTTTAATCTTGCAGTTCCACCTTGCAAGTGGAGCATCAACTTCGAAACTCCCAAAGTTGAAGAGGATAGCAATATAGACACCAAACCCCACTTGGTCGTTCCTTCAGCCGTGTCTGACGACGACGGTTATGATGACGACAGCTTGAGTTCGATCTCTGACTGGTCCTCGCTTTTCGATGAGAGCGATGATGATGACGATATGTCGAGTTTTACTACCGTATCTGAACTATCGGACTTCACGTGGGATCTCTTCGAAGAGACCAACAGCACTACAATGGACTTGTCATTCTCCGAAGTGGATGACGACGGTGTTGATAATTATACCATCGCCCAAATGCTCCTCGAGCAGCTACTTTACGAAATCGTATGATTTGTTTGTCATCCCTGAATACAAAAATAAAAATTGAGTTGAGAATGACAAAAAAAGCTCGTGTGTTTGTCCATTTATTCTCCTGAATTCTTGTAGTCTCAAGTGTAAGAGAAGGCTTTTTGCTCTCCTCTCTCGATAAGAGCATGAACATAAAAAGCAAGCTTCGACACGATGATAATTATGAAACACAATGACAGTATAACGGTATAGGGCACTGTAGATATTCAAACCGAGTCAAGATATTGACGAGAAAGAACCATCCGTTGATGATGCATGCCGGACAGGCGTATGTAAAATGACGTAACATCACTGTAGCTGATTTAAAATTACTTATATAAGATAGAATATTGCCTGCTGTAAATCTATGAAAGAGCAGATACTTGTTTGGACGTCGCACTCTTTCAGATTTTGCGCTCTGGTTGTATATTTTGTGCCTAGATCACGTTGATTTATTTCAAAGGGATTACATGATCTGCGGCCCATCGTTGCTATAGTGTACTTAAAAGAAGTTAGAAGGCCAAATTAGCGACCAGATCGAGCCATGATGATCTCATAAGATGGCGCTATATAAAGACCGAATCGGTCACCAAAGGAAACTTATTCGGCTCATTCTGCTTTATCCGAATGCAATATCGAGGCGAGTTAAGGAGAGTAGATGATAATCTTTACCCTCCCTAATGTCCAAAATGTCTACACCACCCCCACCCCCTCGGTATCTGGTAATGCGCCTTCTTTTACAGCTTTACAACAAATGTCAGTCTGAAGCATGACTGCCCCACCCGCCCCCATTAAAACAGCCATCGTTCCAGTCCCTCCTGAACCCCCTCCCCGACCAAAACACATCAGCGCTATGATACAGCAACGCGCAATCTTACAACCGAAAAAAGATGTGACGACACAATGCTTTCCCGCGTCCTAATGCCAACGCTCTACTAATATGGGTCAATGCGTAAACTCTCCAAGCTTTAAGATGTGACCTCACAATGATACCGGCGCGGCGCGCAAACTTTCATCAATCAGCGCGCAGTAACCACTCACGTGATATCACAATGCGTTACGCGCCGGTATGTTTACGTTTCAAGAAATTGTGTTGCTAACGCTTCATTCTTTACTGAATTCCCTCGCATCCAGATGTCTGTACATCTTGCTTGCTTCACAATGCCAAATCAGTCTATGAGAAGGCGTCGATTCTTTGGTCAATTCAGAAAGACAGTGACCAAAGGTTTTCGAAAATTATGCTGCTGCGTTCGAGGTAAATAAATGAATGAGAAAGTAGATAGCATTCTCAAATATAAAGATGAATCCTCAACGATAAAAGGGGGTGGGTGAAATAGGTGTTTAATGAAAGCTAGTACGTACATGCCCACTTAAACGAGATAGAGGTCGTGTCATTTCCAAACCAAGATAGGCCTACCATGAGTTTTTAAGAAGAAAAAGATTGAGCGAACAGCGATGTGTGGATAAGAGAATGACATTATGATGTTCTCATTATTGTTTACAGCATCTACTGATGACGAACGTCCAGTCGCAGTGACAGTTAATGATATTGCATTGGTAAGTAAATCGTTTCGAACAATACCAAAAGTCGAATCCTCTTCTGAAATTGTTTCAAGAATCAATGCCACGCCTAGTAGTGTAAATAATAAACAGAACACTGTTGTAGTGTGTCCTTTTTGGGGGATTCCAGACTAGAACGGACTTTTGAGTTCCCTTTGCTTTTTTTTTTACTGGAAATGAATCAAGTGGTTCATTCTCAAGCATTATTCATCTCTTCACTCTCTTTCCTTCTTTAATCTTGCAGTTCCACCTTGCAAGTGGAGCATCCAACTTCGAAACTCCCAAAGTTGAAGAGGATAGCAATATAGACACCAAACCCCACTTGGTCGTTCCTTCAGCCGTGTCTGACGACGACGGTTATGATGACGACAGCTTGAGTTCGATCTCTGACTGGTCCTCGCTTTTCGATGAGAGCGATGATGATGACGATATGTCGAGTTTTACTACCGTATCTGAACTATCGGACTTCACGTGGGATCTCTTCGAAGAGACCAACAGCACTACAATGGACTTGTCATTCTCCGAAGTGGATGACGACGGTGTTGATAATTATACCATCGCCCAAATGCTCCTCGAGCAGCTACTTTACGAAATCGTATGATTTGTTTGTCATCCCTGAATACAAAAATAAAAATTGAGTTGAGAATGACAAAAAAAGCTCGTGTGTTTGTCCATTTATTCTCCTGAATTCTTGTAGTCTCAAGTGTAAGAGAAGGCTTTTTGCTCTCCTCTCTCGATAAGAGCATGAACATAAAAAGCAAGCTTCGACACGATGATAATTATGAAACACAATGACAGTATAACGGTATAGGGCACTGTAGATATTCAAACCGAGTCAAGATATTGACGAGAAAGAACCATCCGTTGATGATGCATGCCGGACAGGCGTATGTAAAATGACGTAACATCACTGTAGCTGATTTAAAATTACTTATATAAGATAGAATATTGCCTGCTGTAAATCTATGAAAGAGCAGATACTTGTTTGGACGTCGCACTCTTTCAGATTTTGCGCTCTGGTTGTATATTTTTTGTGCCTAGATCACGTTGATTTATTTCAAAGGGATTACATGATCTGCGGCCCATCTTTGCTATAGTGTACTTAAAAGAAGTTAGAAGGCCAAATTAGCGACCAGATCGAGCCATGATGATCTCATAAGATGGCGCTATATAAAAGACCGAATCGGTCACCAAAGGAAACTTATTCGGCTCATTCTGCTTTATCCGAATGCAATATCGAGGCGAGTTAAGGAGAGTAGATGATAATCTTTACCCTCCCTAATGTCCAAAATGTCTACACCACCCCCCCCCCTCGGTATCTGGTAATGCGCCTTCTTTTACAGCTTTACAAAAAAATGTCAGTCTGAAGCATGACCTGCCCCACCCCCCCCATTAAAACAGCCATCGTTCCAGGCCCTCCTGACCCCCCCCCGAACAAAACACATCAGCGCTATGATACAGCAACGCGCAATCTTACAACCGAAAAGAAGATGTGACGACACAATGCTTTCCCGCGTCCTAATGCCAACGCCTCTACTAATATGGGTCATTGCGTAAACTCTCCAAGCTTTAAGATGTGACCTCACAATGATACCGGCGCGGCGCGCAAACTTTCATCAATCAGCGCGCAGTAACCACTCACGTGATATCACAATGCGTTACGCGCCGGTATGTTTACGTTTCAAGAAATTGTGTTGCTAACGCTTCATTCTTTACTGAATTCCCTCGCATCCAGATGTCTGTACATCTTGCTTGCTTCACAATGCCAAATCAGTCTATGAGAAGGCGTCGATTCTTTGGTCAATTCAGAAAGACAGTGACCAAAGGTTTTCGAGAATTATGCTGCTGCGTTCGAGGTAAATAAATGAATGAGAAAGTAGATAGCATTCTCAAATATAAAGATGAATCCTCAACGATAAAAAGGGGGTGGGTGAAATAGGTGTTTAATGAAAGCTAGTACGTACATGCCCACTTAAACGAGATAGACGTCGTGTCATTTCCAAACCAAGATAGGCCTACCATGAGTTTTTAAGAAGAAAAAAGATTGAGCGAACAGCGATGTGTGGATAAGAGAATGACATTATGATGTTCTCATTATTGTTTACAGCATCTACTGATGACGAACGTCCAGTCGCAGTGACAGTTAATGATATTGCATTGGTAAGTAAATCGTTTCGAACAATACCAAAAGTCGAATCCTCTTCTGAAATTGTTTCAAGAATCAATGCCACGCCTAGTAGTGTAAATAATAAACAGAACACTGTTGTAGTGTGTCCTTTTTTTGGGGGATTCCAGACTAGAACGGACTTTTGAGTTCCTTATGCTTTTTTTTTTACTGGAAATGAATCAAGTGGTTCATTCTCAAGCATTATTCATCTCTTCACTCTCTTTTCTTTCTTTAATCTTGCAGTTCCACCTTGCAAGTGGAGCATCCAACTTCGAAACTCCCAAAGTTGAAGAGGATAGCAATATAGACACAATATATGATGTTCTCATTATTGTTTACAGCATCTACTGATGACGAACGTCCAGTCGCAGTGACAGTTAATGATATTGCATTGGTAAGTAAATCGTTTCGAACAATACCAAAAGTCGAATCCTCTTCTGAAATTGTTTCAAGAATCAATGCCACGCCTAGTAGTGTAAATAATAAACAGAACACTGTTGTAATGTGTCCTTTTTTGGGGGATTCCAGACTAGAACGGACTTTTGAGTTCCCTTTGCTTTTTTTTTTACTGGAAAAAATCAAGTGGTTCATTCTCAAGCATTATTCATCTCTTCACTCTCTTTCCCTTCTTTAATCTTGCAGTTCCACCTTGCAAGTGGAGCATCCAACTTCGAAACTCCCAAAGTTGAAGAGGATAGCAATATTGACACCAAACCCCACTTGGTCGTTCCTTCAGCCGTGTCTGACGACGACGGTTATGATGACGACAGCTTGAGTTCGATCTCTGACTGGTCCTCGCTTTTCGATGAGAGCGATGATGATGACGATATGTCGAGTTTTACTACCGTATCTGAACTATCGGACTTCACGTGGGATCTCTTCGAAGAGACCAACAGCACTACAATGGACTTGTCATTCTCCGAAGTGGATGACGACGGTGTTGATAATTATACCATCGCCCAAATGCTCCTCGAGCAGCTACTTTACGAAATCGTATGATTTGTTTGTCATCCCTGAATACAAAAATAAAAATTGAGTTGAGAATGACAAAAAAAGCTCGTGTGTTTGTCCATTTATTCTCCTGAATTCTTGTAGTCTCAAGTGTAAGAGAAGGCTTTTTGCTCTCCTCTCTCGATAAGAGCATGAACATAAAAAGCAAGCTTCGACACGATGATAATTATGAAACACAATGACAGTATAACGGTATAGGGCACTGTAGATATTCAAACCGAGTCAAGATATTGACGAGAAAGAACCATCCGTTGATGATGCATGCCGGACAGGCGTATGTAAAATGACGTAACATCACTGTAGCTGATTTAAAATTACTTATATAAGATAGAATATTGCCTGCTGTAAATCTATGAAAGAGCAGATACTTGTTTGGACGTCGCACTCTTTCAGATTTTGCGCTCTGGTTGTATATTTTTTGTGCCTAGATCACGTTGATTTATTTCAAAGGGATTACATGATCTGCGGCCCATCGTTGCTATAGTGTACTTAAAAGAAGTTAGAAGGCCAAATTAGCGACCAGATCGAGCCATGATGATCTCATAAGATGGCGCTATATAAAAGACCGAATCGGTCACCAAAGGAAACTTATTCGGCTCATTCTGCTTTATCCGAATGCAATATCGAGGCGAGTTAAGGAGAGTAGATGATAATCTTTACCCTCCCTAATGTCCAAAATGTCTACACCCCCCCCCCCTCGGTATCTGGTAATGCGCCTTCTTTTACAGCTTTACAAAAAAAATGTCAGTCTGAAGCATGACCTGCCCCACCCCACCCCCATTAAAACAGCCATCGTTCCAGTCCCTCCTGACCCCCGACCAAAACACATCAGCGCTATAATACAGAGCAACGCGCAATCTTACAACCGAAAAAAGATGTGACGACACAATGCTTTCCCGCGTCCTAATGCCAACGCCTCTACTAATATGGGTCATTGCGTAAACTCTCCAAGCTTTAAGATGTGACCTCACAATGATACCGGCGCGGCGCGCAAACTTTCATCCAATCAGCGCGCAGTAACCACTCACGTGATATCACAATGCGTTACGCGCCGGTATGTTTACGTTTCAAGAAATTGTGTTGCTAACGCTTCATTCTTTACTGAATTCCCCTTGCAACCAGCTGTTTTTTGAACCAGACTATATCACTACGCCCAACCCCCCAATCTTGCCCACTGTTCCTTATTAATTAACCCCCTTAAAACGAAGTAGGTAATAAACACTCCTTTTGTATCCCCTTAACCCCCCTTCCTGGACCCTTCCCCCCACCCCCCTAGCCCCTAATCTTCCAGGCTACATGACTATGCCTTCCCTCTTTTCATCACCCTTAAACAATACTGCCCTCTGTTCATTAATAATAAAACCCTTAAAACAAGTAGGTAATATACACTCCTTTATATCCCCTTACCCCGACCCCCTCCCGAGCCCCTAATCATCCAGACTACATCACTACGCCCAACCCCCCAATCTTGCCCACTGTTCCTTATTAATTAAACCCCTTAAAACGAAGTAGGTAATAAACACTCTTTTATCCCCTTAACGCCCCTTCCCGGACACCTCCCCCACCATCTAGCCCCTAATCATCCAGGCTACATGACTATGCCTTCCCTCTTTTCATCACCCTTAAACAATACTGCCCTCTGTTCATTAATAATAAAACCCCTTAGATTCAATAACCAGTGTGTCACTTTAAAATCCGCCTGTGCGCGCCCATGTGCACGGCCGTATGACACAACGTATGTATTATATGCATGTAGAGCTGTTAACTGAAGTTAGAAACCCAAAATAATAAAACACACTAAAGTATAGGATAACCGAACTCGCCCATGTGCACGGCCGTATGACACAACGTATGTATTATATGCATGTAGAGCTGTTAACTGAAGTTAGAAACCCAAAATAATAAAACACACTAAAGTATAGGATAACTGAACTTTCAACTTTGTTTGGGTGACATTTCCGAGCATCCGAATGCTTCCGAAGACGTTGCTTCCAAGACCTATGATGCCGAAGATGACGTTCTGTGTGACGTCACAGGTCTACTAAATAAAATAAGAAAATTCACTTTTTGGCTCAGATATATACTGTTTCGTATGTTTTTCAGCGTTTTAACCCTCTTGAAACCATTCTAAGGCGTTCCATGCGATACAATGTCAAAATGTTGGCTACAACATACATATCTGGGGCATTTTAGGTCATTACCTGGTATTTTACTACGAAAGTAATTAAGAGTGTTCCGTTAAAGCCCTAGTCGTGTGGTGCGCCACCTACCGGTGGTTCCGGGAACATTGCGTCCAGATGTCTGTACATCTTGCTTGCTTCACAATGCCAAATCAGTTTATGAGAAGGCGTCGATTCTTTGGTCGATTCAGAAAGACAGTGACCAAAGGTTTTCGAAAATTATGCTGCTGCGTTCGAGGTAAATAAATGAATAAGATAGTACATAGCATTCTCAAATATAAACATGAATCCTCAACGATTAAAGGGGGTGGGTGAAATAGGTGTTTAATGAAAGCTAGTACGTACATGCCCACTTAAACGAGATAGAGGTCGTGTCATTTCCAAACCAAGATAGGCCTACCATGAGTTTTTAAGAAGAAAAAGATTGAGCGAACAGCGATGTGTGGATAAGAGAATGACATTATGATGTTCTCATTATTGTTTACAGCATCTACTGATGACGAACGTCCAGTCGCAGTGACAGTTGATGATATTGCATTGGTAAGTAAATCGTTTCGATCAATACCAAAAGTCGAATCCTCTTCTGAAATTGTTTCAAGAATCAATGCCACGCCTAGTAGTATAAATAATAAACAGAACACTGTTGTAGTGTGTCCTTTTTTGGGGGATTCCAGACTAGAACGGACTTTTGAGTTCCCTTTGCTTTTTTTTTTACTGGAAATGAATCAAGTGGTTCATTCTCAAGCATTATTCATCTCTTCACTCTCTTTTCTTTCTTTAATCTTGCAGTTCCACCTTGCAAGTGGAGCATCCAACTTCGAAACTCCCAAAGTTGAAGAGGATAGCAATATAGACACCAAACCCCACTTGGTCGTTCCTTTAGCCGTGTCTGACGACGACGGTTATGATGACGACAGCTTGAGTTCGATCTCTGACTGGTCCTCGCTTTTCGATGAGAGCGATGATGATGACGATATGTCGAGTTTTACTACCGTATCTGAACTATCGGACTTCACGTGGGATCTCTTCGAAGAGACCAACAGCACTACAATGGACTTGTCATTCTCCGAAGTGGATGACGACGGTGTTGATAATTATACCATCGCCCAAATGCTCCTCGAGCAGCTACTTTACGAAATCGTATGATTTGTTTGTCATCCCTGAATACAAAAATAAAAATTGAGTTGAGAATGACAAAAAAAGCTCGTGTGTTTGTCCATTTATTCTCCTGAATTCTTGTAGTCTCAAGTGTAAGAGAAGGCTTTTTTGCTCTCCTCTCTCGATAAGAGCATGAACATAAAAAGCAAGCTTCGACACGATGATAATTATGAAACACAATGACAGTATAACGGTATAGGGCACTGTAGATATTCAAACCGAGTCAAGATATTGACGAGAAAGAACCATCCGTTGATGATGCATGCCGGACAGGCGTATGTAAAATGACGTAACATCGCTGTGGCTGATTTAAAATTACTTATATAAGATAGAATATTGCCTGCTGTAAATCTATGAAAGAGCAGATACTTGTTTGGACGTCGCACTCTTTCAGATTTTGCGCTCTGGTTGTATATTTTTTGTGCCTAGATCACGTTGATTTATTTCAAAGGGATTACATGATCTGCGGCCCATCGTTGCTATAGTGTACTTAAAAGAAGTTAGAAGGCCAAATTAGCGACCAGATCGAGCCATGATGATCTCATAAGATGGCGCTATATGAAAGACCGAATAGGTCACCAAAGGAAACTTATTCGGCTCATTCTGCTTTATCCGAATGCAAGATCGAGGCGAGTTAAGGAGAGTAGATGATAATCTTTACCCTCCCTAATGTCCAAAATGTCTACACCACCCCCACCCCTCGGTATCTGGTAATGCGCCTTCTTTACTGCTTTACAAAAAAAATGTCAGTCTGAAGCATGACCTGCCCCACCCCACCCCCATTAAAACAGCCATCGTTCAAGTCCCTCCTGACCCCCGAACAAAACACATCAGCGCTATAATACAGAGCAACGCGCAATCTTACAACCGAAAAAAGATGTGACGACACAATGCTTTCCCGCGTCCTAATGCCAACGCCTCTACTAATATGGGTCATTGCGTAAACTCTCCAAGCTTTAAGATGTGACCTCACAATGATACCGGCGCGGCGCGCAAACTTTCATCCAATCAGCGCGCAGTAACCACTCACGTGATATCACAATGCGTTACGCGCCGGTATGTTTACGTTTCAAGAAATTGTGTTGCTAACGCTTCATTCTTTACTGAATTCCCTCGCATCCAGATGTCTGTACATCTTGCTTGCTTCACAATGCCAAATCAGTCTATGAGAAGGCGTCGATTCTTTGGTCGATTCAGAAAGACAGTGACCAAAGGTTTTCGAAAATTATGCTGCTGCGTTCGAGGTAAATAAATGAATAAGATAGTACATAGCATTCTCAAATATAAACATGAATCCTCAACGATTAAAGGGGGGTGGTGAAATAGGTGTTTAATGAAAGCTAGTACGTACATGCCCACTTAAACGAGATAGAGGTCGTGTCATTTCCAAACCAAGATAGGCCTACCATGAGTTTTTAAGAAGAAAAAAGATTGAGCGAACAGCGATGTGTGGATAAGAGAATGACATTATGATGTTCTCATTATTGTTTACAGCATCTACTGATGACGAACGTCCAGTCGCAGTGACAGTTGATGATATTGCATTGGTAAGTAAATCGTTTCGAACAATACCAAAAGTCGAATCCTCTTCTGAAATTGTTTCAAGAATCGATGCCACGCCTAGTAGTGTAAATAATAAACAGAACACTGTGTAATGTGTCCTTTTTTTTGGGGGGGGGTTCCAGACTAGAACGGACTTTTGAGTTCCCTTTGCTTTTTTTTTTACTGGAAAAAAATCAAGTGGTTCATTCTCAAGCATTATTCATCTCTTCACTCTCTTTCCCTTCTTTAATCTTGCAGTTCCACCTTGCAAGTGGAGCATCCAACTTCGAAACTCCCAAAGTTGAAGAGGATAGCAATATAGACACCAAACCCCACTTGGTCGTTCCTTCAGCCGTGTCTGACGACGACGGTTATGATGACGACAGCTTGAGTTCGATCTCTGACTGGTCCTCGCTTTTCGATGAGAGCGATGATGATGACGATATGTCGAGTTTTACTACCGTATCTGAACTATCGGACTTCACGTGGGATCTCTTCGAAGAGACCAACAGCACTACAATGGACTTGTCATTCTCCGAAGTGGATGACGACGGTGTTGATAATTATACCATCGCCCAAATGCTCCTCGAGCAGCTACTTTACGAAATCGTATGATTTGTTTGTCATCCCTGAATACAAAAATAAAAATTGAGTTGAGAATGACAAAAAAAGCTCGTGTGTTTGTCCATTTATTCTCCTGAATTCTTGTAGTCTCAAGTGTAAGAGAAGGCTTTTTGCTCTCCTCTCTCGATAAGAGCATGAACAAAAAAGCAAGCTTCGACACGATGATAATTATGAAACACAATGACAGTATGACGGTATAGGGCACTGTAGATATTCAAACCGAGTCAAGATATTGACGAGAAAGAACCATCCGTTGATGATGCATGCCGGACAGGCGTATGTAAAATGACGTAACATCACTGTAGCTGATTTAAAATTACTTATATAAGATAGAATATTGCCTGCTGTAAATCTATGAAAGAGCAGATACTTGTTTGGACGTCGCACTCTTTCAGATTTTGCGCTCTGGTTGTATATTTTTTGTGCCTAGATCACGTTGATTTATTTCAAAGGGATTACATGATCTGCGGCCCATCTTTGCTATAGTGTACTTAAAAGAAGTTAGAAGGCCAAATTAGCGACCAGATCGAGCCATGATGATCTCATAAGATGGCGCTATATAAAAGACCGAATCGGTCACCAAAGGAAACTTATTCGGCTCATTCTGCTTTATCCGAATGCAATATCGAGGCGAGTTAAGGAGAGTAGATGATAATCTTTACCCTCCCTAATGTCCAAAATGTCTACACCACCCCCACCCCTCGGTATCTGGTAATGCGCCTTCTTTTACAGCTTTACAAAAAAATGTCAGTCTGAAGCATGACCTGCCCCACCCCCATTAAAACAGCCATCGTTCCAGTCCTCCTGACCCCCCGAACAAAACACATCAGCGCTATAATACAGAGCAACGCGCAATCTTACAACCGAAAAAAAGATGTGACGACACAATGCTTTCCCGCGTCCTAATGCCAACGCCTCTACTAATATGGGTCAATGCGTAAACTCTCCAAGCTTTAAGATGTGACCTCACAATGATACCGGCGCGGCGCGCAAACTTTCATCCAATCAGCGCGCAGTAACCACTCACGTGATATCACAATGCGTTACGCGCCGGTATGTTTACGTTTCAAGAAATTGTGTTGCTAACGCTTCATTCTTTACTGAATTCCCCTTGCATCCAGATGTCTGTACATCTTGCTTGCTTCACAATGCCAAATCAGTCTATGAGAAGGCGTCGATTCTTTGGTCGATTCAGAAAGACAGTGACCAAAGGTTTTCGAAAATTATGCTGCTGCGTTCGAGGTAAATAAATGAATAAGATAGTACATAGCATTCTCAAATATAAAGATGAATCCTCAACGATTAAAGGGGTGGGTGAAATAGGTGTTTAATGAAAGCTAGTACGTACATGCCCACTTAAACGAGATAGAGGTCGTGTCATTTCCAAACCAAGATAGGCCTACCATGAGTTTTTAAGAAGAAAAAGATTGAGCGAACAGCGATGTGTGGATAAGAGAATGACATTATGATGTTCTCATTATTGTTTACAGCATCTACTGATGACGAACGTCCAGTCGCAGTGACAGTTGATGATATTGCATTGGTAAGTAAATCGTTTCGAACAATACCAAAAGTCGAATCCTCTTCTGAAATTGTTTCAAGAATCAATGCCACGCCTAGTAGTGTAAATAATAAACAGAACACTGTTGTAGTGTGTCCTTTTTTTTGGGGATTCCAGACTAGAACGGACTTTTGAGTTCCCTTTGCTTTTTTTTTTACTGGAAAAAATCAAGTGGTTCATTCTCAAGCATTATTCATCTCTTCACTCTCTTTCCCTTCTTTAATCTTGCAGTTCCACCTTGCAAGTGGAGCATCCAACTTCGAAACTCCCAAAGTTGAAGAGGATAGCAATATAGACACCAAACCCCACTTGGTCGTTCCTTCAGCCGTGTCTGACGACGACGGTTATGATGACGACAGCTTGAGTTCGATCTCTGACTGGTCCTCGCTTTTCGATGAGAGCGATGATGATGACGATATGTCGAGTTTTACTACCGTATCTGAACTATCGGACTTCACGTGGGATCTCTTCGAAGAGACCAACAGCACTACAATGGACTTGTCATTCTCCGAAGTGGATGACGACGGTGTTGATAATTATACCATCGCCCAAATGCTCCTCGAGCAGCTACTTTACGAAATCGTATGATTTGTTTGTCATCCCTGAATACAAAAATAAAAATTGAGTTGAGAATGACAAAAAAAGCTCGTGTGTTTGTCCATTTATTCTCCTGAATTCTTGTAGTCTCAAGTGTAAGAGAAGGCTTTTTGCTCTCCTCTCTCGATAAGAGCATGAACAAAAAAAGCAAGCTTCGACACGATGATAATTATGAAACACAATGACAGTATGACGGTATAGGGCACTGTAGATATTCAAACCGAGTCAAGATATTGACGAGAAAGAACCATCCGTTGATGATGCATGCCGGACAGGCGTATGTAAAATGACGTAACATCACTGTAGCTGATTTAAAATTACTTATATAAGATAGAATATTGCCTGCTGTAAATCTATGAAAGAGCAGATACTTGTTTGGACGTCGCACTCTTTCAGATTTTGCGCTCTGGTTGTATATTTTTTGTGCCTAGATCACGTTGATTTATTTCAAAGGGATTACATGATCTGCGGCCCATCTTTGCTATAGTGTACTTAAAAGAAGTTAGAAGGCCAAATTAGCGACCAGATCGAGCCATGATGATCTCATAAGATGGCGCTATATAAAAGACCGAATCGGTCACCAAAGGAAACTTATTCGGCTCATTCTGCTTTATCCGAATGCAATATCGAGGCGAGTTAAGGAGAGTAGATGATAATCTTTACCCTCCCTAATGTCCAAAATGTCTACACCACCCCCACCCCTCGGTATCTGGTAATGCGCCTTCTTTTACAGCTTTACAAAAAAATGTCAGTCTGAAGCATGACCTGCCCCACCCCACCCCCATTAAAACAGCCATCGTTCCAGTCCCTCCTGACCCCCCGAACAAAACACATCAGCGCTATAATACAGAGCAACGCGCAATCTTACAACCGAAAAAAAGATGTGACGACACAATGCTTTCCCGCGTCCTAATGCCAACGCCTCTACTAATATGGGTCAATGCGTAAACTCTCCAAGCTTTAAGATGTGACCTCACAATGATACCGGCGCGGCGCGCAAACTTTCATCCAATCAGCGCGCAGTAACCACTCACGTGATATCACAATGCGTTACGCGCCGGTATGTTTACGTTTCAAGAAATTGTGTTGCTAACGCTTCATTCTTTACTGAATTCCCTTGCATCCAGATGTCTGTACATCTTGCCTGCTTCACAATGCCAAATCAGTCTATGAGAAGGCGTCGATTCTTTGGTCGATTCAGAAAGACAGTGACCAAAGGTTTTCGAAAATTATGCTGCTGCGTTCGAGGTAAATAAATGAATGAGATAGTACATAGCATTCTCAAATATAAAGATGAATCCTCAACGATTAAAGGGGTGGGTGAAATAGGTGTTTAATGAAAGCTAGTACGTACATGCCCACTTAAACGAGATAGAGGTCGTGTCATTTCCAAACCAAGATAGGCCTACCATGAGTTTTTAAGAAGAAAAAGATTGAGCGAACAGCGATGTGTGGATAAGAGAATGACATTATGATGTTCTCATTATTGTTTACAGCATCTACTGATGACGAACGTCCAGTCGCAGTGACAGTTGATGATATTGCATTGGTAAGTAAATCGTTTCGAACAATACCAAAAGTCGAATCCTCTTCTGAAATTGTTTCAAGAATCAATGCCACGCCTAGTAGTGTAAATAATAAACAGAACACTGTTGTAGTGTGTCCTTTTTTGGGGGGGGGATTCCAGACTAGAACGGACTTTTGAGTTCCCTTTGCTTTTTTTTTTACTGGAAATGAATCAAGTGGTTCATTCTCAAGCATTATTCATCTCTTCACTCTCTTTCCTTCTTTAATCTTGCAGTTCCACCTTGCAAGTGGAGCATCCAACTTCGAAACTCCCAAAGTTGAAGAGGATAGCAATATAGACACCAAACCCCACTTGGTCGTTCCTTCAGCCGTGTCTGACGACGACGGTTATGATGACGACAGCTTGAGTTCGATCTCTGACTGGTCCTCGCTTTTCGATGAGAGCGATGATGATGACGATATGTCGAGTTTTACTACCGTATCTGAACTATCGGACTTCACGTGGGATCTCTTCGAAGAGACCAACAGCACTACAATGGACTTGTCATTCTCCGAAGTGGATGACGACGGTGTTGATAATTATACCATCGCCCAAATGCTCCTCGAGCAGCTACTTTACGAAATCGTATGATTTGTTTGTCATCCCTGAATACAAAAATAAAAATTGAGTTGAGAATGACAAAAAAGCTCGTGTGTTTGTCCATTTATTCTCCTGAATTCTTGTAGTCTCAAGTGTAAGAGAAGGCTTTTTGCTCTCCTCTCTCGATAAGAGCATGAACATAAAAAGCAAGCTTCGACACGATGATAATTATGAAACACAATGACAGTATAACGGTATAGGGCACTGTAGATATTCAAACCGAGTCAAGATATTGACGAGAAAGAACCATCCGTTGATGATGCATGCCGGACAGGCGTATGTAAAATGACGTAACATCACTGTAGCTGATTTAAAATTACTTATATAAGATAGAATATTGCCTGCTGTAAATCTATGAAAGAGCAGATACTTGTTTGGACGTCGCACTCTTTCAGATTTTGCGCTCTGGTTGTATATTTTTTGTGCCTAGATCACGTTGATTTATTTCAAAGGGATTACATGATCTGCGGCCCATCTTTGCTATAGTGTACTTAAAAGAAGTTAGAAGGCCAAATTAGCGACCAGATCGAGCCATGATGATCTCATAAGATGGCGCTATATAAAAGACCGAAACGGTCACCAAAGGAAACTTATTCGGCTCATTCTGCTTTATCCGAATGCAATATCGAGGCGAGTTAAGGAGAGTAGATGATAATCTTTACCCTCCCTAATGTCCAAAATGTCTACACCACCCCCACCCCTCGGTATCTGGTAATGCGCCTTCTTTTACAGCTTTACAAAAAAATGTCAGTCTGAAGCATGACCTGCCCCACCCCACCCCCATTAAAACAGCCATCGTTCCAGTCCCTCCTGCCCCCCCGAACAAAACACATCAGCGCTATAATACAGAGCAACGCGCAATCTTACAACCGAAAAAAGATGTGACGACACAATGCTTTCCCGCGTCCTAATGCCAACGCCTCTACTAATATGGGTCATTGCGTAAACTCTCCAAGCTTTAAGATGTGACCTCACAATGATACCGGCGCGGCGCGCAAACTTTCATCCAATCAGCGCGCAGTAACCACTCACGTGATATCACAATGCGTTACGCGCCGGTATGTTTACGTTTCAAGAAATTGTGTTGCTAACGCTTCATTCTTTACTGAATTCCCCTCGCATCCAGATGTCTGTACATCTTGCTTGCTTCACAATGCCAAATCAGTCTATGAGAAGGCGTCGATTCTTTGGTCGATTCAGAAAGACAGTGACCAAAGGTTTTCGAAAATTATGCTGCTGCGTTCGAGGTAAATAAATGAATGAGATAGTACATAGCATTCTCAAATATAAAGATGAATCCTCAACGATTAAAGGGGGTGGGTGAAATAGGTGTTTAATGAAAGCTAGTACGTACATGCCCACTTAAACGAGATAGAGGTCGTGTCATTTCCAAACCAAGATAGGCCTACCATGAGTTTTTAAGAAGAAAAAGATTGAGCGAACAGCGATGTGTGGATAAGAGAATGACATTATGATGTTCTCATTATTGTTTACAGCATCTACTGATGACGAACGTCCAGTCGCAGTGACAGTTGATGATATTGCATTGGTAAGTAAATCGTTTCGAACAATACCAAAAGTCGAATCCTCTTCTGAAATTGTTTCAAGAATCAATGCCACGCCTAGTAGTGTAAATAATAAACAGAACACTGTTGTAGTGTGTCCTTTTTTGGGGGATTCCAGACTAGAACGGACTTTTGAGTTCCCTTTGCTTTTTTTTACTGGAAAAAAATCAAGTGGTTCATTCTCAAGCATTATTCATCTCTTCACTCTCTTTCCCTTCTTTAATCTTGCAGTTCCACCTTGCAAGTGGAGCATCCAACTTCGAAACTCCCAAAGTTGAAGAGGATAGCAATATAGACACCAAACCCCACTTGGTCGTTCCTTCAGCCGTGTCTGACGACGACGGTTATGATGACGACAGCTTGAGTTCGATCTCTGACTGGTCCTCGCTTTTCGATGAGAGCGATGATGATGACGATATGTCGAGTTTTACTACCGTATCTGAACTATCGGACTTCACGTGGGATCTCTTCGAAGAGACCAACAGCACTACAATGGACTTGTCATTCTCCGAAGTGGATGACGACGGTGTTGATAATTATACCATCGCCCAAATGCTCCTCGAGCAGCTACTTTACGAAATCGTATGATTTGTTTGTCATCCCTGAATACAAAAATAAAAATTGAGTTGAGAATGACAAAAAAAGCTCGTGTGTTTGTCCATTTATTCTCCTGAATTCTTGTAGTCTCAAGTGTAAGAGAAGGCTTTTTTTGCTCTCCTCTCTCGATAAGAGCATGAACAAAAAAAGCAAGCTTCGACACGATGATAATTATAAAACACAATGACAGTATGACGGTATAGGGCACTGTAGATATTCAAACCGAGTCAAGATATTGACGAGAAAGAACCATCCGTTGATGATGCATGCCGGACAGGCGTATGTAAAATGACGTAACATCACTGTAGCTGATTTAAAATTACTTATATTAGATAGAATATTGCCTGCTGTAAATCTATGAAAGAGCAGATACTTGTTTGGACGTCGCACTCTTTCAGATTTTGCGCTCTGGTTGTATATATTTTGTGCCTAGATCACGTTGATTTATTTCAAAGGGATTACATGATCTGCGGCCCATCTTTGCTATAGTGTACTTAAAAGAAGTTAGAAGGCCAAATTAGCGACCAGATCGAGCCATGATGATCTCATAAGATGGCGCTATATAAAAGACCGAAACGGTCACCAAAGGAAACTTATTCGGCTCATTCTGCTTTATCCGAATGCAATATCGAGGCGAGTTAAGGAGAGTAGATGATAATCTTTACCCTCCCTAATGTCCAAAATGTCTACACCCCCCCCCCCTCGGTATCTGGTAATGCGCCTTCTTTTACAGCTTTACAAAAAAATGTCAGTCTGAAGCATGACCTGCCCCACCCCACCCCCATTAAAACAGCCATCGTTCCAGTCCCTCCTGACCCCCTCCCCGACCAAAACACATCAGCGCTATAATACAGAGCAACGCGCAATCTTACAACCGAAAAAAAGATGTGACGACACAATGCTTTCCCGCGTCCTAATGCCAACGCCTCTACTAATATGGGTCAATGCGTAAACTCTCCAAGCTTTAAGATGTGACCTCACAATGATACCGGCGCGGCGCGCAAACTTTCATCCAATCAGCGCGCAGTAACCACTCACGTGATATCACAATGCGTTACGCGCCGGTATGTTTACGTTTCAAGAAATTGTGTTGCTAACGCTTCATTCTTTACTGAATTCCCTTGCATCCAGATGTCTGTACATCTTGCTTGCTTCACAATGCCAAATCAGTCTATGAGAAGGCGTCGATTCTTTGGTCGATTCAGAAAGACAGTGACCAAAGGTTTTCGAAAATTATGCTGCTGCGTTCGAGGTAAATAAATGAATAAGATAGTACATAGCATTCTCAAATATAAAGATGAATCCTCAACGATTAAAGGGGTGGGTGAAATAGGTGTTTAATGAAAGCTAGTACGTACATGCCCACTTAAACGAGATAGAGGTCGTGTCATTTCCAAACCAAGATAGGCCTACCATGAGTTTTTAAGAAGAAAAAGATTGAGCGAACAGCGATGTGTGGATAAGAGAATGACATTATGATGTTCTCATTATTGTTTACAGCATCTACTGATGACGAACGTCCAGTCGCAGTGACAGTTGATGATATTGCATTGGTAAGTAAATCGTTTCGAACAATACCAAAAGTCGAATCCTCTTCTGAAATTGTTTCAAGAATCAATGCCACGCCTAGTAGTGTAAATAATAAACAGAACACTGTTGTAATGTGTCCTTTTTTGGGGGTTCCAGACTAGAACGGACTTTTGAGTTCCCTTTGCTTTTTTTTTTACTGGAAAAAAATCAAGTGGTTCATTCTCAAGCATTATTCATCTCTTCACTCTCTTTCCCTTCTTTAATCTTGCAGTTCCACCTTGCAAGTGGAGCATCCAACTTCGAAACTCCCAAAGTTGAAGAGGATAGCAATATAGACACCAAACCCCACTTGGTCGTTCCTTCAGCCGTGTCTGACGACGACGGTTATGATGACGACAGCTTGAGTTCGATCTCTGACTGGTCCTCGCTTTTCGATGAGAGCGATGATGATGACGATATGTCGAGTTTTACTACCGTATCTGAACTATCGGACTTCACGTGGGATCTCTTCGAAGAGACCAACAGCACTACAATGGACTTGTCATTCTCCGAAGTGGATGACGACGGTGTTGATAATTATACCATCGCCCAAATGCTCCTCGAGCAGCTACTTTACGAAATCGTATGATTTGTTTGTCATCCCTGAATACAAAAATAAAAATTGAGTTGAGAATGACAAAAAAAGCTCGTGTGTTTGTCCATTTATTCTCCTGAATTCTTGTAGTCTCAAGTGTAAGAGAAGGCTTTTTGCTCTCCTCTCTCGATAAGAGCATGAACATAAAAAGCAAGCTTCGACACGATGATAATTATGAAACACAATGACAGTATAACGGTATAGGGCACTGTAGATATTCAAACCGAGTCAAGATATTGACGAGAAAGAACCATCCGTTGATGATGCATGCCGGACAGGCGTATGTAAAATGACGTAACATCACTGTAGCTGATTTAAAATTACTTATATTAGATAGAATATTGCCTGCTGTAAATCTATGAAAGAGCAGATACTTGTTTGGACGTCGCACTCTTTCAGATTTTGCGCTCTGGTTGTATATTTTTGTGCCTAGATCACGTTGATTTATTTCAAAGGGATTACATGATCTGCGGCCCATCGTTGCTATAGTGTACTTAAAAGAAGTTAGAAGGCCAAATTAGCGACCAGATCGAGCCATGATGATCTCATAAGATGGCGCTATATAAAAGACCGAATCGGTCACCAAAGGAAACTTATTCGGCTCATTCTGCTTTATCCGAATGCAATATCGAGGCGAGTTAAGGAGAGTAGATGATAATCTTTACCCTCCCTAATGTCCAAAATGTCTACACCACCCCCACCCCTCGGTATCTGGTAATGCGCCTTCTTTTACAGCTTTACAAAAAAAATGTCAGTCTGAAGCATGACCTGCCCCACCCCACCCCCATTAAAACAGCCATCGTTCCAGTCCCTCCTGACCCCCCTCCCCCGACCAAAACACATCAGCGCTATAATACAGAGCAACGCGCAATCTTACAACCGAAAAAAAGATGTGACGACACAATGCTTTCCCGCGTCCTAATGCCAACGTCTCTACTAATATGGGTCAATGCGTAAACTCTCCAAGCTTTAAGATGTGACCTCACAATGATACCGGCGCGGCGCGCAAACTTTCATCCAATCAGCGCGCAGTAACCACTCACGTGATATCACAATGCGTTACGCGCCGGTATGTTTACGTTTCAAGAAATTGTGTTGCTAACGCTTCATTCTTTACTGAATTCCCCTCGCATCCAGATGTCTGTACATCTTGCTTGCTTCACAATGCCAAATCAGTCTATGAGAAGGCGTCGATTCTTTGGTCGATTCAGAAAGACAGTGACCAAAGGTTTTCGAAAATTATGCTGCTGCGTTCGAGGTAAATAAATGAATGAGATAGTACATAGCATTCTCAAATATAAAGATGAATCCTCAACGATTAAAGGGGTGGGTGAAATAGGTGTTTAATGAAAGCTAGTACGTACATGCCCACTTAAACGAGATAGAGGTCGTGTCATTTCCAAACCAAGATAGGCCTACCATGAGTTTTTAAGAAGAAAAAGATTGAGCGAACAGCGATGTGTGGATAAGAGAATGACATTATGATGTTCTCATTATTGTTTACAGCATCTACTGATGACGAACGTCCAGTCGCAGTGACAGTTGATGATATTGCATTGGTAAGTAAATCGTTTCGAACAATACCAAAAGTCGAATCCTCTTCTGAAATTGTTTCAAGAATCAATGCCACGCCTAGTAGTGTAAATAATAAACAGAACACTGTTGTAGTGTGTCCTTTTTTTTGGATTCCAGACTAGAACGGACTTTTGAGTTCCCTTTGCTTTTTTTTACTGGAAAAAAATCAAGTGGTTCATTCTCAAGCATTATTCATCTCTTCACTCTCTTCCCTTCTTTAATCTTGCAGTTCCACCTTGCAAGTGGAGCATCCAACTTCGAAACTCCCAAAGTTGAAGAGGATAGCAATATAGACACCAAACCCCACTTGGTCGTTCCTTCAGCCGTGTCTGACGACGACGGTTATGATGACGACAGCTTGAGTTCGATCTCTGACTGGTCCTCGCTTTTCGATGAGAGCGATGATGATGACGATATGTCGAGTTTTACTACCGTATCTGAACTTCACGTGGGATCTCTTCGAAGAGACCAACAGCACTACAATGGACTTGTCATTCTCCGAAGTGGATGACGACGGTGTTGATAATTATACCATCGCCCAAATGCTCCTCGAGCAGCTACTTTACGAAATCGTATGATTTGTTTGTCATCCCTGAATACAAAAATAAAAATTGAGTTGAGAATGACAAAAAAAGCTCGTGTGTTTGTCCATTTATTCTCCTGAATTCTTGTAGTCTCAAGTGTAAGAGAAGGCTTTTTGCTCTCCTCTCTCGATAAGAGCATGAACAAAAAAGCAAGCTTCGACACGATGATAATTATGAAACACAATGACATTATGACGGTATAGGGCACTGTAGATATTCAAACCGAGTCAAGATATTGACGAGAAAGAACCATCCGTTGATGATGCATGCCGGACAGGCGTATGTAAAATGACGTAACATCACTGTAGCTGATTTAAAATTACTTATATTAGATAGAATATTGCCTGCTGTAAATCTATGAAAGAGCAGATACTTGTTTGGACGTCGCACTCTTTCAGATTTTGCGCTCTGGTTGTATATTTTTTGTGCCTAGATCACGTTGATTTATTTCAAAGGGATTACATGATCTGCGGCCCATCTTTGCTATAGTGTACTTAAAAGAAGTTAGAAGGCCAAATTAGCGACCAGATCGAGCCATGATGATCTCATAAGATGGCGCTATATAAAAGACCGAAACGGTCACCAAAGGAAACTTATTCGGCTCATTCTGCTTTATCCGAATGCAATATCGAGGCGAGTTAAGGAGAGTAGATGATAATCTTTACCCTCCCTAATGTCCAAAATGTCTACACCACCCCCCCCCTCGGTATCTGGTAATGCGCCTTCTTTTACAGCTTTACAAAAAAAATGTCAGTCTGAAGCATGACCTGCCCCACCCCGCCCCCATTAAAACAGCCATCGTTCCAGTCCCTCCTGAACCCCCTCCCCCGACCAAAACACATCAGCGCTATGATACAGCAACGCGCAATCTTACAACCGAAAAAAAGATGTGACGACACAATGCTTTCCCGCGTCCTAATGCCAACGTCTCTACTAATATGGGTCAATGCGTAAACTCTCCAAGCTTTAAGATGTGACCTCACAATGATACCGGCGCGGCGCGCAAACTTTCATCCAATCAGCGCGCAGTAACCACTCACGTGATATCACAATGCGTTACGCGCCGGTATGTTTACGTTTCAAGAAATTGTGTTGCTAACGCTTCATTCTTTACTGAATTCCCCTCGCATCCAGATGTCTGTACATCTTGCTTGCTTCACAATGCCAAATCAGTCTATGAGAAGGCGTCGATTCTTTGGTCAATTCAGAAAGACAGTGACCAAAGGTTTTCGAAAATTATGCTGCTGCGTTCGAGGTAAATAAATGAATGAGATAGTAGATAGCATTCTCAAATATAAAGATGAATCCTCAACGATTAAAGGGGGGGGGGTGAGTGAAATAGGTGTTTAATGAAAGCTAGTACGTACATGCCCACTTAAACGAGATAGAGGTCGTGTCATTTCCAAACCAAGATAGGCCTACCATGAGTTTTTAAGAAGAAAAAGATTGAGCGAACAGCGATGTGTGGATAAGAGAATGACATTATGATGTTCTCATTATTGTTTACAGCATCTACTGATGACGAACGTCCAGTCGCAGTGACAGTTGATGATATTGCATTGGTAAGTAAATCGTTTCGATCAATACCAAAAGTCGAATCCTCTTCTGAAATTGTTTCAAGAATCAATGCCACGCCTAGTAGTGTAAATAATAAACAGAACACTGTTGTAGTGTGTCTTCCTTTTTTTTGGATTCCAGACTAGAACGGACTTTTGAGTTCCCTTTGCTTTTTTTTTTACTGGAAAATAAATCAAGTGGTTCATTCTCAAGCATTATTCATCTCTTCACTCTCTTTCCCTTCTTTAATCTTGCAGTTCCACCTTGCAAGTGGAGCATCCAACTTCGAAACTCCCAAAGTTGAAGAGGATAGCAATATAGAAACCAAACCCCACTTGGTCGTTCCTTCAGCCGTGTCTGACGACGACGGTTATGATGACGACAGCTTGAGTTCGATCTCTGACTGGTCCTCGCTTTTCGATGAGAGCTATGATGATGACGATATGTCGAGTTTTACTACCGTATCTGAACTATCGGACTTCACGTGGGATCTCTTCGAAGAGACCAACAGCACTACAATGGACTTGTCATTCTCCGAAGTGGATGACGACGGTGTTGATAATTATACCATCGCCCAAATGCTCCTCGAGCAGCTACTTTACGAAATCGTATGATTTGTTTGTCATCCCTGAATACAAAAATAAAAATTGAGTTGAGAATGACAAAAAAGCTCTTGTGTTTGTCCATTTATTCTCCTGATTTCTTGTAGTCTCAAGTGTAAGAGAACGCTTTTTTGCTCTCCTCTCCAAAATGTCAACACCACCCCCACCCCCTCGGTATCTGGAGATGCGCCTTCTTTTCCAGCTTAAAAAAGGAGCACTATTTGTTTTTCTTCCTCGGGGAGGGGGGGGGGGTTAGTAATTTTTTTTCTTTCTCAACACCCCCCCCCCCTTTTTAGCCATGTCGAGTTAAAAAGAAAAGTAAAATTAACCTGTTTTTACCTGTTTTTTGCCTGGGGCGGGGGCGTGGGCCCCCGAGCTCCCCCATGGATCTGCCACTGATTAATGTAAACAAATGCTCATGTAGGCCTACCCTGTTCAGCTCATTTTATGTATGTTATAACCAAAGAAAAAAAGAAGTCGGTCAGTCACTCAATAGTGTCTGACAGTGAAGTCTAGAAAGTAAACGGGTTTCCTAGTATAATTCGAATACTAGGACACTGCTAACGTTCAATTTCACAGATAGGACGTACATGTACGTGATATATTCATAATTTCTGCAAAGTACTACAGAATTTGATGTTGGCTGCAAAATAACTATGATAATGGGCCTGCTTTATCTACTCAATATCTCAGTGGCGTACGTAGTCTGGATAAGATCAGTCGGGGGCAGGGTGGTGGGGCAAGATTTCCAACAAGGAGGACAAATTACGATGGGATTATATTATGTGTGTTACGTTTTACTCCTTTTTTTGTTCGTCACCACAGGAGCGGGGTGTTTCTTTTTAATTATCAAAGTTAAAAAGGTGAAATACACCTACTTAAAAAAGACAAATATTCAGGGCCGTGTGTCGCCCCAAGCCATAGCCGTGGGGTGTCCTCCATCCATTATTTCCCTTTTTTATTAGAATTTTGTTTATTGCTGAGGCCTATTTAATTTTTATGATTAACGACCCTCATTTCGTATTATGAATAGCGACCCTCTTCTCCTATTATGAATAGCGACCCTCAACTCCTATTATGAATAGCGTCCCTCATTTCGTATTATGAATAGCGACCCTCTTTCTGTTATTACGAATAGCAACCCTCATTCAATATTATGAATAGTGACCCTATTCTCGTATTATGAATAGCGACCCTCATTTCGTATTATGAATAGCGACCCTCATTCCGTGTTATGAATAGCGAACCTCTTCTCCTGTTATGAATAGGGACCTTCTCCTCGTTTTATGAATAGCGACCCTTTTCTAGTATTATGAATAGGGACCCTTATGAATAACGACCCAGATTTTTGTATTTGAATAGCGACCCTCTTCTTATATAATGAATACAGACCCTCTTCTTTGATTATGAATAGCGGTCCTTATGAATAATGACCCTCAATGTGAATTATGAATACTACCCTCATATATATATATATATATATATACGCTTTCATGATGAGACACCTCAGAGCAATCATGAGAATTACATGGATGGACAAGGTGACCAACAAAGAGATTCTAGAGCGAGCAACCTGCCTTCTATGGAGGACCTGCTCATCAGGAAAACCTACGATGGACAGGCCATGTCATCAGGATGCCCTCTGAGAGGTTACCGAAGCAAATACTATTCTCGCAACTACCCGCTGGCGAAAGAGGGATTGGTCGACCACGGCTTCGCTACAAGGACACGGTCAAGCAAATCGAAATCAAGATTTGGACAACTGCTGCAGGCCAGCGAGCTGTATATGGAGAACAGCTGTAAAGTGAAAGTGAAGGCGGTCATTGTCGCTTCGCGACAGACAGCTACTACTATATATATATATATATATATTATGAATAGCGTTCCTTATGAATAAGGGTCCTTACATCTTTATGAATACCAGTCCTTATGAATAGTGGTCCTACTTACGAATAACGGTCTTTATAAATAGCGGCCAGACCCCGTCGGACCATGCCTCACTCGAACTGATGGTATAGAGATTCGCTGGGTCCAAGGGAAAGCTTGTGCGGCACTGCGTCATCCTTCGATTGTTGGCCGAGTCATCAAGCGCTTTTATAGTGGACTGGAGAAAACTGTTTTTTGATTTGAGTCTCCTTTTTTGCAAGTTTATGGATATAAATGTATAGAGGGGATGAATTTGGTTGTTTTCTTACTTAGTTTTTCTTTTACTCCGACGATAGTGATAATAATGATAATCATTGTCATGATCATCATAATTTATCGTCATGATCATCATAATGATAATAATTATAATAATCTTTAGTCTACTGGATCAGTGTTTTGTCACGGCCCTCCTTTTAGGAATTGTAGTCTTGCGTCATGCACCCATATCCAAAAGTCATAAAAAAGAATTTGTTTTCCATCCCACGTATACATAAACATACGTCTGCATTTTTCGCGTGAGGGCCGGAAGGGCCTATTGTCCGAAAAAAGTACTATCCGGATCTGAAATATTGCGAGAGGGCGGAGTGAGCGGAGCGAGCGAGCGAGCGAGCGAAAAATTTTCACTTTTATTACTGGAAAAAAAATTATTTAGTCAATATAAACTAGATAAAATGTAAGATTTATATTCCGTCATCCCGTTGCCAGGAATCATCCTGAGTTATCAATTTTATGAGAAGTGAAGCGAACGAGAGGGGAAAAAATTATTTCGATATACAAATATAATAAATAAGGTCATATTCGGGCGCCATGATGCCCGAATCATGTCGATTTTGGGCAGCGAGGTGCCCGAATATTGTCATAATAATTAAGATCATATGGGGATGTTCATGGACCTCGCTGTCTGAAACTGTCTCGTTTCTAAATTTTGCGAGCGAATGAAACGAGCGAGAGAGCTACTATGTCTGAAATATTATTTCTTCATCAAATTAAACAGCGAGATATATTTGGGCATCTTGCAGTCTCTGAAGTTGACGTTATTCCAAAATATAATTTTAAATGACTAAAATACCCTCGCGGCACCCCGGTTGAAAAACAATGTACTATAATAAATATTATTGTGTCACCATTATTGATGATAATGAGTCACCCTGTCTAAATATGAATAAAGATATAAATAACCCTTGCTCCTTAAAATTGGTCAAATTTTGTATTTTAAAGTGAAACGGACACACATACATGAACATACATACTCTCTCTCTCTCTCTCTCTCTCTCTTTCTCTCTTTCTCTCTTTCCCGTATATGTCTTCTATCTTTCACTCCTATCTCCATTTCTTTTTCTTCTCTGCTGTACGCTACATCAAGGATCATCCCAAAGCATTTTGCGATAATCGTGCACCTCTTACAACAGATTTCGTTTATAAAGACTTATCATGTTGTTCCCACGTTACTGATTCACACATTATAATCTTTGAAGAGCGTTTTCGAGTAATCTATCTCCTTTTTTTTAATTTCCCGTTCCTTCATCTCTTCCCTCTCTATCTCCACTTTTTTTTTTTTTTTTTTTTGGTCATTCGATTGGGGGGATGTGTCCCCTGTGCTGTTAAGGAAAATCATAGTACCTTCCAACTTAATTGTATAATTGTATAGTTAAATGTAATTTTCTTATGGTGCAATTTGGTGCGAAATTATCATGTTATTGATGACTAAATTTTGAAAAATTAAATGCCTTCTCAAAAGCAGCCTATATGTCGTCGTTCTTATGTACACCCACTTATATAGTACTATAATTACGTACCATAATAACAGAGGAGCATGCACGGTAGACATTGTGAAATGCCATCGAGGGGATGGGAGGGGTCCTATTATCTTCCTCCCACTCCCCCTCCCCTTTATTTTTTTCCTCTTTTTTCGTTCTTCTATTTTGTCCTGTTTTTCTCAATTTGGTTATATGGGGCACTTATGTCCCCAATTGTAGCTACGCTACTAGGTGGGTTCCATCAGACATGCTCTCAGCGAAAATTGATCGGAGGTCAATATCCTAGCTATAAATTATGCACGGCCACATTTTGTATTTTAACCCAGGGCCAAACACATTTACCCAACCCTAACCTGAAACCAACCTACGACACAAAGACCCAATTGCAATAAATATACTCAGGACTATATATCTCTGACGAATTAAAACCGGGGCAATATGATTACACATGTATCGCTATAGAATGCATTTTTCTTATACTGCATGCAAACGAAAAAAAATATTCTTACATGATGCATGATGGGGCTCAGGCACTGGCTACTCGGCAGAAACACATATGGGCAGGATTGGAGAGGGCCGGGGCGGGGGCACTGCATTAAATGTGGTAGTATTGAAACGTGACATTCTAAGAAATATAAAGCTCATACAGTGTTACTTGGCCTGATTAAAAATTGTCATTATTTGCACTTTGCATTTGTAAGGATCCCATTTTGCGGTCATCGCGTCATGGGCATGGGCCCGAGCTGGATGGCTGTTACCCACAGACCTTTCTCTGCTCGGTTGCTCATGCGCGGGCTTATGCGCTTCCTCGTCGGATCCCCTCAGGTGGTTTACACCGTACCCCCAGGCCCGTAGCCAGGGGTTTGGGGGCACGTGCCCCCAAAATTTCCAAGATCACACACCCATCCTCATAGACCCCTCCCCAGGACGTCGATCAATTACATGTATGTGCCCCCAAAAAAAAAAAAAAAACATCAAACTCTGGCTACGGCCCTGCCCCCCTCTCCAAAAAAAAAAAAGTAAAAAGAAGTGAAAAGTGAGCTGTCTTAATTGTCCATATACCTCGCGCGGGCGCTCCGCCTTATATACGAATACTGTAGCCTAGGCGCATATATTCGACTTTATACGCACGCTAGCGCTACCGCGCGTACGAGAGCGATCGCATGTGCATAATTATCATCAGTAGTAATATACTCTCGATCTCTGTACTATAATGGTACGTGTATGTACGGTACGGTACATACATACAGTACATGATATACGGTACATATGCATACAGTTCAAGTACAGAGCAAACCTTTGAATAATTTGGGTGAGAGACCCGGATATATTGCGGAGGCGGTAGATAAATCTTATTTAACCGAGATTTGATAATGGCGTCGAGAAGGTAATTAAACGATTGTTATTTTCTTCCTTTAGATCATTAGCGATTTCAGCAATATCTTTCAGATGTCTTGAATGTGTAATTTTTGGTTGTGCCTGGTCGAGAATCGAGATGATTGTTGAGTCAAAAGACTACAGTCTACAATGCCAATGAATGTGCACTACCCGGCCTGAGCTGCCGGGCGCGCGCGGGCCTGGCCTGGCTATGAATAAGTCGAAGTCGTAGGTCGTAGATAGATCTAGATCTATATGAGTGTTCCTGGCTGTACTAGTACTAGTGCTACTACTTGTACTAGCATTAATTCTTAAGGGATATGATCATATGAGTATGACTATGTCATTTTAGTGATAATATGAAATATGATATTGATATCACCCAGTCTTTATTGGCACCTACAGGCTTAGACCGAAAATTCTGTCTCTTTCGTTCATTACTCATTACTCATTAGTCATTATTTAGCCTCTGACTCTCTAAGTCTGAGTCTGATTTGGGTAGGGTCGGCTCCTCTCTTAGGAGAGGAGCCGACCTACCTCAAATCAGAGGCTAACGAACGAAAGAGACAGAATTTTTGATCTACAACAGGCTATACCCCTGCGTGAAGAGTGATGTATTATTAATTTAAAAACAACCTAGTCTAAATTTGCATTTGTAATTGCTATCAGGTATCATTATCAAACACCTGCACCAACGAATCTTGCAAACTACCTTCGGAGGTAAATAACTGTTTATGCATTGCCAATTTGATACTGAACGATAATAGCAGGAAGTTTGCCAAATTCAGCGAACTCCTCGCATCCTCAGTGCACTACAGTATAATCACTATTATTGTTCAGTAAGTATCAAATTGGCAATGCAGAAACAGCTATTTTCATGTAATCTGGGTGGAAAATTCAGGAATTTGTTACTGGAGTGATAGAGCTTTCTTACCTTCCAGTTCCATGTGTTCCTGATAGTGATCTAACACGCGATTTACATTACAAAACGCTGACCACTTACAAGAATTTGCGATGTTGGTTCTGCTGGAAATGCAAATACATGTATGTACATGTGGTGTACGCAAAAAAATAGCTGATTTTGCGCTGCCAATTTGATGCTGACTTTACGAAAATAACGATTAGCTTTGTGTACTTACGCACAGGCAGAGAGTTTGTTGAATTTAGTTACACTTCCACTGCAGTCCCTTTTATACTAATCGCTATTGTGATTACAAAATGAATTTGACACAACTCTTCACACGGGCAAATGGATGCCAATTAAGGCTAGGTGATGTGATATCAATATCATTTTTCATATTATGACCAAGCCTTTTTGCTATTCCCCCCATCATTATAATTATGTGTTATAAAACAATTTAAGATTCTCCCTATTGATTCTCATACTTCAAACACACTTGTGCAAAACTCACTTAATTCATTGAAAATTAGCACTTTACTTACAAGGGATGAGACCTAAATATAGAAGTAAAATAAAATCTATTCAACTCACCAATGTTGGAAAAAGTAGTCTAAATGTACTTTGAAAATATTAATTTGAATCTATTTTCAATCCTGTTGCTACCCCACTTCAAGATCATTGTGTGTTCTTTTCTCGATCACAGCACCCCATGTGAGTACTCAAATCACCAAGGCAACTCAACCCAAAAAATAAATCGGCCACACCCCAAAAAAATCGGTCTTTATCGCGAACACAAAAAAGTCCTGATTTTTCCTGTGAGATATATGGGAGATCTTTGTGTGGCAAAGTATTTAAGTCTTTACTTTTCAAAACTTCTGAAAAATAATTTATTCATTGAAGACATTGATAAGGCTCAGTGCCTTGTATCCTCTGGAAAAGGCACTATATGTACAGTAGTTTCAGTTATTAATTATTATGATTAATTATATACCTTACTTTAGAAATCTAGCCATCTGATTGGTCGAAATTGGAGTCGTGATTTCAAGCCATGCCCAACTTACAGGGCATAGCAATAGCCCACAGGGCCTAGTTAAAAGTTTCTACCCTCCGCCTCATTATCCTGCGATTCCCATTGGTTTACTGCGATCCCCATTGGTTTGCGTGCGAGCACGGACGCCATATACAGTGCTCTTTGTCTGCGCGATTCCCAAATGATTGAAACTTTCACTCGAAGATTAAGCGAAGATTAACAGACAGTGTTTCAGATTTTCTGTGATGTTTTAACAAATTTTTACTCACTAAAAGGCTAAGGTAAGAATTCTTGGTAGATTTTTGTTTTAATTCGGCATATAAAAGTCATATCGACTGCTTTAATACTCGAGGACTAGCTGTTTCTATACTGGCTCGCGGGATAGTTGAATCCACCCAGGCGCGCCTCGGGGTGATAGCAGGGGATTCAACTATCCCTTGAGCGTATAGAAACAGCTAGTCCTCTCGTAGCAGTCGATATAACTATATTAGTATTTTTTTTAAATTCTATATCAAGCGAATATCAATCAGGGTATAGGCCTGGGCATTCAACATTGACATGCTTGACCAAATCTACAGTTGAAGCTATACTACATACATTGATAGGGATAAAGGCCTAGTCAATGGTGCTCTTTTCCTTGATTTGAAAAGGGCCGTCAACATTTTACAACATTTTTCCATAAAAATGCCACTGTATGGTACATGTACAGTATTAATGAGTGGTATGATTGTAATGTTCAAAACTTTAAATCTTTACAAAGTTTTAAGGTGCTACATGTACATGTAATTTACACTTTCCAGTTTCTATTGTAAACATGTTTTTTAGATTTAACCTTTTATTTCTCTCTTTTGATTTTGTTTTAAATTCCTTTTTCCATTAAAAAAAATAATTTGTTGTTCAATTCCTTGTGAACATCACATACCGTACATATTCTCATTACCTGTATTAGACTTTTTGTACATGTATGTTCTATGATATCTATTTATTTAAAACTGAATCTTGGGAGTGTTTTTTTCTTTTCTTCATTCAATGCATATATACATGTACAATGTATGTCTGTAATATTCAATTTTGTGTGTATCTTCTTGTTACTTATAAATGTGAAATAGGTTTTTGATCTGTGTGAATGCAAGGTTCTCTAGGTCCAGAAATTGACATGACAAGAGTCTATGATGTTGGAAAAACCTTGAAAGGAAATATTTAAAAAAAAATAGATTAATAGTAGACTAGTAGCAAGTACAGTACATGTAAATTCTATGTGTTAACCTTGACTATGGAACTACCTCTACTGTATTTGAAGGGGAACGTAGGGCAAATTTCCAACTGAGAAAAAGTACATGTACTGTATGTAGGTGACTTTTCACATATGTACATGTATACATGTAAGTGAGAATATAATCATCATGTTGCTTAATATACCATGTAAATAATTGACAATTCTCAATTTTTCTGCTGAGCTTTTTAGTGATTTCACAAAACAGTATTGTAATAATTACTGTACATGTACATGACTGTATTTAGGTTATGACTTGTGAAACCCCACTTCGAAAATGCACATGTAGAGTCTATTATGAAATAAAGGGGGAAATAGTTCATGTGTCCTCTTAGAAGCAGGAAGCATGTTTTTGTTTTTTTCATTTCCTCCTTCTCTTGGAGGAAATTTACCCAGAATTGTTTCCAACTTTTTATTTGTTATTTTAATATATATATATATATATTTTTTTTTTTTTGGGGGAGCGGAGGTTTGCTTGTGTCTCCTTTTTCTTTTTTATAGCTGTTTTATGCTTTTTTAAAGGCAGTTTGCTGTGCCATGTACATGTACATGTTTGTGAACATGCCTTTATTAATTAGAGCAATCAAATCTCACTAATACAGTACATGTTCATGTACAGTATACAGTAGTGCATTTTTTGTGGTGTGTGAATAACCCTGACTTTGCTATGCACTCTGTGTGTTGCAGTAAAGGTCAGTGGAAGTGAATTTTATCCCACATGTTAAATAGGAGCTTAAAAGTTGATTTAAATCGTAGTTCAAATCTCTTTTTTCTCCCTTGTGTGTAAATGTGCCCAATGTCTCATTCTGATTCAGACCAGGGAGTCATCAAGACTAAAAATCTGCCTGTCTGCCAGAGGAAATGTCTATTTCTGTATAGATTGTGCTCTCTTTTGGGGGGCTAAAATGGGCTTGCAGGAAACCATGGTTTCCTTTGTATGATGATGAGCTTATACAGCACATTTATCTGAAACAACTCACCTGATTTCACTGAATGGAACCAAGCACAAAGTCCAACAAACCTGAAATGTATTTTAATGGCATGCCATATAGTTTATTACTTTGTAATTTAGGGGAAGAGAGACTCTCTGATTTATTGACTTATGATGTTTATCAAAGTGTTATGAGATACCTGTAGGTGATAAGATGAGATTAGATAAGAAAAGATTTATCCAGGTAATGAAAATAAATGAACTATGTACATGTACATGTACATGTTCACTCATACCAAAGTGACATTTATTTTGGTTTGTGTATAATGTACATTTTGTATGTTGTACAGTATGCTGACAAAGTTAAATACATTTTGGAAGTGCTTAATTCTTGGATAAAAAGGGAATGTGTAACATTTGGAAATGACCACACAATCTCGGGGATGAAAAATACAAAAAATGGTGATAATTCAGTGAAACAGATAAAAGTAGAACATTTGAAGGATATCACCCCACTTTTTTGTGTGCGCGATGGAGTAGCACTTTAATATAGATTCTAGTAGTTGATTAATTTTTTTGAAAATAAGGACATGTAGTTTATATTGTCTCTAGAGTAGACTGTACATGCACATGTACGCACTGTAGGCCTGACATGTTTAACACTTCCCCTGCACGGTAGTCATTTTGGTTGTTGAAGCATGTTCTCATTTTCCCCATCATGAACCGAAAAAAAGAAAAAAGCATTCAACCACTGCTAAAGACTGAAAAAGGGTGTATGTAGTACATCTAAAGGTCTGTCTATTAATATGGGATGCACATTAATTGCAGACATGTCCATGGAGAGCATTTCCCTTTGGGCTGGGAGCCCGCTCTGGTAATTCAATTTGTCTTTCGATTCCTCCCTCCTAGTGCACTTCAAAGCCATAATTGACAGAAGATGCCTAAGACGAGGGATGTGTACTCTAACATGTGTATCTAGTACGCAGCCTTTTACAGATGCCCGACCCACATGTACATGCACAGTCGTAATACAGCCTAATATTTGGACATGAAATCTTTGTTCATGTACAAAATATACTGCACAGTGTAATGTTTGAAAATGAAAGGGAAATCCAACCTTAACAGACATCTACTCTAAAAAAGAAAGCAGAAAAATCTGAGAAGCAGACTGGTGAAAGTTTGAATTAAATCGGACAAAAAATAAGAAAGTTAAATCCATTTTGGAAAGTTGTAATCACCATACATATGGGCACTTCAGTTTGCCTGATTTGGTAATGTCAGTGTTTTAAACGTGCCAACCCTGCTGACAATACAAAAAAATGTTGTACACATGCAGTGTTCTGTTGGGACATTCCTACATGTAATATGACAATGACTGATTGTGCATGATGTGTACATGTGTATGTAAGTCACTGTTCTGGAGATTGGGATATTATACACATAATTTTGGAAACAAAACAAAACAATCTTGAGCAACATTAAAAAGAATTGTAAATCCTTCATGTACATGTACATGTAGCATTGATAGGTTTGTTCCCTTTCATGACATTGTTGATGAGACCTTGTCTCTGCACTTCATGTAGATTGTTACATACAATGTACTGTACAAACCCTTTATAAAGATATCATTATGAACATTGATTGATTGAATTGAATTATTTATTAAAAAAAAAAGAACATGACATGTACATGTAGTTCAAGGCTGATATTGTCTGTTTGTATAGAGTTATCAGATATTTACATACTGGTATTTGCTTAGCTAACATTGTTTCATACTAAAGGCAGACAGGGAGATTCCCCTGAGATTTTGTCCATATTTTGGTCACATGATACTAATAGGATAATGAGATGGTTCCCTGTGATTTTCAACATGTCATTTCCTTCTATCTTAAAGGTAGAATTAATATGAATATGTCACAAGCTTAAAGAAGCAGCTTTAATAAAGAAATTCCCCTGCAGTTCTACCTTTACAACATTCATAGGATCTTTCCCCCAAAAAAAAATGCATGGAAACAAAACTAAAAAGTTATTGAATAGTTAGGGAGCTATTTTGACAATGTACATGTACTTCCTAACGAACATTTCAATTTTTAATGTGGTCGGCAACTTCTCACTTTCTTGCAGTTTACATGCAGTTAATAGTGACAGTAAAAGTACAATATTAGGCCAAAAAAAAAAAATCATTTGGTTGTCCTCGATTGCTTTTCTGGAGTAGGGGCGGGCGGGCGGATATTTTTTTTTTTTTTTTTTTTTCATTTCATTTTTTCCCTCTTCATTTGGACTCTTTACTTCCTATTTATTTTCATTTTTTTCTTCAACTCATGAACCCAATATTATTATTATTTAAACACAACAAGAATCCCAGAAAAAAGTCATGAATTGCCATGGCAATATTCAATTTCATTTTCACTGTTTCGGAGGTAGTTTTCGGTCGCATGTACAAAGTCAATAGGGAGCGCACGCGCGTCGTTCGTTCGTCCGCTGATCTATAGCGCGTGCGGCCGGAGCAGGTATCCCACGCCAGATCAGAGCTCGGAGCGCCGAAAATTACCCCTGCAGTGATCAGAAATTAATATTGCGACACATGAAAAATCGCGATCTAAATCTGAAAAAAAATTGAAATACAGCTCAGGTTTTGGTACCCATCTTCCTTACAGACATGCGTAAGATATTTGATTTTTCAGATTCAGGTAGCAGGACCGCTGATTACATTGCTAAAATGTGATATTTAAGGATACATTTTCCATTGCAAATGTGGTTCTCCTGTGACTCTGAAATGTATTGTATGTGTGTGATATGTGATATGCTATTATACTATGTGTGGTTTCACCATGCATACAACGGACCCGCCGAAAATTGCCATCTGGCCGAAAACTCGATCCTTCCTCTACTCTATTATATTTAATATAAAGACAGAATTGCGTACTGAAAAGACTAAATTGGCGACGGGACACATTTTGATCCTTGCAACATGCATAAAATGGTATGTTTGGCGTTTAAAATTGCTCCCCCCCCCCCAAAAAAAAAAAAAAAAATGCGAGCGGGCTGAAAATGAGGAGCGGGCGGTCGAGGACAACCAAATGATTTTTTTTTTTTGGCCTTACATGAAGCCTGCGAACGCCAGAAAATCAGTAATGTAGAGGTGAAACGTGACAATTTTTGTGATTTTGCTTAATGAAATTATTAACATACCTGTATATATACAGTTGTACTGTATATGAAGAGTGTAAATCTGTAGATTATACATCAAAACCTTGACAAGGACCAATCATATGAAACAAGAGAGACATTCTTTATACTATAGGGACTGTTAGGGAGGTGTATGATGGTGTTAATACATGATAATATGTATTAAAAATTATTTTGTTTTTCTTTGGATTGTTTTTGTTTTGATTTAAATGTACATTGTATTAAAAGTAAGATGACCTCACTGCAATTTTTATGCATTTTTTCCCCCATGTTTTTTTTTAAACTTGTCGTTTAATTTTCCAGTGTCTCTGTTAGAGCTTTCCCGGGCAAAATCACTCTCCCCACTTCTCATCTCTGTTTCTCTCTGTCCATTCTAAACCTATGTGTACGTGTACATGTACGTGTATGTTTTCTCCTTTCTCTCATCACTCCGGCATCCTTGTAATATACATGTACAAATTAAAAAAAATATATTCCTATTTCCTAGTATTTGTTCTCACATTATCCTGATTTATGAAGAGGGGGAGGGGGGAGGGGGCAAAAACTAAGTGATTTTTGAATCTCTAGTTTGCCCTTTTCTCATTTGAACTGTTTAAAATTCTATTGTTTGTTATGATACTTGATCCTGATGTAACATACACTACACTGAACATGTATATGTTTTTTTTTGCTTTATGAGTGAAATTGTAGATTCTAATGGAAGTTAAAATTGAAATGTTCTTTTCTTTAGCCAAATGTTCAAACCAGTTGACTAAGACACCATTATATTGCTAATCTTGTCATCCAGATGGTTCCACCCAAACATCTCTGGGATGGAGGCTGAACAGCTCCTTCTCAACAACGGTTTTGATGGCTGCTTTCTATGTCGACCTAGTAAGAGCAACCCCGGTGACTTCACACTATCAGTCAGGTATTAACCTTTATGTTTACATTTATATGACACTTAGACAAATATCACAGCTTAGAGCTTTGAAAGAATTTATGATTAAAAATGTATTATTGATAAGTTGGGTCTTATTTGCCCAGATTAACCTCATCAGCATTTAATGTACTCTTCCTGTGGGCCCGTATTGCTACATGGAGGTACCTATTTAACCCATTGTCTTTGGGAACCGTGTGTTCCCTGTGTTAAGTCTATGGGAATGAGAGAATTCAGTAAGCAACGGGTTAATACCCCTGGGTCAAGATGGACAAATGCAGGCAAAATATCTTTGCCTAATGTACATGTAAGCACCAGGCAAGGGACGTCTTGTATGAGAATCAAGAACCTTCACCAATAAACCACGGTGCTCCCACTTAAATGCAATATTTATTTTATTTATAAAAAAAAATAAAGACATTTTACACAATTGAGATATATGGGTAATGCTAATTTTACATTTTGACGTGAATTTTGTTCTTCCATATATGGGTATTTAAGCAAATAAAAGAAGATTAAATAGCTCATTTCTCTATGCATGAACCTGTCTTCAAACAGTACTCAATCATACCCTTTAAATGGGCATGTACATGTATGTATCTGTCTAGTGAGTTCATGAACTCATGAAAATTCATGTTGTGTACCTCTACAGACCACATTGTGCCATTTTTTTTACCAATCCATTAATTTTTGACAGTCCATTAATTTTTGACAGTCCATTAATTTTTGACATACCATTGATTTTGACATACACCTGTACCGGGGTACTTGTTTATTAAATCATGATTCATGCTTGCCTGTGTTTGAAAGTTTTGCAAAGATTTTTTGTTTTTGCAGACTTAAGATTTTGCTTGTCTTATATGCAGATTTCCATTAGGATATGTACATGTAGTAAACAATACCAACTGCCCTTTTGACACTTTGTACCACGATGCAATTTCACCACGAGCTTTTGACATAAGCTTTATCAATAAAGAAATCTTGGAGGAAGAGATTTGTGTTTGAAGAACCGGCCCAACAGTTTCCTTCTGATTTTGGTCATCCAAATAGCCTTATCCCTGTTACAGGGCTCCACACAATTTTTTTGGAAGGGGGTCCAGATTGAACTTTGTGTGTGTTTATCAACTCTTTTCTAGCCTATAATCAGCATTTTCAAACGTGTTTCAGGCAAATTTGCATGTTGATAAACGCAAGCAAGTTTTCATACGTCTTTAGATATGTGTATATTGAAACGGCGAAAAAGGTGCGTTTTGAATTTGAGAATGAGCCAGAATCACGTTTTTGAGAGATGATAAATGCAAAGCTGTTTTGAAACACATATATATTTAGGACCTTCCCAAGCTATTTCTGGTTCAGAGAAATAGCTTGCGCCATGTGCTGTGTCATGTTGTACAAGCATGCCTACGTACTCGTTCATTGTTCATTGTTTACGTATTATGTGATTACGTGCTTCAACTATATTTGAGTGTATTGTCATCGCGTGCACATGCTATAACAACTGCATGTACAAGAAGATCGACAAGTTATCGCTATTTATTCACCCTTTACCTTTACCTTTAACATATAATTATGTTTGCGAGTGCAAGTTTAAAGGCAAAAGGTTCAAACATTTACTCCCGGCATGTTTACAAACATACGCAAACAACAACGGAGTTAAAAACAAGCCAGACTTTTTTAAACTTCAAATTTTGAATGTGACAATATTACTAGTACATGTACCGTATTGCCGGCGTAAAGGCCGCAGTATTTTCAGACGAGAAAATATGAAAAAGTCTGGGTGCGGCTAATGCGCAACAACTAAAAATTCAGCGATCAAAACAGCACGTATTCGTACATATGGGACTACAATGACTATACCACTATAGTACAGGACATTTCCACACAACTTTCCGACTATTTTATGTTGCATTGTTGACATGAAGACGAAAATAAACTCCAATGCATCGCTAAAAAGTAAAAGAAGGGACCATTACGGAGCTGCCACGAAACGCAACTGCGCATCCAGCCGAAGTCGCACTTCGTGTCTATAAGCTATTTCATGCAATTTCGCATTACCCCGTACATTGTGCCTGCGATACAGTACTAGCTTCAAAATCAATGAAGATTAGCTAAATAAATACGATCATTTTCGAGGTAAACTTAGTTTTTTCCTGTAAATTTAATAAGAATATTAATGAATTTGGTATCAGTTTGTAGAAAAAAATAAGTGTTCTAGATACAAGAAAATTACGAATATTTTTTTGGGTCCGTTTTTTATTTATTAATTATTATTATTATTTTTTTTAAATGTCAAAGTAATGGGTGCGGCCTTTGCGGCGCTGCAGCCTTATCGCCGGCAGTACGGTAGGTAGTACTAGTACTAGTAGTTAGATCGAAAATTAAAAAAAGCACGCGCCCTAGTTGACCTATGAGCAACTCTCTGCGTCCCGGGTCAAACGGCACTAAGCACCTGCGCAGAGACAAGGCCTTGATAAACGCGACAGCCTGCAAATCACGTTCGTATACTGTGTTTCGATATGTATGTATATAAACGCTTTTTCTGAGTAGCAAAAGTTGATAAACGCACCCTTGTATGCATGGGCCCTGTGTAACAATGTAACATTTTTGGGGGTCTGGGCTTGGATTTGGGGTGCCCATGTGTCCTGTTGGTTCCTGTTGGTATCAACGCCTCGCCTTTTAAAGGATTTCCATTTTGGAATCCATACATGTGCATGATAAACATCCAGAATATCTGACAGATTAAAAATAATTTCAACCACAATACCCACATGTACATGTACACATCAACTTTAAAAGCTAGAAAGCTACTTCAAACTTTTAAAAAATGTCAAACTAGTTCAATTGTAGAAGTTTTTTATTCTTTCTACCAAGTGATTGAAATCAAAACTATTATTGTTAATTTTGTTAATTTAGTGTCTAAAATAATCTAGATCAATTGTGCTTTGTAACATTTTAAAAAAAAGGGTGAGTAGTTCCTTTAAGGTAAATTCTTATGAGGCAGTGACTGAAGAGCTGTCCCAGTTGTGATCTCTGTAAAGAGTATAGCGTGAGAAAAGACCAAAAACATGGACAATTGAACAAGTAACAAAATATACCACTCAGCTCTTGGTACTTGCTGGGTGAATAAAGTTCTGTTCACTTCCTTGTTTCTAGATATACCGGTATAACAATTTTTTGTGGATGTAGGGAGTTCCTCGACCCAGTGTTTTTCTTTCTATTTCAATCGGAGCTTGTTAGGGTACTGAAAATTCATCCCAAAGTTGGCGGTTTTTAGTTGAAACTTTTTTACGTCTATCGATGCAGAGGCTGCCATGTAGTTTGCAGGCACAAACCCTGGCCAGTCGTAAAAGAGAGTCTGCACTATAAGACTACCATAGGCCATGTACTATAGCTGCTCCTGACACTATATTGACACAACCAGTAGGTACATGTACATGTAGCTGGGTTAGGCTTCTCTCAAGGCACAATGATTTTTTGATAAAGTGCAAAATTTGTATCATCACGTATTAGTCAAAACATATTCTTTCACATGATTAGTAATGAGAGCTTCTATTTCATTTTTTGAGAGAGAGGCGTTTCCAAAACTGGTCTTTACCTTTAAGGTAGATTCTTATGAGGCAGTGACTGAAGAGCTGACCTGGTTTGCAGATGTGATCTCTGTTTAAAGAGCACATCGTGAGAAAAGACACAAAGAATAGACAATTGAACATGTAACACAATATATACCATTCAGCTCTTAGTACTTGCTGGGTGAATAAAGTTCTGTTCACTTCCTTGTTTGGGTATAAGATGTACAATGTACAATGTACCACATGTACATGTACAGTATGTACATGTTTGGAATGTGTGTAGATATACATGTAGTCAACTGATTCATTTTGTAAGTCTGTAAACTGTAAAAGGCATTACAACTATTTTCTTTGGATGTACAATAAAAGAAATGTTAAAACTGCATGAATTTGGTATTGTTCCAAAATTTTAAGATACAGGTGTTACATGTATGTTTGAGTCCTAAATAATGCAAACTAAAAGATTAATTATATATTTGAAAAGTGTAGTTGTGTTGTTAACATTTTCTTTGTTATACTCATTATATGCTGTTTTGTGATTTTAAATCATGATATTAAGAATATACACTTTGTATGGTCCATATTCTTGAGAGTGGCGTAAGTCAAACCTGACTCTATAGATGGAAGGCCCAGCATTTACCTCTTTTTTTTGTATAAAATTACTTAAATTACAAACAAAATGAATGAGCATTCAAGATTTTAGTAGTCTGTGCATGATGTAAAATGTAAAAATGAGAGAGATATTTTAAAATGGCAAGATTTTATATTTTCAATCAGTTACGGAATTGTGGTGATGTGTATGGAAGGAAGAGGTTGACATTTTTTGTTTTTAAATTTGATGGATTTGATCTGGCACATATTACAATGTAGCCTGAGTTTTTAGTTAGAAGGCAAAAAGTTTGTTTTTATTTTTTAAATCTCTTGTATAGTTAATTTATTACACTACACAATATCTTTCTTAATTGATAATCTAAAAAATGTACATAATGGAAATTGTAGTTTAATATTGCCTGCCAAAAAATGTTCAATTTGTATGTTTCTTCAGGTGCTATATTTATAATTGGCTTGACTTTTATGTGAATTCTGTATGACATGAATTATATTTCATGATACAGTATATTTGCATCACTACAATTTATATGCCATTCTAGTGAACTCTGTAGAAACCCTTGAGTCCTAAGTAATGTATTGAGTGGAATTGGTTTGTGGTTAGAGGACATTTTCCCCTTCATGATCCCCAGAGACAGTTTTAATTTACATGTTCACTCTACAGCTAGAGCTTGTGCTATGGAAGTAGAAAGAAAAGAAAAATCAAGTCAAGTCCAGAAATAGCCAGCCAGACAACCTCTTATTAGATAGATGACTCATTGAAAAAATGGCTGCCCCTTCAAAAAGCCTCTATATGGCTCTTGCAATCATTTCAACATTTGCAAGAAAGGCAACTTTCAAGCTCTGTGACACAATACAGTCTTTACTTTAACACGGCAAACCACACAATGTGGTCAATTGTCGCGAATGTGTTAAGTACATACATGTACATGTACATGTAGGTACAAGTAGGTAACAGACAATGTCTACCCAACATCTGATTTTGTTTTTCCTGTTGTCTAGAAATTTCTTTATTGAATGGTCCTTTACATGTATTAATCATATACATGTAGGCCTTAAATCTTCCCACATGTACAATACATGAATGTCATATACATGTAGCTGTAGATTTGCAAACATGCCATATTATTTTCTTCTTCAAACATACATGAACATGTAACAAGTCTAGTTATTTTTTTCAATGAACCACAGTAGTGAGAATATTTGATTTCCTTTTTTCATCTTGTGCGTATTTACTTGAGATTTTGTTTAGATCTTGAGTTGTTCAGAATGGTTTTTAATTAAATACACCTTAATATTCTCTTGACTAAAGGATTGGACGGATGAGAGCTGAGTCTGATCATTTTTTAAAAGTTGTTAACAAAAATAGGCCAATCCTATAAATTTGCTTTACAGGTTGATGGTTATATGATGGGTAGTTTTTGAGAAGAATGCTAGGGATCACATGGAGAGATAGAGTTTACAAGCAATGAGGAAGTGATAAGATGGCCTAAAGTGAAATGAAAACTGAGCTAAGGATTGAAAGTACATTGTACATGAGATTTGGTTCAAATGGGACCCTTGATATGTGAAGGAGAATAGGAGAGCATTGCATTGACAGGAAAAATTGAGAGCTGGGGAGGAAAAAGAGTATAAGTACATTTTGTATGTACATGTACATGGATAGTCTACAGAGATGGCTGGAAGAGAGACTAGGGGATGGAGCTACATGTACATGTACACAATGTAATATTGAATGGGCTTGTAACGATCACTCACAAAGTCATGTGATCACGTTTTGAGTACTTTCGTAGATACAAGTTTATTTAATCAAGAAGTGTAGGGTAATTGACACTTTGTTTTTGACAGGCCAGTAATTCACGAATACTCATGCTTTTGCAAGTACGCAATGTGACTCTTTTTTTTTACATAACCCTACATTTTACCACTTGAAATTTTTTTGAGTACTTGTTATTGAAACTAGTCACAACATAGGCGTATACGGACATATCATAGCTATATAGCCTGGCCATATCCAATTATCCATGCAAATTGCACGTACATGTACAGTCAGAGTCAGTTCTTTAGGTAGGTGGGGGAGGAACTGTAGCCCAAAGAGGGTAATCTTTGTACTTACCCTACATTTTAGTGATTTTACCACTTGAAAAAAAAAAATAAGTGCTTGTTTTTTAAATCAGTCATGACGTAGACATATTTAGATATATATGACTTTCATATAGAGTGGACCTTTATGAAGGCGCCCAAAATCATGGCCGGAGAATCATGTATGATTCTTTTGTGTTAGTCTCTTCTCAGTGACCATTTACAATTACTTTGTTAACATCTGCGTCATGTACCATCACTGTTCGTGTTTTACAATAGTATTTCAACAAAAATGTAGGGTCACTTCAGCCATCACTTCGTAGATCAGATAGCGTGTTCTACAAAAGTGCTCAAAACATGATAACGTGATTACGTGAGTGATCATTACAATTTAAAAGCCAATTGAATGCTAGAAACAGAGACTTGTATAACAGAATAATTTGCAAATTTATTATAATAATAATAATTTGAATTTATATAGTGCTTAATACGGAATACCGTCTCTAAGCGCTTTACAGATATTATTACCCCAGTCATCTGATTCATTCACGCACAATGTGCACCATCTCCACTCCCTGGGGAGTATTCCTACCATATGGTCACCGTGAGAGAGAAAGAGAGAGAGAGAGAGAGAGAAAAGGAAATAGGGAGAAAGATAGAGATCAAAGAGCAGTTATGGTTTGTACATGTACATGTATGTATGACTGCATTACACGTAATTATAATCTTAGATTAAGACATGCATTTTACTGACACATGTAAATGTAGGTGTTTTTTTGTCTTTTGTACATATATTTTATACTGAGCACTACAAATACAGCATTTAAAATATGCATATACATGTAGGGACACACAGTGTATGTTTATGTAACACAATAATGTCACATGTAACACACTTTAAATCTCTCATTTTCTGTGCTTATGTGCATGATTAGGCGGAACGGTGAGGTGACCCACATCAAGATTCAGAACACAGGCGATTTCTTTGACTTGTATGGAGGTGAGAAGTTTGCTACCCTGGCTGAGTTGGTACAGCATTACACAGAGGGCAGGAATCAACTTAAAGAACGCAATGGTCAGATGATAGAACTCAAGTACCCCCTCAACTGTGCTGATCCAACCAATGAAAGGTAGGCTGGGTTTCAAGATTTCTATTTCAGCTTTGCTGTAGTGTGGGCATGCCCAAACATCATGTAAAATTTACCGGTACATTGACAATGATTCTTGTTCATTATGTTGTGAATGCCATCATATAGGACACATATATCTTGGATGGTCTTTTCGTAGAATTGTTTTACCCCACTTGTAGGTGTTGGTAAATTCTGACTGACACAAAGTGAGATTTGATTTTAAAGTATTTTAATAGATACAGTATGGGCATTTCAAAGTAAATATTGAAGAATTAAGAGATTTGAAATGAGAATGAAATCTCTGTCTTACCAACTTTACCAGGTCATATCTTCATGTTTATACTGGTACCTATACGGTACATGTATATTGTACGTATGGTAGTTTTAGGTTTCAAAATCATTGCCACCTAACAAACGTGCACATGAGCATACATTGGGACATCAGTTTGGGAAACCAGGGACAGAATTGTGCACCATTGCTATTTCTATGTGGTATATACTGCTGCTCGTTGATGTCACATTCTGATCTTGATGTTTGATGTACTTTCAGATGGTTCCATGGTCATATCACCGGTAAGGAAGCAGAGAAGTCATTGGTGGATAAAGGCAAGAATGGCAGTTACCTGGTCAGAGAGAGCCACAGTAAGCCTGGTGATTATGTACTGTCTGTACGGACTGAAGACAAAGTCACCCATGTCATGATCAGATGCCAGGTCAGTATGTCCTCACACAAATGCATTGAGTGGTTGTTTCCAATCCGTTTTTAATCCCAGCTGAGTACTTCAAAACCGGAAACCAGAGACCATTCTTAAGTCAAGAAACTTTTGCAAATTGCAGATATTTTGTATTGAGTCAATTGTAATTCAGTTTGCGGCATTTTGTGAGTTGAATAACATTATCAGATGTACTTTACACTTCACTTTTTCACTTTTTGAAGAGGGATGTAAATCAACTATACAATGCGAGGCACCTGTAAAATAATGGATGTTCGATGACTGACATAGCACTATTTTCTTCAGAAAGTAGTGCTATGCCAGTCACCTCAGAGAATCCATAATTTCAACTGGAGCCTCTCAGTGCATGGTACATTTGATTACCATATTTCTGTAAAGAAATTAACAAGTGAAACCTATGTCAACAAGAAATCAATCATTTACATTTCATGACTGTTTAATTATTTACTTACGGATTTATATTAACTTTTGACAGAGTAAAAGAGCTTGATACTTGGCTCTCCATTAATCACTGGACTAAGTTAAACAAAGTTTTATATTAGTCCACCTTGAAGATTACAAGCCATGGTCTTTAGAGACAGGTGGTTTCATTTTTGCTCTGTTGTCATTTCAGGATACCAAGTATGATGTTGGTGGAGGCGAGCAATTTGAGACCCTGACAGATCTTGTAGACCATTACAGGAAAAACCCAATGGTGGAAACAACAGGCTATGTGGTGCATCTCAAAGTGGTAAGACCAATATGTACAAAGGATGAACAGTCTGGGGAGGCTGCAGATAATGTCATACTTATAGTTAGGTCACATTTAGATATGAAGATATGAGGCATCTTGAGGCATGTTCAGAGGTTGAACAGACTGAAGGTTGCACGTATATTCAATATTTGTATTTAAGGTGCATTCAGACATGAGGCAGTAGTCAGTTAAAAAAAGTACCACTTCAAACTTAAATGAGATAATCATAGTGCCATTCACTTTCTCAAAATGAAAGGAAGTTTCTGTATCTTGTAACACACAAATCAGGAGAATAATCATCAGGGCAATTTCTACAGTAGTGTGTACCTGGAAAAGTACGGAACTTAACCGTGTTTGAAATCCTGAAGAAATATGCCGATAGACTCATATACAGTTCTGTTAATTTGTGGTGTTATCCCTCATAAAAATGTACCTGTGTTTGTCTTGCAGCCTTTCAATGCTACCAGGATCTCAGCATCAGGGATCAGGAATCGAGTAGAGGTCTTAGAAAAGGAAACAAAATCCAGAGAAAACTCCAAGAAAGCTGGATTCGAAGAAGAATTTGAGGTAAAGCTTTATTATAATTATGGAGGTTATGAAAATTACAAACAAGAATATCAGGTATTACAGCTCTTCATTAGAGTCTAGTTTAGAATCCAATTGATTCAAGATAACTAAAAGAAGAAGATATGTTGTGATATTCATAGACTCTTGAAACCACATCACATGCTAAGATCTCTAATGCTTGGAATATGGCAACTTTTCTTTAGATATCCTCACAGAATACTTCCTTGCATTATGAATTTGAGAGTATTACCAGCTTACATGATGGCTAGCATGATATGCTGATGTGTAATGAATATTAAAGCTTCAAGATTTAATTACATACACAATATATGATTGAGCCTACAATCTCTAGCAAAACTACATTTTTAGAGGTAGATGTACTCTGATGTGGTTTAGTGCATGTTTTGCCAAACTGTTGATAAAATGAATCCAGTTTGAACCCTTAGCGGTTTCCTTAATGTCTATTGACAGGATATTATTCTGTAGTTACCACTCAACACACAGGAGACAAATAGCGATGCAGTATGATGATGAAAGGCATTTTCCATATGTCATCATTGTGTCTACGTCGTAAATTGAATATTCATCAAGGTATGGAGATGGTGCACACTTTGTGTGTGTGTGTGCATGAATCTATTAACGTGGGTAATAAGATCTTAAAGACTCTATCTCTCAATCGGCTTTGTTGATTTTGAATATTAATTGTATTTCAAAGAATGAATATTCAGTTTTAACTGTGTTATGTTTTTTTTCTTCAAAGGCATTGCAACTGTTAGACAACAAGCATCTCCTCCCAAGGAAGATTGGTGATAAAGCAGAAAACAAGAGCAAGAACCGTTACAAGAATATTCTTCCATGTAAGTAGTGAGCTCAAGGCATCAGCTTGGTATACAATTTAAGTGGGCCAGGTAGATAGTAATCGTGATGCTATTGTATTGACATGTCTGTGTGTTGCACCATATGTTTTTATTAAATAGTGCTAGTTTTACAGTTCTGAAACAGAAATAGAGTAAATTCATTGTTCAGTTTATTCCTAAGTAAATTATAATGTCTCATTTAAAGGGCATCCAACCTTTGTCATAAAGTTCATTGGTATGAAAGCAGAAAAATAAGAGAAACAGAATGGCGAAAGTTTCAAGCCTATCTGCACTAGTTTGGCCAGGAGGGATTAGACCTCCCTGCGTGGTCACTGACAGGTGGTTATCTCATCAAATCAGCTCTCAATTAACATTAAAAAGGATCATGGGGGACCGACGGTCACCGCTTAGGCATTGTTTGCTATATAGAGGGCGCAAGTAGCTATAAGTAGTGCAGTGGGGCTTTAAAGTAAATTTGACCAATGATAAGAGAGTTATGAACATTTTAATTATGAGATAACTAAAGCTATGCGAATCTCAAATTGGCGATTTGGTCAGTGGATTGTGAAAACTCTCCCGTTTGTCGTGTACGAAAATACCATTAATTCTCTTTTTTTAATTAAGTGCCTTCTCTATTGGGGCACTACTCAAGATATGTTATGGATAACATATTATGATAGGTCCTGTAAAACGAAAAGACCCTCCTGATTCATACATTTTGACAACAATTTACATTTTATTTATTTTGTGTGTTGAAACGAATGGGAAAGTTGTCCAGCACCACGTCACAGTGACATGACTGATTCAGCCAATTTCAAGTGCCCATATACAAATAGTGTTACAACTTTCAAAATGTCATGACTTTTTTTATTGTTTGTCAAATTTCGTTCAAACTTTCACCAGTCTGCTTCTCTGATTTTTCTACTTTCTGTTAGAGTAGTTGTCTGTGAAGGCTGGCTTTTCCTTTAATATTGAGGCTCTTGATAGCTCATTTACAAGTGTTTGTAAACGTTGATGTGCTAGCATGAGTTAAGCATGCAAATTTCTCCTGTAAAAAGGTCCCTATAGGTCTTATAGATAGATACATGCATATAAAATGATTGTCCAAGACATATACTTAACATAGTTTGCTACATATTAGTAAAAAGTTATTTGAATTTCTTTGGCTTTTTATGCCTCGGCAACGCAATGCCAGAAGCATTATGTTTTCGGGTTGTCCGTCTGTACGTCCTGTTCTCATGATCGTGTTATCTCAAGAACCGATTAATGGATTCCCGCCAAACTTAGGTCATGTATGTATCTTGCAGAGCCAATGAACTGATTTAATAGATTTGGGGGTCATGAGGTCAAAGGTCATGGGGCTCATTATTAATGCAAAAATAGCTTGTCATCGCATTATCATTAGAACCGATAGATGGATTACCATCAAATTCAGGACATGTATGTATCTTGCAGAGCCAATGAACTGATTAGATTTTAGAGGCATGAGGTCAAAGATCAAAGGGTCATACATGTTTATGAAAAATAGCTTGTAATCACAATATTCTGAGAACCTGTAAGTGGATTACAATCAAAGTTGAATTTTAAAAATTGCTTCTGTTTTGGTTTGTAAAATCACTCTATGGCGGAGCAGTCGAAGAACCATTTAGTTTTTGTTCTGCCTTCTTTTTTTTTTTTACTAACGGGGTAAGGACCAACATGCATAAAGGGTTATTCTGCTGAGTTTCAAGACTTACACATGGCCTCGAAATACTAACTTCAGACCCCAGCAATGTCGAACTTTTAGCATTCCTACAGATCTTAAAACTTGTTGTGACCCCCTGCCAATTTTTTTTAGAGTGGAGCCCTGGATATTTCTTATTGTGGTAACTCATTGATATCCATGTACATCAAGCATACATAAACAGTGATTTATTTCCAGGCACCACACAGCAGTCTGCTGCTTTTTCTAGTGAACACTAATGCTAAAGATATATAGCAATCTCACACTTGCCCAAACTCTCCTTTAATTTTCTCAGCTGACTGAAATTGCTCGTCAAATTTGACATCCTTTGTAAAAGTAAATGTTGGCTAATGCATTCACAATGAAACATGAAAAATGGCTTCCTGTGAGAACCCCATTGTGTAGACTTTCTTTTGTTATTGTTGGATCATGGTGAGAAGGGTTTCAATAGAATAAGGAAGTTGGAAAGCCCCTTTTGTTGACCTATGATTGTGCTTGTGCTTGATTGATCTTAATGAAGCGAGATGACTAGTCAGTGGGAGGGTGAGGCTCTGAAAGTTTTCAAAGGTAATAATAATAGTGGAGTCTTGCGTAGCGCTCATGTCTGGCACACCATTTTGACATGTAGGCTGTTGGAAGTTGTTAAGGTTGGAAATTACTATGGTTAAACAGTTTTATTGTTATCCTTTTTTTTATTGAACAGACATCTTTCTTCAAAGAAAATCATGCATAACTATGGTTACTTTATATTGATGAACATGGTGGTGAGGGAAATGATTTTTTGAAAATCAGGAATATATAATACATGTACACCTGTATAAAAGGAATGCTGGTATTCAGGCTTTTGCATAATTCAGACCTTCCTCTTTCAGATTTGTTTTTCCATGCCCATATGTTACATAAAATACAGATCTAGTTTGAACATGTGAGTCTCTCTTTTGAAGCTGATTGAGTAAAACCAACTGCTATCCCTCAATATATGTTATGGAATGGAAAGTACCATAGGCCCTGTTGACATACATGTAGTCACTTGACTGATATTAGATGATATGTTTGCTTTACAAATACCCACATGCTGATGTCTAATTATTTTCAAATTTATTTGTCTATATAATTATCTGCTATCATTACAATCAGTTTGCAATCAGGAAACAGATTTCCCTTTAATTTGGTTGATCATTTTCCTTTTTCCCTATTTGTTTCAGTTGACCATTCAAGAGTTATTATCAATGATGGCCTCCCTGGTGACTATATCAATGGCAACTATATCGATGTAAGTATCTTTATTCACAATATTCATGTGTTTATGATAAATGTGAGAGTTATTTTGTAAAGTTGTAAAATTTATTGCAAGCTACACATTGAACTTGACAATATGATTCTATGTGCCATTTATCGTCTTGACTGATTGCAACTGGCTGAGCAATTTTACTTTTTCTTCTTCTAGATATTGGGAGATGAGAGTGAGGAAGCTTTACAGTGTCTTCTGTGATGCTTTGTATCACATGGTACAACTTTAGATTCCCTGCCAAAGCACTAACATACAAATATTATCAGTTTATATAGCGCTCAATACATCGAGAATGTCTCTAAGTGCTTTACAGATGTATGTTTACCCTGGTCATCAGATTTAGGCTTGCCCACACCTAATGTACATTCTCCACCCCCAGAGAGCATTCTGGCAAGGCATCATAGCACGTATGCTTGCAATGCTGAGCAAACCAGAATGACTTTTGCATCTTACTGGGTACCCATTTAACATCTGGGTAGAGACTGGCAAATGTGGATTAATGTCTTGCCAAAAGACATTAGTGCTTGGCTGGGATTCATACCCTCAACCCTTGGATTGAGAGTCAAACGAATGAACCACTATACCAAAACATCTCCATCCTTTGGAAAGACATTAAACTACATATGCCTCTCTCCACCCAGGTGAGGTAAATGTGTACCTGGTAGGTGCGCCCTATCAGTGTAGCTTGGCTAAAGCCAGGGGAATAATAGTACAGCACTTAAAAACATTCAAATTAAGTGCTATATTAATGTTATAATTGTTGTTGTTGTTGGTATTATTATTATTAATAATAATTTTTCTTCTTCTTGTTGTTATTATGAGTCATTTAGTGACAATTTATTATTTTTGATTGAATCAGTTACCAAAGGCATGGAAGAACAGTATTGAGCTACAGCAGCAAGGTGAAAATGTGGAGAAGATCGACATGAGTTGGGAGCATCAGAAACGCTACATCGCTACACAAGGTTGTTTGAAGGACACAATACCAGAATTCTGGCGAGTGGCCTGGCAAGAGAACTCTAGAGTCATTGTCATGACAACTAAAGAAGTTGAAAGAGGGAAGGTAGGAATCACCAGTTGTACATCAAACAGTGATGCAACCATTGCTCTGTGATCGGTTTCATACCTTAAAAAGAATTCCAATCTTCAACCCTTAATCAAACACTAAATCAAACCTAACCTGAAACCCAATTACAATCTTTACCCTTTACTATGCCTTTTGACAAATAAGTCTGAAGCAATCGTTGCCGAAGCAAATGTCGCATCGCCTGACCATCACATTCTTTCCTATGTAAATGGGCATGATTGTTTTCATTTACCACAACCATGTTCTGGTGACAGACTGAAATACATGCCAGTTCTCAAGTGAAACGGGATGAATTGATATTAGTTTTTAAAAAGGAGATTTTAAAGTTCTGAGCAAATTTGATTTTCCCCTTGTAAGTGGCAGCACCAATGTTTTTCTTTCATTTTCTAGTTCATCCAACGTAATCTTGTATCTTATACATGTGTTACTCAAATTAAAAAAATAAAACAAGCTTTTTAAACCTGCATTCAGGTTTTTATTGCGATGCAAAATGGAGATGGCTGACCCGAGCTCACTTTCTATCATGGTGTTTCCTTGATCACATTATCATGTAATCTTAGATCATTCTCAAAGTTATAAGTTGTAAGTTGTGACTGGATGTGAATAGACCGGTTTACTAACATATATTTAAATTTTATGCACTTTTGAAACAAAACTTGTTCTTGACGACCTGAAAAATTGCCCAAGCCTTGCCCGGCATAGCAACAAATAAGATATGCTGACTGGATTCCAAGTATTGTAGTTCATTCATTAATAACAGGTTAATGGAATAGCTTGTCACTAGGTCCCCAGGAAAGAAACATCCATCCATTTGATTATGTTAGTAAACCCGTCTATTAAAAGTTGTGTGAGATCATTTTTAGTCACAGTAATACTTAGGGTTGTCTTGTGTGCCTACATGTATGTATGCTTCCAGCAAAGAACAGTGTACTATAAAGATCCTCAAATAGAAAGTCACTCTGGAAACAACTCGGCGGTCAGTTTGATTATAGTATTGTAAATAGGGGTTTTATTTAGAGTATTTCAGGGATATTTTCAACCAGTTATAAAACTTAGGGATTTAACAGGTTTTGAGATACCATTCTTGGTATAACTGATTATGATCATGATACTAAATATGTATTGCATGGAAAATGTTCACTGTTGAAGGGAAGCAAAACAAATTGGCCCATGTTTCCTTAAAATTCTACTAAAACCTGATGCTTTTGTTCAAAATTAGGTTTCACAATCTGAACGAAGTTAGTCTGAGGTCTAAGTTTCCTTGTTAAATGTGATCTTAGAACCAAGGTTACAGGTAGGGTTTAACTGAATTTATGTAATGAGGACATATGCATTAGTAAATTGCATTATAGACTGTGTAAGAACTTGCCATATGTAAATTAAGGATGTGAACTGCAATTTGTTTGATTGTCTTTTTCTTTTAGAATAAATGTTGTCGTTACTGGCCTGATGCTAATACCAAGAAGGATACCGGCGTAATCACTGTAACGCATATCTCAGAACAGAGCATGGCAGACTATGATCTCAGAGAGTTCTCAATGTCTCATAAAGACTTTGTAAGTATTATCAGTTTGGTGATTCCAGGGAATAATAAGTACCGTATGACATATATGACCTTTTTCCATTTATTTCATGTAAAAATGGAAATTCGTTTGACATGACCATAATATAATGGTAGTGATACCATAGAATAACGGTAATGATACCGTAGAATAACGGTAGTGATACCGCAGAATAACGGTAATGATACCGTAGAATAACGGTAGTGATACCATACAATAAAGGTAGTGATACCGCAGAATAACGGTAATGATACCGTAGAATAAAGGTAGTGATACCATACAATAAAGGTAGTGATACCGCAGAATAACGGTAGTGATACCAGAAAGAACCAAGATTCATTGGTAATATCAAGAGATTTAGTGCAAATGATTTTATACTTCTTTCACTTGCAATATTTTTTTACAGATGTAACATACAAAACTTATATTTTTAATTAGTATGGAACCCATAACAGAGGACATAGTTTTATTGTATGTTAACCATTTCTTGTCCATGTATCTTTGTTTAGCCTGAAGAATCCAGACCAATGTTTCACTTCCACTTCAAGAGTTGGCCTGACCATGGTGTACCCTCTGATCCTAGCAGGGTGCTGAACTTCCTCCAAGATGTCAACAAGAAACAAGAAACATTCCCAGAGGCTGGCTCTATCATTGTTCATTGCAGGTAGAGCATTTAGGAGCAAGTCTAATAACTATTTATAGTTAAGATTTTCAATTAGATATTTGATAAAAACTTATCTTTCATATGTCACAATAAACATAAATAAATTCTCTTTAAGATGATATGCAATTGTAATCGTACCACTCATGCATGAGTGAGCATAGCCATTTAACGATAAATGAGTCTCTGAAAGACAATTTCAAAAATGGGGCATCGGGCCATTCAAATGTTAATGGGCATTGGAGGTATCCTGACTTTTGATTGTGCTTGTAAAAACCATTGTTTCTCATTCTTTGTTTTCATACAGATGCACATGTCCATTAACATTTGAATGGCTGCTTGCTCTATTTTTGCATTCTTCTTAATCAGACCTTATAACAGTTAAATGAATATGCCCATCCAAGCATGAAAGTTCAACACATGGTCTTAATTGATGTTGTTAGAGTATTAATTTTTCCTTTAATTTGATATATATATTATTACATTTTATTGACAGTTTATATGAAAAATTTGAACGATAACAAGTGTCTACTCTTTTCTTTTTTTGTTGCTCCAAATGATATTATTAAGGATTTTAGTATACTTGATGATTCTGTTGAGTTGATAGCCCTACCAAAGCTTTGATCATAGATCATAGATATTTCAGTTGTAGATGGATATTGTGGATGATTCATGTAATGGGATTTTGAAATCTAAACTTTTATTTCAGGAAGTCTAGTTCACATTAGAATATAGAGTGAGGATGCGGTGTGGCGCAATTAGATCATCGTCCGGCTCTCATTTCATGCGTGTGGGTTCGAGTCCTGCGCTGAGCAGACAAAAATGTAATAATGATTGTCGCCGCATTGTTGTAAGCACGCCCCTCCCCTCTGTTCTCGATGCAGGCTCGGGATCAGGGGAAAACACTCTGTTCTTCGTAATAGAACATTAACTGGAGGCCTGGTGTGTTGGAGAGTCACACCCATGCATGTTAAATACGCTATACTTCTCGCAAAGAGTAGAGTGTGCCTGTATACAAAACTGGTAATCTTTCTACAAATCTTTGTGATAGGCTGCATATCCCTTTGAAGATTAACAGAAGAAGAAGAGTGAAAAATGCTGAGCACATGCAGCTGGTACTCATCTACAAAGAGCTAGAAAGACGTTAACGCATGTCATTTTACACAGAGTTAATGTCTTTCTGGCTCCAAACTGGTGGTATTCGAGATACCAGTACTTTTTAAATATAATTGGAGATGGACCTACATGTATTAATCTGCATTTTCTCTCTTTATATCGTGACAGTGCTGGCATTGGAAGGACAGGCACGTTCATTGTCATTGACATCATTCTCAACCTCATCAAACAACATGGTAAGTAGAGCTATCTTCAATGTGATAAATGAAGTTTGATGAAATGATTGCAAGTTGCTATGATGGAGTACATTTCCAGAAACATTGTTAGAAATGAATTGTTACCTAAGTACACACCCATTGATATAATGGAACAAATCAGTTTGTAGCGATGGTTTGAGCATGAGAAGAAGAAAACAATAAATCTTCAGATGTGTACCGAGTTGTGCATATAGCTAATCAGGAAATTAGTATTGCAAAGAAATGATAAAGTTGCTTTTTTTTTTTCACTTATCAACCATGAAGAAAAAAATGTATTGTCTGCCTCTTTTATGAGGAAAGAATATTTCAGAAATGCTTCTCCAACTTTTGTTCTTTATCGCTGTTTTGACAATAATCTTACCCGGTATGTATAAGTACATGAAACACCTCCATCACTTTAAGAGTAGTATTCTAACATACACAAGTAGGTCTCATCCATCTTGAAGAATATTTGTTTAATCAAAGTCATTTGAGAATGTGATTGATAGAGGTGTCGTAGTCGAGTGGTGATAGTCCACTTGAATGGAAATGCAAAGGTTGTGAGTTTATGCCCCGACATGGCACTTAAGTCCTTGAGCAAGGCATTTGATCTACATTGCTCCCTTCCACCCAGGTGTTGAATGTATACACAATAGTATGCGAACATCATTTTAGTTAGATTAGCATGTGCATGCCCGTGAAAAGGCGACTAGCTGGAATGCTCCCCAGGGAATACTGTATACAGTGCTTTATAATAATAATAATACTAATAATAGGTCCATTTATATAGTGCAGCTACTACTTGGAATATACTCTACTGCGCTTAATACAGAGTATCATATAATTACCCCAGATGTTGCTGAGCCGCCATAATAAGGCGCTAAAGCATTCAATGAATTTCTTCCTACCGGGTATCCATGTACTTCACCTGGGTGGAGAGTGGCGAATGTAGATTAATGGCTTGCCAAAGGACATTAGTGGTGCGGCGGGACTTGAACCGTTAACCATGTGATCCACAGTCTAATGACGTATCCACTAGACCACAACACTTCTACATTTATAAGAAAGAGATATTGGGTGGTATTCCGATAGCGCGAACTAAGTTAAGCTCGGCTTAACTAGTTCACACTTTTATGGAGTGCCTGTTACCAACTCATTTTCCCTGTACAGATTATTTTAATCCTGTAATGAAAAGTGTCAACAAAATTAATTTTGCAATGAAATGGGAAGAAAAAGATAATATGAGTATGAACTGAATTTCAATAAAGTCTTTGGTAGATTATCTTTGTCATGAATATTGAAGGAGGAAGATGAAACCTAGCATTCCATAGAAGTGTGAACTAAAATTCTTGTTTAGTCTGGACTTAGTCCCGGCTTAACTTAAGAGAATACCACCCCTTGTTTTTATTACAAACTGGTCCATTATACAATGGAAGCGATGTTCTGTCATCCCACTGTATGTATTCTTTCAAACAGGACTGGACTGTGAGATTGATATCTATAACACCATCAGGCTTGTAAGACAGCAACGCTCAGGTCTGGTACAAACTGAGGCACAGTATAAGTTTGTCTACAGGGCTGTTCAGCACTATATCGAGACTCTGTCACAAAGAGTAGCTGCAGAACAGGTATTTCATCTCTCTTATCTCACTCACTGCTATTCCCTTCATGTTGTAGAATTTTAATCCCATGGAATTTAATCCAAGACCAGTCCCAACAAATTGTTACCAGTCTAGGATATTGGACGAATCAGCTACATATCAGCATTTATTGAGATGAGCGCGATGGCTCAGTGTTAGAGCAGTGGTCTCGAAATCGGGAGGTCCCGGGTTCAAAACCAAGTCAATGCACTCGTTCCCTTTGTTGGGAATTAATCCTCATTACCAAGTCCCTCATAGAGGACTTAAAGCCGTCAGACCCCTGGTTGTTTACTTACAAGCATTTACATGCTTTCTTAGCAGTCGGGTAAAGCAATCATCGAACATCATCAAACTCTATCAAAATGAACTAGTATTGTGCTTTTGCGCCTTTTTCTTTATCAGAACACATTGAAGACTGGACGTGAGTACATCAATACCAAGAGAGCACACTATGAGGTTCAGCAGCATCATACTCCTGGTTCTACTCCCATCCTGTCACCAGCTATCCTCAATGAAGATAAGAATGTCTACCAGAATGTTGGACCTATCAACAACATGGTATAAATCAGTGCTCTACCAGACTCTTTATGTCAAAAATTCAAAACAAAAGTGGGGGAGCCAGACCTAGATTTTGGGCGCCCACGTATCCTGTTAGTGTCGAGCCCTGTATAAATGCTCATCTGCTTTAGCAGTAAGATTAGGTGAGATTAGGGGCATATGTTTTTAAATTACTCAATAGCCTGTTTCATCTATTGCATCTATAGAATATTATTGGTTAAGGGCTGCATAGGGTTTGGGTTTAATATTTGGTGTTTTTTTAAAATCTGAAGAGTTGCTTTATTATTTGAAGAACTCTCTGTGTAGGAAAGCTATTTCAGGATTTCTTTAAAAAGGTGTTATGAAAATTAATCAAAATTTTGATTATGAAATGATTGAATGTATGTTGAAGTTGGAGTATTGCAGAATTCATGAGAAAATAGAAAGATACATGTTAGAAAGCATGAATTTATATAACATTCCTCTTTCTCTTTGTCTTTTCAATCACTTTTCTCTATCCCATTCATTTCTTTCTTCTTTTCTCTAATCTTCTATCCTTATGTCTGTCTCTTCTTTCTCCTTGTCTGACTGGCTCTCCTTGTCCCTCTCTTTATCTCCTTCTCTCTCCCTCTCTCTTTTTCCATTGCTTTCTCTCTTTTGATCCCTGTCATGATCACTCTCCCTCCTTTTTATCTCCTTCTCTCTCTCTCTCTCTATCTCTCTCGCTTTTTCCATTCCTTTCTCTCTCTCTCTTGATTCCCGTCATGATCACTCTCCTCCCTCTCTCTCCCTGTACAGTCAACACCTGTTCCTCCCAGGGCACGTCCAGTGCAGCCTCCTGTTCCAAAGTCCAACAACATCAAATAACCTGTGATAGTAAACTACCACAATTTTGATTGGACCCCAGTTTCATCATAGACTACAGCAGATCATCATCAGGTGCGGATGTTTACAGGACTCTCTATGTCTTCTATTATTTATTTGTTGTCATAGCCTGTGACTATGCTCACAATTGTTGGAATCTCAACAAATTCTTCCATTTATATGTACGAGACCCCTTCAACTTGGTGCGATGGGTAGAATGAAATGAAACTAATGTCTCTCATTCGGGAGAAAGCTATGCTTGATTATTTGTGATCTCACTGTGATGTGTATTTGAGGTGCATGAAGAATATCACATTTACACATTTATTCTAATTGTAAGCATGTCATAGTGCTTCAGGAATTTTTTTCTAGATTTCTGCAAAAGTATATGATTAAAAATGTTGTTAACTAAATTTTAACAAAAGTGTTCACAAAGATGTTTACTTCTGAACTAAGGTCCTACAAAGGTCCTACAAAGGTCCTACAAAGGTTTGTAGATTTCATAGTTATGTTACATACATATACTTATAGATGATACAGAGTTGTGCAGTTACATGTAATCTGGTTATTCATGTATGTGTATGCAGTACCTTCTCTAATATCTATGTAATTTAATTTATAAGTTGACCTCAAAGGTTTATTGAGATGCAAGTGGAAATGCAAAGATTCGTCATGATGTGAAAAGTGAGATTTGGACAATTCTAACAGTGTACCAGCCATGTCCATTAAACATCTAATAGGATTTGTGTTCTTATAGATCACAGGATTATGGTGATTCAATATTTATTTAAATAAATCAGGACATGAGAATAATTACAGTATTGTTTTGCTGCAAAATATGTAAATGTAGATAGTATAACAAACCAGGAAATTTGTCAGCATATCAACTGTTTTACATGCATATCAGGCAAAACTGATTTAAATAAAAGAAATTGATTCATAATTTTTCAATACTGAGTTGAAGATCAGTTTAAACATGTATTGAAGACTGAATTTACACAAATTAAATTTTAATATTGATTATCATGTGGCATTTGGAAATTCATAACTAAAGACTAAAGATGTGGGCTAAATATGATTTGAATACCAAAAGGTCTGTATTAGTTTCTGGATGCAGACTCTGTTGTTAGCTTATCAGAGTTTTTAGATGTCACATTATCGCAGCATGGGATATTATCTTTTCATTGATGTGCTTAAAACCTTGCCTGAGCAGAAAGCAACATTATATACATAGTTTTTTTTTTAAACTGGGGAAAGAGTGATGCCATATGAATATGACAGTCATAAGCACCTTCAGAATCACATCACGTTTCATGAGTTTACTTAAGGTGACATCAGCGATCTTGGACTTACAGTTGTAATGTGAATTTGTCAATACTCAGACTTCTCCTGTTTAAGATATTCTTTGTATAATCCAGATCCAGTATGTATATCATAAAGCTTTATCATCAATAGACTGGAAGGTCTCTGAATGATAGATGAATATCAGTGGATAATACAATGCAAATCTTGATGTGAAATGATGCTTTTATGCAGAGTTATATGGCTCTTTGCACTGATCATGGTCTTAGAAATGTTTTGCTTAATTGTGAATATTTGTTGATTTATAGACACTTTCCAAGGATATATGCAGACATATTTTTTATAATAAAGCACATCTTTTGTTAAACTTATGATGAAGTATAATCACATTTGACATTAAGATAATTGATATTTGTCCTGTGATATATTTATATTGTTCAGGATCCTGTTTTTTCCTTATTTGCTGAATAATTTGCTACAAAACTGTGCGTTATACAGTGATATTATTATATGATGCAAATTTTGAATATTTTCCATTCTAATTTAACCAAAATTCAGTTAATTTGTTAATTATATTGATTTCTTTACATGAATCTATTTAAAAGAATTAATCTCAGTGTAAATGAAAATGTGTGTATGTTAATGTAGCTATTAGTAATTAAGTAGCTAGCTGTTTATGGAGCTATTGGTTTATGTAGTTATTTTCTCAAAAAATTAGCACAACTCAATAAATAATGTGTCTGAAATTTGCTACCCAGGAAACAGGATTAGACAAGCTTCGTAGTTCATAAAGTTAATGCTCTTTATAAAAAGTTTGAAAATATGAGCAAAGGGGGTTGTAGTCAATGGTATCGTGGGTTCTTGCATTCCTTTTCAAAGAAATCTTATACATTTTGTATGTATACTATTATACCTAGCCTTTAATTTATGGCTCATACTCATCGGAGCAGACCAAGAAAAACCCCACTTGGCTTGATTTGTTCTTCAGAGAAATGAACCAACAAATGAAGTGAATTAAGTGATGAAATTAAATTGAAAAATAATGAGATATTAATTTCACAGTGATGTTCACGTTTGTTTATTCACCTAGTTACAAAACTATTGCAAATTTTATGGGATAAAGTGGTCGACATTTGGTGCTCCATAAAATTGTTGGACTTAACATTATGACTTAAACCTGGACTTAAGTTATTACACTTTATGAATACTGACTTAAAGATTTATTTGAGTTCTGTTCCTGCGATTTTATTGTGAAAGAAACTTGTAGTGATTGGAAAAAAGGCTGATCATGTAGCAGATAAGTATTGGTGTATACTGTGAGGTTTTGGAATCATCAAAATAATCCGATATTGGCTCAGTCTTGCTAAGGGTCACATGCACTGTACATAGAAATGTGTATATGGGACTAAATAAATATGTGGCATGAAAGTGTGATCCACAACAATTCTATGTACTATTCTAATGTATTATAACATGCAAATTATGCAAATTCAATATGAAAAGAATTTAAGAAGAGATTTGGTTGGTAAAAAAACTATGCATGTTATGAAATACATTTAAGTTTTTTATGGGTTCACCCAATTATTATGGTGCGTAAGAATTTGTAATTTTCGAATTTATTTTTAGAAAGATATTTTTGTTTGTTTTGTTTTGGATGCCCCCTCAATAGATTTCAAATATTTTGAATTTTTCATTTAAATTGATTAATCAAAGAAATAACCACAAAATGGATGAAAGAACAAATTAATTTATAATTTTGTTTAATTGTTTCATAGATGAGAATTTGACAATGTCTCTGCCATTTCGAATTATTCATATACATATATATACATGACACTATCACCCACATTGAATTGTATTTGCACAATCCTTCTAAAGCAAAGTTTTCCATGTAATTCCTAAGCTACAATTTCTCCCATAATGTTTAACATGTAGTGTAGAGACCCTGTTTTTCCCTGTCTTTAAAAAAAGAAGGAGAACAAATAGACTTATGACTTCTGTGCAATATTTTTTTTTCTTCAAGAAAAGCTTACGTTATGTAGGTGTATTACATACAATTTAGATTTCTGTTCTTGTTACAAAGCTGTAGGCCATTTAATAGTGGTAGTTATTTTTGTTTGTTGTTTTAGGGTTCCTCTCATTGAACCATCCCTATTGTTTCTCTTAATGCTGAATTACTTATACTGTTCTCTCCATTTTGTATAATGTATGTTTAAAAACAAGCTATGTATCAATCAAAGATATGCATTAGTAAGGGTTTTATGCATGTTAATAAAATGAAAAACTGGATTATTTTTCCCTCACTGAATGAAGATTCAGGATTGAAAAGGAAAACAAATACCAAGCACATTGTGCATACTACAAATTAATGTCTGCATTGATTAATATCACTGCAACATATTCTTGAAGATGAATTATGAAATATGAAGTAGGAATATTATAGCTTTGAACTGTAGTAAGGAATAATATATTCTGTAGTGTGTAATGTCTTATTATTCTTTGTAGGTTGTATCTTTCTTCAATAATGGTTTGAAGTTCATTAAGAGAGTTAAACTCTCATTTAGCATGTAATAGCAGCTGCGCACAAGGTCCGCAATAAATAATTAGTTTAAACTAAAAAATAAATCTTGCCACAAAAAGCAAGCTGCACGCGAGAACTCTAGCTAAGCATAATTGGTTTGTGTAGTGTATATGTCAATCTTATAAATTGCTGATTTTCCTGACAAATCCTGTACCCTGTTTCATAAAACTTGTTATCAATAACAAGTTACAATAACTGTTATAAGCTACTGAAATTGTGGCATTTGATTGGCTGAGAGCAAATTTGCCATAGAAACGTAGCTTTTGTAGCAAATTTTATGAATAGGGCCTAGGTCCTTGTACTGGGGGGTTATATTACACCCTGTACAAAACAAATGTAAATGCGTGGAGTGGGAATGATTTTTGGCCATTGGTCCTTCAAGATGTGTCTATGATACAGGTACTGACGGAATTCAAATTTGATAGACTTTTGATAGAATTCAAGTATGATGTGAAATACTGGTCGACATGTAGGAATAATTGATCTCAGTAGGAATTAGAATATTGTCTTAGAATTATCAGCAAATCGCAATGCTTCATATTCTTAATATATCAGAAATTTAGAATTGAAAGTTGTAATATCAATGCCTATATACATGTCAATTGGTTTACATTGCTCTTTGATATACATACACATAATTTTGTGTAGTATAACATGTAATAGTAAATTGAGAATGAGGATGCTTTCTTCTTTTCTTTTAAAGTGTATATTTTGTCATCTCTAGTTTTGAATATTTTTGGGCATCTGTTTTTAATGTTTGTTTTTGACAAATATTGTGATGTTATATTTTTGTAATTTAAACCATGGACCATGCTCATTTATATATTTTTTTTGTCTATAGCATCTGAAATGTTTGTTTTCTGTTGTTATGCATAAATATTAGGAATAGTAAACAGAATATTTCATTTCTAATGTAAATAAGCCAGAAATGCTACAAAATGAAGTAAAGCTGTAGGGAGATTTTAATATATTCCATCTTAAGTATTTTGAAGAAAAGTATTGTATGCAACTAAGTATGAAGAATGGTAACGGTTTATTTGGGTTTCCATGATATTATGCACTGTTGAATATATCCAGAAAATTTCCTGGAAAATGATTTGTTTTTGTATGTTTTAGGTGTGCTAGATGATCAATGAATATAGAGATTTAATGATATCATGCTTGCACCCTATTAAATAGACAATCTTGATTACTACGACTGTCTACATCTGTGTACTGAATTAATGATATTTGCAGTTATGTAGTTGGCAATCATAATAGGCCATTTTCGTAATGTAACAAAATTTTAAATATACTTAGTGGCCTCAATACGAATGTCATTCACCTGTTACGAACAATTGCGTCTCAATAGTCAGAATGTAAATTGCATATATTATGTGTTGTTAGGTGGGGCAAGCCATAATAATGTTTGTCCTACCTAGCATCAGCTAATAAATGCAATTTGAATTCTGACTATTGAGATACATTTATTCGTAACAGGTGAATGAAATAATTTGTATCAAGGCATTTCACAAAGGCATATGCATAAATTTGGTTACATTTAATTATACGAAAATAGCCTACTTTGTGCATTTGCGTTACTAAGCTCTCTTCTATTTTTTCTTCCTCTTATCCCCTGACACACATGTACAGGGTATCACCTTTTCTAAAAAACAATACACACTGGAAATTTAGGCTTGTATATTATTTATTTCATTAAACACACAATAATAAAATGTTGAATGTTGATACACGTACAAACAATAGCTCTCTTTAGGACTTGCTCTAAAGCTACACATACTTCTGAATGTCGAGCTTTTTGTTGATCAATATTTTTAAATAATTATTATAGTAATAATATGTCTTGTTTACCCAAGTTAGCCTCATAAGTATTAAAACTGTTCTCCATGAGGGCCCTGCAATCATATCATTGTAGATATTTAACACTACTGTAAGAAAGTGAAGAAGTAAGAAGTGATTTTAAACAAATTTTTAGCATACATTCCTATCAAAGATTTTATCAAAAATTTGGTAGAATCTTTTATACATATATGATGTTGTTCATTAACACAGCTGTGAGCATTTAGTCTCTGTCTGATAAAAACTTGTTTGTCCACTTGTTGAACATGCCAGAAGAGCAATTTCAAAGTGCTTAGGGAGAGATTCTTACAAAGTAGTAAACAAAAAAATGAAATAGAACAAATGCCCTTTCTTGATATTCACAACTCACACCTATTTATAACAATTATTTAATGAGAAGCAGAAGAAAATTAACTTCATTTTAGGTCAATGAGACACAAGTACTTGTAGCATCTTGTCAAGGGTCAATGACTTGGCTTTTTTCAAAGTGTACCAATAACCAAAACATATTTTGCTCTGTGTGTTAGAGGTTCCATTTCACTATACTCTATTCAAAATATGGGCTTCTACTATTACTTCTAACCATAAAAAGGACTTGTGAGTGGGCCTTGTTTTATGCACCCACACATGTCACAAAGAATATGGCACGCAAGGATCTAAAGTCCGGGTTGGGTTCCGTGCACACATGTTTATGTTATCCTTTTATTTTCCTCATACCTCATACAATCCACAACTGACACTCAAAATTACATGTTAGCTTTTAAGACATATCCGCTTTTCTCAAGTGCACTGCACACATGACATTTCAAACATTTATAAGGGTGAGGCAAGGATAGTTGTGAAAGACGCAAGAACAGCATTCATTTAACCTCGTGTTATATAACACCACTGCAAATAAACTAGACATCACACTTGGTTAAAATATAATAATAGGTCCATTTATAAAGCGCAACTACTATATGAATATACTCTACTGCGCTTGATACAAAGTATATTATTATCCCGGCTGTAGCTGAGCCGCCATAATAAGGTGCTAAAGCATTCAAGGAATTCCTTCCTACCAGGTACCCATTTACCTCACCTGGGCGGAGAGTGGCAAATGTAGATTAATGTCTCGCCAAAGGACATTAGTGCCATGGCGGGACTTGAACCTCAAACCACATGATCCACAGTCTGGTGACATATCCACTAAACCATGACACCTCTATAATATGTCAAATATATCCATGAAAAAATGTTTCCTCAAATTAAAAACTATAAAATACTTCTTACAGCTAGCCTCTGAAAAGACACTAGTAACAAATATAAAGGATATTACTGAATGTGGGCAGACACTTTCAGATTATATTGTACTGATGCATTAATAAAAAGGGGTAATACCCTTCTGGAACTGAACAGAAAATATCATTATCATTACATGTTCATTTACATACATGTGTAAGAGGAAAACAAACAAGTAGGTTTATTGCAGTTTGGTCTAATAGTCTAATAATCATGAAATCATAAATAATAATGATCATGAATTAGACCTGAGCAATAGACTGAATGGATAGTAGACTTATTGGAGATAAGACCAAATGGCTATTAGCCTATTTTAGACCAAATGATAAGTAGACGAAATGAGTATTAGACCATGTGGGTAGTAGACGAACTGGTTGTAGACCAAATGGCAGTTCACCGTACAAGTATTCATTTCGAACTTGGCTTACTAAAGATAAACATTTGTGACAAAAACTTATATCTGGTGCTTGAGATCTTTTCTCTAACTACATGTATGAACTATCATTTGATCTTATTTCCATAATATCATGTTATAGTCAGGTGGCTTAGCGTCAAATTTATCGATTATCGTTACTTGCCGGATAAAAGCACCATTTTTAGTACAGGGCTCCCTTAGTACCTACTAAACGATATTAGGCTAGGAGCCCCCGACAAAAAGTTCAATTTAAGGGTGTGGGGGGGGCGTCTCTTTGGAGCCCCAAATAATTTTATAACATTGATTTGTTGTTGTATAAATGCCATTTTTGGTACAGGGCTTCCTTAGGACCTACTGAACGATATTAGGGTAGGAGCCCCCGGCAAGAATATCATATAAGGGTGTGGGCGTCGTTCGTAGCCCCAAATAATTTAGAAGGTAATATAACATTTATTTGTTGTTGTACAAATGCCACTTTTGGTACAGGGCTTCCTTAGGACCTACTGAACGATATTAGGGTAGGAGCCCCCGGCAAGAATACCATATAAGGGTGTGGGACAGGGACGTCGCCTCATAGTCCACAAATAATTTGTAAGGTAATATAACATTGATTTGTTGTTGTACAAACGCCATGGGCCCCCAATCACACATTTATGAATATGTATGCCGGGGGCTCTTACCCTACCATCATTCAGCAGGTCCTAACGAAGCCCTGTACCAAAAATGGCGTTTGTACAACAACAAATCAATGTTTCATTACCTTACAAATTATTTGTGGACTACGAGGTGACGCCCCTGTCCCACACCCTTATATGATATTCTTGCCGGGGCTCCTACCCTAATATCGTTCAGTAGGTCCTAAGGAAGCCCTGTACCAAAAATGGCATTTGTACAACAACAAATAAATGTTATAATACCTTCTAAATTATTTAGGGGCTACGAAGCGACGCCCGCCCACACCCTTATATGATATTCTTGCCGGGGGCTCCTACCCTAATATCGTTCAGTAGGTCCTAAGGAATCGCTGTACCAAAAATGGCATTTGTACAACAACATATAAATGTTATATTACCTTCTAAATTATTTGGGGGCTACGAGGCCACGCCCCCGCCCCACACCCTTATATGATATTCTTGCCGGGGGCTCCTACCCTAATATCGTTCAGTAGGTCCTAAGGGAGCCCTGTGCCAAAAATGGTGCTTTTATCCGGCAAGTAACGATAATTTCACTAAGCCACCTGACTATTAAAGCTTAATATAAAATTGAACTCTGTTTAAAATTCACACATAGTAACTGATATTTTGTAAGCTGAGGGGGTAAACTTCGGCAAGTTCCAGTATTCTCTGTGATATATTCATCCATATAGTTCATCGCAAGATAATAATACAATGTCATTACAAACATACAAATATAATTTTCTCTCAATACAGCTATTTGTATAAAATCAAGCTAAACATACACTGTACATGCATTTTTATCTCATACTTAAATACTCACTTCAACTGTGACAAATCATTCTACATTACAACATTTTTTGCAGCAAATTTCACTTTTCAAACCATTCAGATATGGCATATTGAATACACATCAGTACTATGGGGTTATATCAAGGTGTTCGTGTATATATAATAATCACACACTTAAGAGTAAATATGACATTCAAAATGATGCATTTGCAAAAATACTTTCCACATTGCATAATAAACATAAATCTGATATAAATGTCACACAAATGAAAGAATTTTTCACTATGGACAACAATTTTTTGAATACTGATTTATTTTTTTTAAGTCAATACAAATTCATATAATCATAGATATAAAATTACTTCCACATCTATGTATTACGTATATAACAGTAAGCTTTCAACATTATAAAATACACCGTCATTTGCAATAAGCTTACTTGTATGTACCTGTACAAATAATATTATATAGTATTCACCACACATGAAAACTAGCTACATGTCATTCTGCATGAGACAGTGTTAATATGAACTCAAGATACAAAACCAGACTCACTGGGGCCCGTCTTATACAGAGTTGCGCTTGATCCAAGGCAATCGCAAGTTCGCAGTCTACTATCTAATATGTACCTAGTTGCGATAAAATTGTGATTAATTGCAACTCTTTATTAGACAGGGCCCAGGTATGTGTTTCTCTATCACAGTTTAATACTCATTTATACACATTCATAGAATGCTAAGATAATGTTAGAGTATTGCATATCATCATTATCATGTACAAATATCAACGTAAATATGATACCATCTATTCACTGTACACCGTGCTTTAACACTTCAAAAGATAATGATCAAAATACAACACGATTTCAGAAGATCTGGACGGACAAACTGAATACATTATTACGTTGTTATACGTTATGTTATATTTACACACAGCAAACTTGCAAAGGCACTGATAAGTAATATCAGTAAATAGAAAAGGCAGCATATGGTCCAATACATGCTTTAAAAATCTACCACTCCACATAGCTCTCCAATTTTCAATATATTTACACCTTTAAAAAAAAAGAGGACATTCAACCACCAAAATATGAAGAAAGTCTTCATGTACCAAAGAAAAATACTGTTCAGCAATCATTTTTTCCAAAACCATGTTTTTAAAATGCTTTGCCAACAAATATATAAACATAACTGACACTTACAGAAATGAAGAGTAAAACAATTGCACATATCAGAAACTAAGTAAAGTGTTGGATGGACAAAAACAGAAGAATATATTAAAAGCTCTGGTTCTTAGGGAAAATGTGCTTGAAAAGCAAAACACAAAACCAAACCATAGGCTAATTAAAAGATATTTCCAACTTTTCAATCAGAGAGCGACTGGAAAGTGTAAATAGTCTTCATATAACCCACTTCCATGTTATGAATTTTTTTAAAACAGTCAATGAACGTCTCTTAATATTCACTTCACATCCATAAAAATACTGCAGCAAATTGCAACTTTTCTGCAGATATATCAAACTCTGCAGATACAGTACACTACCAACATAAAATAGCTTACACATAGTAAACTTGAAAAATTAGGAATTTGCTACCTTCCTTTTAAATCCATGTTGAGGCTTTTCACATGTACATGCAGCAAATCTATGAAAGAAGCCTTGTTCAGATATGAAGCATTCAAATACAACATTAAAACAAAAAATTAAATGTAGGTGTAAACATGCCTCTCGTTTCTGTATTTTATACCACAGAGCACAGTGAATATGTGTAGGACCTTTATTACATGCAGTTGCCATTCATTTACATGTTATCCCAAGCCACCGCAGTTAACCAGTTCCTTTCTGGACAGGCCTTAAGAAAGCATTATGAACAGTATCCCCAAGAGAGCCTAATACTGTTGCTAATTTACATATGATGGATGCATAAATGAATATTGTAATATGTGGGTTGGTTATGAATGAAACTGTACCATACCAGAAAACCAGAAAATATGAAATGAGAGGCCTGTTTTAAATCACTCACTGATGCAAATCAGTGATCTCATTGTCTTTGTATCTATTATCAGAGCTTAACTCTTTTCCGTTTGGTCGACTAAAGGCTTGTTCAGATATTACGTTTTTTTAAACAAGTAAATGAATGGCAACTGCGCACATCAAAGTTCGTGCACGTATTCAGTGAGCTCTGTCACTGTGTTATAAGATACAGAAATCTGAAATGTGTTATGCTTTACGTCATCATATTAAAAAACTGCTGTGGTTTAGCCGCATCATATCTGAATGAGGCTTTAATGTGTCACAGTTAGTCCTCACCCAATTTCCCTCCATGTGCACATGTCACAAGTAGCTTGAATCAGAGGTTAATGCAGAGACAGACATTGACATAATTCAGGCTACTGTTACACACCCATTCCTTTCCAGATTACTTCAGGATTTAGCTTCAACTCAGGAACTTGGGAATTTTCTTTGAGGGGGAATCTGTGCTAAGACAAAATTCCTACAAGAGGCTATTTCCTCCAACAAGATCTCTAACTTGTACTGACTCTAAAAATAACCCCTATATTTTAAATTGAATAATATTCTGAGAGACATGATTCATATATTCACAACTTGATGGACTTCACTTTGGATGTTGCCTCCTTCACTTCAGTCTCGCTCTTCTTTGATACAGCGCCCCCTTGGTGCATCCGAACTACAGGAGGAGCCAGAGGAGTAACATTCTTTCTTAATGTGAGCTTAACCACCGGTAGCTGTCCTCCATGAAGTAGTGGTGGTCCTCTGTTTGGCATCATAACAGGTGGTGGAACAGTCGATGTCTGTCTAGGTGATGTCACAGTCTGGACAATTCCAGATTTAACAAACAAAAAACAATTTAAAGTTAATAAACCTCTTTAAAACTACCAATGGAAAACAAAAATATATTAAAAGTATCCATTAAAACTACCATCTTTGGGCGATTGGAAAACTGGCAGCTTGCTTCAGTCTGCCAGTACACATCTGAGGAAGGTGTCTGAACCAAAGACATAGAAACTGTCACAAGTAAACAAATTTTGGATGTGTCATAGAACTTATTTCTAGTACCACAGTACAATTTGTCAATGTGCCATAGCCTGTGAAACATTTCCTTTAACAAAATTCTTGTGATCTTGAGATTTCCAACTTCATAAGGAGTTTTCTGTTTCTTTTGATATGATGGCCAGTACACCGTATGACAGAATACAATTTAGATTAAACTGAAAGACCCTGAAATTAGTTAAAGGTAGCCAAATGTCTGTGGCTTGACAATTAATTATTAATTATTCATTAATACATGTATACATGTATGTACACTATGCATGTATTAATACAGAAATGTATATTACTCTAATGCCGTCTGACTGAGGTAACCACTCTCATTATCAATTCTAATAATATGCGAGACAAAAATCACATCAAATTTGGTGCAAGAATAATGCCATTTTCCCATTAAAAGAGGACATGTCAATTTCATTTATCTTAACCTCATTTTTATAATAAAACTGCATAAATGAACCTTTTTTTCTTCAATAAGTTTGATTTCTTTATGCATTAACATACATTGCTACAGTGTAGAGTGGAAAATACAAATCCTTGCTTCCTTTGTTCAATCAGCAGTTGCCATTCATTCACAGGAACAAACTAGATTGATCTTCGACTGCGTGCAGTCAAAATAATGCCTCCGCCATAGAGCGATTTTACAAACCATAACAGAAGCAATTTTTAAAAGTTTACCACTTCATATCTAAGACCCCTCATGTCAAAATGCCACAGAAGTCATATTTTTTCCAATTATATTACATGATTGATTCTGATTCTTGGTTTCATAAGATTAAATTTGAGATATAACACAACTCTAGAGAGGGAGTCTCCCGGTGGGGTCACTCCCTCGCATAGGGTGACATGTATGACCGTTACCACAATGCAAATAACCCCCTTTTGGGGTCAATTTCAAGGACATTTTGTGAATTTTAACCCCGTTTTTACGTCAAAACAAGGACAAAATCGTACCATATTTCAAGGACAGGACTCGGCTCCAAGAATTTTTCTTCCCGGTTTCCTCTTTTCCCTTTTCCTGACCCCTATTTATCAATTTCAAGGACACCTGTGCACCTCTATTTTCTATATTTCGAGGAATATTTTGTCCGTGGACATTGCTTGAAATTGACCCCTTATTCCGCGATTTTGGTAACGGTCATGCGGTCCCTAAGTCACATTGAGTGACCCCACCAGGGGGAGTCTTAGTTGAGATAATAGCTTTTTAACCATGAGAAGAATAGGGTTTTAGAAAAGTATTTTTACAAGAAAAAAACGTCCAAAGTTTGACTTCCATTTTGTCTTCAAGCATGAGTGGATTTGCTAACCTGTCTCGGTGTGGAATTGCCAACCTGTCTTGGTGAAGCCATGACCTGTCTTGGTGTGGAATTGCCAACCTGTCTTGGTGAAGCCATAACCTGTCTCAGTGTGGAATTGCCAACCTGTCTTGGTGTGGAATTGCCAATCTGTCTTGGTGAAGCCATAACCTGTCTCGGTGTGGAATTGCCCACCTGTCTTGGTGAAGTCATGACCTGCCTTGGTGACTTGGCCTTGGAGATAGCTCTCTGTGGGCTGACTGAATTGCGAGCTGATCTAGTAGAGGTTGTGGTGCCCTCAGTAGCTGAGGAGCTGCTGGACATAGCCTTCCGGGTCGGAGGTCGCATGCTGGGTATGCTTCCACCTGAGGTATCATCATAGAGTAGCTGGTATTGACATCGCTTGGACAGAGGCATTATGGGCTGCTTTCGTTTGACTTTCTCTTGGATCTCAATTACAATATCTACAAAGCAAACAGAAGAATGGAAAACAATGGGCATAAAAATAATAGCAAACATCTGTAGTTTGTTACATCTGTGAATATCAGCACTCCTGGTGCCATTGTGCGAAATTTCACTTAGTGCTTTGTGCCTGGGAAGTGATAAACGAACTCAATCACTGTAATACCCCAGTCACACTAACAAGACTGACTGACACCAGACCAAATAGAAAATAAATGTTACCCCGGATAGCCAAAGATTGGTCGGTTTAGAGGTGTGACTCGGTTATCAACCTGGGGTCTCTCCTCCCGTTATAACCAACTGGGATGTGCAGGTGGACCACTACACCAGGGTTTCCCTCCACTCTGTAGTGAAGGGTGTACCGGTAGTAGGTTCTTGCTGTACAAAGTTGGTGACTCTTCTCCATATGGGACCACTAATTCACTTCCTATCCGAGTGTAACAAAAGTTTTCCACCGTGACATAAACTGCATCTGTGGAACAGGGCAGGGAGCTTAACATATAAAGTAGGCTTCAGTCACCTACCTGGGCTGGATTCAAACTTATGATCTTTGGTTCGTCAGGCTGCAGATGCTCTACTGACTAAGTTAACTCGCCTCCAACGGTAACCGTAATGTGGGCATACATGCACCCATCTGCATACATGTAATAGTAATTATAATGATAATACTTGTGTTTTAAAAAGCGCTTTCCCATTAACTGACTGAAGCGTTTACAGTATTATTAGTATTGTACCCCGGCCACTGGATTCAATTACTATTCTGCACATTACATTCTCCACTCCCTGGGGAGCATTCCAGCTATTCACCTTTATATGGGTGTGCACATGCTCAATCAACCACAATGGCATTCGCTCCTTCTGGGTACCCAATTAACACCTGGGTGGAGAGGAGCAATGTAGATAAAATGCCTTACTCAAAGACATAAGTGCCATGCCATGGCTAGAAATCACAACCTTTGCATTTCCACTCCAGTGATTAAACCACTCAACTACAACATCTTTTAATAATAAACGTGGGGGAGGGGATGGTCCATGGAGGCTGTTCCTTTGGAGTACTTACCTAACGTTTCTCCAACCATCCCTGGTAGGAGTTCCTTAAGAACCTCACAGTTTGTATGCAGAGCTGGATTCACATTAATCTCTAATAACCATACCTGAAGAAAGAAAAAAAAAGACCAATGTTATAAATCATTTCACTTAACATATTGGTATATTGGTACATATTTAAATATTTTTCAAATAGCCATCCATCAAAGTTGTGCTCCACATTTGTACTATGCAGATACAAGGAAAAATTACCTACAGATCTCAGGTAGAGAAACAAGCTAAGTTTTTAGTTGATGCCCAATTGAGAATAAAGAAACAAGCTTCTCTGTAAAGACTTTCTTGCTACTAACTAGGGCCAATGCTTATGGTAGATATGGTGAAATGATTGTGTAATCATATCAATAAATATTATAAAAGCTCTTTTTACATAAACCAGTAGATTAACAGCAAAGTTATACATTTACCTAGGACACTACATATATATTTTGATCATACATTTTGCAATGCTCTTATTTATTGTTTATTATTTGCTTTCATGCTAAAGTGTTCACTAAGTAAATCCTGAGATTTAATTGTTGTTTCATGTTATTTTTATCAAATTCATACAATTACATGTGGGACGTTGCAGACAAAAGGTGCTTCATAGACATATGTCGCATTACCGGTATACAAAATATAATGCCATGAAAGGGTCTGGTTGGAAACTATGGTGCCCTAGGTGACCTGACTGCGACTATTGAGGGGTGTAGCCCCGAAGGTAAAAGGTCCTCTTCGCGTCACCAAGGGTACCATAGTTTAACCAGAAACTTGAAAATAGGCAGTATACATTTGGTTGATATCCATCATCTTTTACTAAAGCCTGGATCTACTGATGATCATCTGCACTGTATCTTAATGCACACAATTTTTTTTGTTTAAGATGTGATGAATTTGCGCAAATATCAAACACGTAATGCTGACATCATCAGACACAGGTATCTAAACAGTAGTGGTATGCACAAATTTATGATGTCGCAGTAGAGTATGCCTTTTTATGTGAAGTCATATGCTGTGTACAGTATCCATGAATAGATCCATGGATCGTGACATCAGCTGTTACTCCCGAAGGCCATTTGCTCATTTGCACCAGGGCCCTGTTTCATAAAACTTGTTATTGATAACAAATGCTAAATTTCTATGACAAATTTGCTCTCAGCCAATCAAATGCCATGATTATACTGTAGCTTATAATAGTTATAGTAACTTGTGATTGATGATAAGTTTTATGAAACAGGGACCGGGCCCGTGTGAATTGTATTTCACCACATGATGAGTAATGGACCAATCAATTGCACAGACAATGAAAGATATAAAACCATATACACAATCAAAAACCAGATAGAGATAGTGATTGACCCACCTTCATATCAGTGTCAAGGAGAAAGTCAAATCCAAGAAGGTCAAAGTATCCTAGAGATGTATCAAGTTTGTTCTTTGCTGCTAGGAAGCACTGACTCATGATCTGACACATTCGTTTCTGTGTGGATGGGAATACACAAAGAAACATGAAGCTTTTAACAAAAATGAAATAAAAACAGTTATACTTATATCAAATCTTCTCAGAATTCACCTCCTTCAGGAAACCTTTCCATAGAATTGTAGTTATTAGTCTATTACTATTACTCCTTTAAATCCCAATTGTTTGTAACATATACTGTATATGTGATTGAACATATTTCATAATATTGTGTTATTTCTGTATTAATGACATTTTTGCTTTTGTATTTGTTACATTGTCACGCACAGTTGCGTATATATTTCTATAGAAATCGCACAATAAAAAAGTTGACAATTATTATCATTATTATTAAATCATCTGTCACTTTACCTTTCTATTTTGGCTGTAAGCTGGTCATTCAATCATAGAGTACATTTATGTCTACTTCTTTCTCCATTTACATTTACATTACACCAAGGGAAGTGATGTCAATTGGGTCACATGTAGTATATCCCTTTAATTTCTTTTAGTCTGTATGCTATTAAATCTACCTTCTTTCTCTAAAATTATGTCTATATTACAAACCTGGAAGAATCCTTTGACCCAATCCTTAGGAAGGCCATTATCTTCAGCCAGATGTTGATTGACATGGTCATTGAATGCATCCATGCTCCATACGGTATCTTCCTTTATATCCTGATAGTTAGGGTTCTTCTTCTGCACGAACTGTAACAGGAAAAAAATCAAGTCATTGAATCAATCACCCAATCAATCAATCAATCAATCGATAAATCAATCAACCAATCAATAATTCAATCAATCAACTGATTAAGCAATCAACAGATCAATTATCCAATCCCCAATCAACCAATAAAACAATTAATTAATTAATCAATCAACCAACAATTCAATGATGCAACCAACCATATAACCAATCGATCAGTCAATCAATCAATCAAATGATTGATTAACCAACCTCATAAATAAGCTCTATGAAGATATCACTGTTTTCTGAATCACATATCAAACAAGCATTTAATCAATCAATCAATCAATTAATCCATCCATTTATCAGTAAATCAATCAATCAATCAAAATAAATGTTGTATAAATACATCCTTCCATTTAGTGCTCTGACATTTGCTCTGGTGACAATTGCTCAAAAGTATAGGGTTAGAAATGAAATATGTTGTAGGTTAGGTTTAGGGTAAGGGTTAGGATTAGGTTTATTTTGGGGTCCAGGGCTGAAGTTAAAATTTGGTAAGTGTAGGAAATTATCATAGAGCAATTATTGTAGAAGCAAGTGTCTTGTATCAATAAATGGAAAAAAGGAAACCTCACCCCAAGAAATAACTTTAGTTTTTCTGAGAGATTTAATATGTTCTTGCCCATCAATCTAAAAGATTTCCCACCAAAGTGTATGAGAGAGGTATAAAGCAAGATATTCTTAACATAATGTACAGTTTCTCAGCACGACATTATCAAGAAACTAGCTGCACCCATGTCATACTGAAAATTACATCATGCCAAGAATATCCTTATTTATATGTCTCTTGTACACTTTCTATTAAAGGAATATTGTAGATCAATAGGCAGGAAAGCATGTCACCTTATTCTTTAGGGTAACGCTTCGTTTAAACTAAGAAACCTACTAACCTGATTGGTGAGATGTGTGGAGATATCAGTACTCTCAGGATCATAGTCCTCACATGATAGACGAAGGTATCCATTGTGGTAGAGAACAATGTATGGATTGGTACAGGCAATCAGCATGTAGGCTCGCACATCAAACTTCTTGTTCTTCAAGAGCAGGGGTTAGGAATGTACCTAAAATACAAATATACACAGAGTAAGAATTCCACGGGTGATGTCTAGTCTACAAATACCAGTGACCTACAGTAGTCTGATGTTGATAATGATAATAATAAATACATTTGTATTGTGCTTAATGATATATTTCTAAGCCCTTTACATTATAATTATTATTATCATGGTCATTGGATTCAATTGCTAATCCGCACATGATAGTGTACACACCCCACTCCCTGGGAAGTATTCCGGCTAGGCGCCATTTTACAAGCATACACATGCCAATCCAAACACTTGAACGTTTGTATCCTACCAGGTACCCATTTAACACCTGGGTGGAGAGTGGCAAATGAGGATTCATGTCTTGCCAAAGGGACATTGGTGCCAGGCTGCGATTCAAACCATCAACCCTTGGATTGAGATTCAAGTGAATGAACTACCATACCATGACACTGTGATACCGCCAAACAAAGAGCAAGTTCTGGCTAACCTTTGGATAAGTCTCTGTCCTGTGCCTTGCCCTCTGGTCCTCCTTTGCATGGCCTTACTAGAGGCAGCTTCTTCTTCTCGTTGTCGGTACCTCTCTTGGAGCTGACCAATATCTCGAACCAGATAGATGCCTTTACCTTGGTTCATACCATTTGGCTTGCTGATCCAAATCTCTCCCTCTGTAACAGGTTATCAACAATATATTTTTTTCTTCTCATAATTCTCTAGTATATGATTATATTTCATTAACGTTTTAGATCTGTTTTGTTTATATCTCATACCTTCTTAAAATCAATTAAACATACATGTATGTAAAAACTGTAAAAGGGACAATTTCTCATTTGTGAGGACAAGTCGTGTAAATGAGGGGGAAAATGCTGGATGAATTATTTAAAGGGAGTCAGGGATTCCAAAAATATGGTCCTGTGTTTATCACTCTTTTCTTGAAATCTAAACAAACGCAGGGCTTTATAAATGCTGACATTTACTGATATCTTTCTAATATCCTAGTGTAATAATAACACCGATGACTCAATGAGGAGGCAGGCATTTAAATGCCTTCATCTTTTCCTCTACTAGACAAACTTGATAGGCCGTAAGCCGCCGTATGCATAAAAAGTAGCAATTGTTTAAAGCTGTATGCATAACCTTTTGCTTGCCATTTCTATCTGTCTATTAAAGTTTAAGCCCAAGAACACATATTTTATTTCCTTCACTGTATCTTTTTGTGAATTTCAAAAATGCCTATATATCCAAAATACAAATCAACTGGACATTGCTTCTTGATTTAAATACAAGTCATATGAAGACTGTGCTAAATTTGTCCTATACTTATTATTTATATTCAAACTTTACTGCATATGAGGGGAGGGGGCTAGGAGGCCCCATCTAGACCAACAAATATTTTGACCTTCTGTAGTGAAATAAGCTACGACTTAAAAAGGAATTCGGGTAAGAATATTGAGTGGTTCAGGATAGTCTATTCTCAAGTTCCCCCTCCAATGGAGTCTCATCACTACTACTACTCAAATTACCTTTGAATGTCTGAAAGAAAACATCTCTATCAGGTTTCAAATCTAAGATATAGGATTCTGGGAAGAACTCATCCACTCTAAGACCAAACTTGGATCTACCCCCTCCTCTGGTCCTGTCACACACCCTCTCATACTCCCTCAGAGTGTTAAAGAGACCTGTCTTGGTTCCTAGGATACCACCACTGTTTGGGATGCGGTTCACAAGTTGTTCACCTTAAGATGAGAGACAGAAAAAACAATTAAAGAAACTGTCCAAGTCTTGATATTTATCTGATATTTTTAGACAAGGAAAACCTTTTCCCTCTTCAAATAATATACAATTTCAAGTCAATTTTGCTCACGCTCTAGAAGTAAAGTTTCACTGTTGGAGCTACGTTATTTGACTCCTTAAAGGGAAAGTCCACTCTGATATTAAGTTGGTTTTAATAGAAGCCGAAAAAACGAGAGGAATAGATCAGTGAAAGTTTGAACAAATTCAGTTTAAAAAGGAGAAAGTTATGAATTTTTGAAGTTGCGATCAATCAAACACAAATCGGTAACACTGTGACGTATCTTGCAAGCTCCTCTGCAAGATAGGTTACAAAGGGTGGACTTCCCCTTTCAATGTTTGAAGGAAGAGTCTTGTACCTGGTTTGAATATATTAAAGTTGATGCTACTCCGAAGCTCTACCCACTTCAACCTAAACTGATTGCTATGCTTCTCTGTCATTCTACGCCAACCTCTTGCCAGCAATGCTCCTTCAATCCTGAAATTAAAAGAGAAAATAATGCGAGGTCAAAGACCTAGTTTAGGTTTGGATATGACAAATACATTTATATATGCAGTAGTGTGTGGAATGTTTGCAGGGAAACAGGGATGTCTACGCTTCCTGGTCATACTCTGGAGCAGATACATGTACTCATTCTGGATAACCCTCCTTCCTTATGCAGAAGATGACTTAAAAATACTATTGCAGTTTTATTCAAATAATATCATTCAAGAAAACATTGTTTTGTTTGTATGTTTTTTTTTGGGGGGGGTTAGGGAATTTGGGGGGGGGTTTGGGGAGGAGGGGGCTTTTTTAAAACAATTTTCTTGTCATGTCAAATAAGGCTACAATATTGAGTAGAAGAAAATAAACTTGAATTCATATGATCAATGACCTTCCTTCATGAGGCCAAGTCACAGAATCTAAAGATATGCATTCACACTATCCATTTTAATATACGTATGTATTATGTATTCCATCCATCAAACAACTTACTCAATCAAAGTACATGGACCTCCCTCCCTCCTTCCAACTCCACTCTTCCTCTCACTTCCTGAACCCATACTATATCCATATCTGGCCAACCATCAGAATAATTCTTTGGTTTGGTGGTGCTTATTATGAATCAAGGACAACTACCCTCTGGACCATCACCCTGTGAATCATGAGAAAAATATCCCTGGTTCAATCACCCCTGACAGCAACATCTTAAGACAACTATCCCCTCCTGTGCAACAACTGTCCATGCATAATCGGACAACTATACTTGACTCATATACCCACCTAACATGTTTGTACATACATTTAGTTGGTAGAGGGTAACTCAGAGATTTGTTTTCTTTCTTCAAAAAGGGTAGTTTTACGGGGGTAATAGTTTTGGGGGAGATTTCCAGGGGTAGGTGATAGTTTGTGGGGGCAGTTGCCCTAATACTGTTAAGTACACATTCTGCAAGTCCTTTCAGGATACTCACAATGATACTCCATTGTTTCCACCAATGTAGAACGTTGGTGATGTATCCACCTGCATGACAGATTTCCTACCACTGGCCTCCCCGGGACTCTTCCTCTCCCGTCCCCCTCCCCCTCCTCCGCCTCTGTCTCCATTCTTCCCATCTTTCTTCTCCTTGGACCTCGAAGAGTCCTTGCCTGTCTTGCTTCCATTTTCTCCTCTACCCAAACCACCTGCCTCACCAGAAGGGCAGGAAGTAGACCCTCCTTTGCCTCCATCTCCCTCCTTGCTGTTTGGGTTGTTGTCATAGCAACCCCAATCGGCATCGTTATTGCTGTTATTGTTGTTGCAGTTTGGATTATTGAAGGTAATAAAGGATTCTGAAGGTTCGCTCATTGTCTTGGTGTCCGTTGAAGCAGGTGGCAGGGGTTCACCTTCATCTTTGTGCTGGTTATCTTCACGTAAACTATCCTCTATTTGGGCATCAGTCTGGTAATAAGCACCTTCATAACCCAATGCATCGTCATAGTTATCATCAACATCATTATCATCACGTTTATCCTCACTGTCTTCTTGCTCAAGCTCAGGAGGAAACTCCTCATCGAGTGAGGTCAGGTTATTCTCCATCTCTTCATGATTGCCATGACAACCGGTGCTAGGTTCAATTGTTTCCATGCTCAGCTTCACCATAGCTTCTTCTACTGTCTGTTCTTGGTCTTTACTTGTCTCAGTCCGTAGCTTAACCTCCTCTCTGTCAGATGCATCTATATCTCCCTGATTGTCTTTCTTGTTTCTCTTCTCCTCCTTTCCTGCATCATTTGGTTCTTGTTCCTCATCAGCATCACTAGCATCCGCAGCTTCTTCAAATTCCTCTTCCTCTTCTTCTTTCTGCTTGCTTTGAAGAGAGAAGATAGATTTCTTGCCTGGTTTGTATTTGGTTCTTGTCCATGGGTGTTCATCGCAGTAGCTGAAGAAAGAAAATACAAAATATATGATCACTTCTTAGATATACTGCAAAGGTATTCTTTTTTACTCTTTTTATTCTATTGTTATTATCATTGTTACCACTTATTGCCATATAATTATCACAAACAACATTACTATTGACCGAACACTAGAAATTAGTTCTTAATCTATTAAATATTGTTTTGTATATACCATGAGCAGTGTACCTACAGAGGACGTAGCTTCTAATTGCGAGATGCTAAAGACTATATAAGCAGTAAATTCTGCACAAATGGATATGAGGTTGTTTTTCTCTCAGATCTCATCTTTAGGAGGGAAATTGCATTAGAAGTCAGCATTGCAATCAGGGCAACTCTATACCTGTGACCTCGAGTTGTGTATTTAACTATTCTATGGAACAAACATTGATGTGCTACATTATACATAGGACAGTAATTCAATATAATCTTAAAATGGGTAAATACCACCTATAATTGCACAAGTTACAAGTATAATCTCTAGTATCTGACTCTCTGTTATCATTATTATGATATTAAACATAACAGCATCATTAAATTATATTCTCTTGGGCTAAATTCTTATACATTATTAGATTTATCACATCAGATAAAATACCAAAGTAGATGGGCTAAATGACAATATTTTTCATAATTCAAATACTCTTAGAAGTCACAAAAAACCATTAACAAACATTTCCAAAATATGCTAAATGAAAGAGAGTCCAAGTGGACTGCAAAACAATCCACTGTAACTTTCTGTTAGGAAGTCCATGAAACACTTCATACTCAAGGTTCAATAGAAAACTCTTTATGGAATTCAGTGAAAATGAAATTGAACTCTCTTGAAGAAGATGTTATTGTATCATATTGGAAAGATCGAATTCAACCACTGCTGATTCAGGGTAATTAACTCTCCTAAAATGCTTTTATCGCAGGGAGGGAATTTGACATGAAAATCATTTATTTTCAATCTACCCAATATTAAGGTACTCAGTTTTGCATGTTTAGACTCTCTTCCCTCATACTCAAATCGAAGTCGTTTGGGTGAGAGACTTGCCAACAAATGCCCTTTCTGCCCGAATACAACCTTTTACAACTACCGGCAGAAGGTAAACGGGTTTCCTTGCATAATATGAACATCACATACTGGCACATTGCCCATGCACCCTTTTGGATAGATTCACAAGGAGACACAACGATGTCCAAATGGCAATGTATCGAAAAATTTTAAAAATGGCGTCGGGCATCTTCGATATATACATGGTGATCGAAGGTTATTCTGTCGCTGGAAGCACTCTCCCTCCCCACATCCTAGTCACCACCCAGAGACGGGATTTGGTTGTTGTATGGGAGGAGAGAAAAAGGTTGTTGCTTGTGGAACTTACTGTTCCGTTTGAAATCATTTTTCAGGAAGCACACAATAGACAAGTGGAAAGGTATGAGGAATTGGTATTAAAGAGACTTGAAAGACACACAAAACTCAGTTTCTTTGAAGCAATTGAAATAGGGGTGAGGGGTCACATACATGGACAAAAAAAACCTAGACTCAAGAGTACTTGATAAACCCGAATGTGACGTCAGACCTAGGATGATGATTAATCACATTATTAAGCATGCTCTTCTGGCACCGTTCCTTATTTTCTGTAGTAGGAAGGATCAACACTAGGAAAGAGTACAATATCTGAATTTATAAAATAAGAATATGGACTAAAATTACCTACTCAATAAAGTTTCATCAGCACTACCCGTACCACACATCAATTATTATGATCAATAATTTACCCCCACTTCTCACAAATTATCTTACCTGCTTATATTATAAATAAAATTTGTCAATAGTGGCGATATGTTTTCTCCTATCCCTTATTGCATTTGTTCAAACCTGCCTTGAACCAGAATAGGTTCATGGACCTGGGGTGTTTCACAAAGACTAAGATCGACTTTAAGTTGGACTTAAGTATAACGGACTGTTCGTGCCATTGTTTGCTCTCACCATTATGATCTTTAGATAATATTTTTTCCTTCAATAATGAATTATCAAAAAATGTAAGTTTTGTAGATTTTTTACCATGATTTGTACGTCCCTTGAGAGACCAATGCCAGTAAATGATGAGAGAAAACAATGGCATGAACGGCCTGCCATAGTTAAGTCCAACTTAAAGTCGATCTTAGTCTTTGTGAAACACCCCCCTGGTTATGATCATTGTAGTTGTACTTGTATGAATTTGTGCATTGCTTTGTCTTTCTTTGAGATAAAGAAATGATTGCAAGTTGTTAGGCTTATTAAAGGAAACCTTATCCCAAGAAATAACTTAAGTTGTTCTGAGAGACTTACCGGTATTGTATTCTTGCCTGTTAATATACAAGATTCCCCCACCAAAGTGTATGAGAGAGGTATAAAGCAAGATATTCTTAGCATAATGTACAGTTTCTCATCGCGACATGGGCATATCGCCATTTCTTGATAACGTAACGTGACGTTCCATGCGAAGTCGTTTATCAAATAAATGTATTCAAATTTATGAATGCTTCCTTCCCACCTGTGTGTGGTGATGAAGTATTTCATTCACCTGCTATTTTCTTTTGTAGTGTACTGCAATTGTCAGAATGCAAATTGCATTAATAAGTTGTTGCCCTTCTGGGGTTTATTTATTTTTTAAATAAATGAGTTACAACTCTTCCCTTTATATATTTTCACTAATTATAGTTTTGACATTTTCAGCTATGATTGAAAAGTAAGGAGCTTGGTGCATGATTCATGTACAAGTTTGCCTGGTACGTCACATTATCAAAACTAGATGGATCTTCGACTGCATGCAGTCGAAAATGATGCCTTCGCCATAGAGTGATTATACAAACCAAAACAGAAGCAATTTTAAAATTCAAGTTTGATTGTAATCCATTAACAGGTTCTCAGAATATCGTGATTACAGGCTATTTTTCATATACATGTATGACCCTTTGATCTTTGACCTCAAGACCCAAAAATCTGATCAGTTCATTGGCTCTACAAGATACATACTCCTCTTGAGTTTGATGGTAATCTGTCCATGGGTTCTAATGATAATGGGATCCCCAGCTATTTTTGCATACATAATGAGCCTATGACCATTGACCTCATGCCCCTAAAATCTAGTAAATTCATTGGCTCTGCAAGATACATACTCCTCTTGAGTTTGATGGTAATCTGTCCATGGGTTCTAATGATAATGCGATCCCCAGCTATTTTTGCATACATAATGAGCCCCATGACCATTGACCTCGTGACCGTAAAATCTAGTCAATTCATTGGCTCTGCAAGATACATACTCCTCTTGAGTTTGATGGTAATCTGTCCATGGGTTCTAATGATAATGCGACCACAAGCTATTTTTTGCATAAATGAGCCCCATGACCTTTGATCTTTGACCTCAAGACAGATGGACAGCCCCAAAACATAATGCCTCCGACTACTTTGTTGCAGAGGCATAAAAATGGCAGTGCCCAAGTCAAGCTAAAAGGCATTACATCATGCCAAGGATATCTTCATTTATACATCTTTCGTACACTTTGGTAAGGAATAAATCTTATCTTTCAGCATGCCTATACTTATTCTTTGCAGTGAGGTTTCCTTTAAAGGTACTATGTCCCATTTGCAGGCCCCAAAAATGAAAAGGTTAAATTCCAACGGCATTTGAAAGAAAATACTAATTTAGAACTTCCCTAAAAAAATGGGGGCTTGAAAATGTCTTTAAGTGGGAAAATAACGACTATTAGTTGTCGAATCGACTTAGGAGCTATAGAGCCAGTAAGTAATAGTCTGATTTTTCAGACCATTGTACCGAATGTTCGTACGTTTTATGCTGCGCAAAGATTCAATCAGTTTAATTTTGGCCATTACAAGAAGTGGGTTAGACAATTGCTCATGTACCCTTTACAGCTCATTTTATGTATGTTATTACCAAAGATGAAAAAAGCCAGTCAGTCACTCAATAGTGTCTGACAGTGAAGTCTAGCAAGTAAACGGGTTTCCTTGCATAATTTGAATATTAGGACACTAGTAACGTTTAAATTTCACAGATAGGACATACATGACATAATTCCTGCCAAGTTCTACAGAATTTGATGTTGGCTGCAAAAGGGACATAGTATCTTTAAGAAATACAACCATTACAAGATAATTCTTACACATTCTGATTAAAATTTTCTAAAAGCCATGCAACCCAGGTATAACACCCTAGTCAAGCCAACAAGACCGGTTGAGAAAAGACATAAAAAAAGAAACCGATCGTACCCTGAATGGCCAAGAATCTGCCACTTTGGAGTCAGTCTGGCAGCGTGACTCAGATATAAAGTTCCCATAAAAGGAAATTGTTTGAAACTGTTATTGATTGTGGTGGAGAATATTACTGTTCTCAGCAAAAGGTTATTCTCCAAAAATATCTACCTCATATCAATCGCGGTCATGGTGGTTTCTGGCACCATAAAAGGTCAACACAAAACTGGGTCATAGAACATTAGTAAGACCCCGTTCTCACTCACTTCCTAGACCGATCTAGGCTAGACCGATCCACTGGATCGCTCCAGAGGTACGCTTCGTTTTATGTTCACACTCATGAGCTAGACTGATCTTGTTGCTATGGTATAGCGCGAACGAGCTAGACCACTCCTGTTGCTGGGGTAGCAAATGTCAGCGGGTCAAATGTTTCACATGGAATTTAAAACCGAATAGAGTGCCTCATCTTCTGCTATATTTTGTTATTTTTTATCATTCTATCATTTTTTTCTTCCTGTTTTTCTTATGTTGTTCTTTGTTTTTCCATCTTTCATCTTCTTTTCTATCTTTTAATTTTCTATTATTTATAATTTTCTCGCTCTGTCTTTCCTTATGTTAGTCTTTGTTTCTTCCTTTTATCACCTTCTCTTAATATGTTATTCTTTGTTTTTATTATTCTATTATTTCCTCTTCCTATCTTTCCTTATGCTATCCTTTGTTTCTTCCTTCCATCACCTTTTCTTATGTTATTCTTTGTTTTACCATTCTATCGCTTTCTCTTTCTGTCATCCTTACGGTATGTTATTCTTCGTTTCTTTCCTTTACTACCTTCTATTAAGTTATTCTTTGTTTTTATCATTCCATCACTTTCTCTTTCCGTCTTTCCATGTGTTATTCTTTGTTTCTTCCTTCTATCACCTTCTCTTATGTTATTCTTTGTTTTTATCAATCTATCACTTTGTCGTTCTGTCTTTCCGTATGTTATTCTTTGTTTCTTCCTTCTATCACCTTCTCTTATGTTATTCTTTGTTTTTATTATTCTATTATTTCCTCTTCCTATCTTTCCTTACACTATCCTTTGTTTCTTCCTTTTATGCACCTTCTCTTATGTTATTCTTTGATTTTATGATTCTATCATTTTCTCTCTATGTGATGGTGGTGCTTTGATTAAAAGTTGTAGAAAGGTTAGTCATAGGAGGGGTAATCACCGTGTAGGAGGAGGGGGGGGGGGGTATATAGTTTGGCTAAAGTGGGAATTAATTTGGACTCATTCAAATCTTGTTTCACCTCAAATAGAAGTTCTACACAGTGCCATTGTTATCATCATAACTATCATTACTCATCCTAGATGGTTCATATTCTTGATGGTAATAGAGATGCTACTACAGAGGGGCAGTCATCCAGAGAGGGTCATCTTATAAAGGATTCCTACAATACTGAAAGGGAAATATCCATTGCTCCTCATTTGTGGACCTCACTCCCTTCCTCTCTTTGTGAGATTGACAGTTTTGAATACTCATGAAGCCTCTAAAATGATCAATTTTAGAGGTGTTGTGGTCTAATGGATAAGTCACCCGACTGTAGATCACAAGGTACATGTATGGGGTTCAAATTCCAGCCCAGAACTAATGTCTTTTGGCAAGATGTTGATCTACATTTGCCACTCTCCACCCAGGTGTTAAATGGGTACCGGTAGGATGCGAACATTAATGTAGTTGCTCAGCATTGTGAGCATCTGTAAAATGGTGCCTGGCTGGAATGCTTCCCAGGGAGTGGAGAATGTGCACAGATTGTGTGCGGGCAAGCCTGAATCCAATGACTGGGGTAATAATATATCTGCAAAGCACTTAGAGACATCATCGATGTATTAAACGCTATATCAATGCGGATTATTATTATAATTATTATCATTTTGGCAAATATAAAAATACTGAATTCATTGGAGCCTGCGCCTTTTAATGTTTTTTAACATCTATATAGTACCATATAAATGCTGTGATTCATTGTCATCATCATTATCATCAACTACATACCTTCTACAGATGCCTTGTAGCCATGTATCAATGGACTTGAAGTGGTAGACCATACTGTGATAGGACTTGGAAACAAAACGGTAGGAATCAAAGACTTGAACCTTGCCCTTCTGCCAGCGTGCTCCGATGGTCTTGGGTCCATCACCTAACCACACTTCTACGTGTACCATGTCATGCTTCTGCTTCTTAGCTGTGAAACAAACACAAAAGTAAATACATTGGACCAAACTGTATATTTGCAACACAATTATCATGTGTGGAGCCAGAAGGGCGTTAAGTAATATAGTTTATCACTAAGTTAATGCCCTGTTGGCTCTGAACAGACGATATTTCTTGGCTGCAAAAAACAGGGATAGCTACACTGTACAGAGGACAAGAAATCTATACATGTGTAAAATAAACAATATGCTTCATGGTTGCAAAATCAATTGAACACAGGACTTAGACAATTTCCAATATATTCCCCTCACATACATATATTTTATTTGTTAAATATTAGGTAAAACAAGCTCAAAATCAAACAACTAAAAAAACAAATGTAAAGTGCTTGAAAATACAAGCATTTATAGCAGATCAAATATGTATTTTGCTTACATTTTTTATTGAAGTAGGTGCCTGAGATAAAGACTAAGTCACCAGGTTTCATCTCTTCTTCTGTGATGGTGATAGGTAGAGTGTCGTACTGATAGGCTTGGTTCCAGCTGTCAACCTTAAAACCAAAATCTTCTTTCATATCCAGCAAGACCCGCCTGACCAGACCACAGCAGTCTAAGAAGAATGGGGAGTCATACTCTGGAGCTATCAAAATGACGAAACGTAAACAAACAGATCAACCTTTACTCTAAATGTTTTATTGTTTTGTAAATGTTTTTTCTTTCAATTGCCATTTTATCAGGGATGCAGACCTGTACAGATTTTCAAATCCATTTCTGCATCCCCTGACATGTTTGATTTTTAACTGTCTAAATAAAGTACATTACACTAGAGAAGTCATCTTGGATCACACGGTACATGGTTCAAATCCCTGACCGTCATAAGGAAGTACATGTCTTTGCATTCTCCGTTGAGGGTTTATATTTGCACCTTCCTTTTTGTCATAGGCAGGTGCCGCCCACGACAGCTTACAGGCTGGCTTGCTGCCCTTGTTTAGTTTGTACCATCATTTTGCTACAGGAGCATTTGTTTTTTTACCATGAGCCTGCCCTGGCATACCACCAACCCATTACCCTAATAGAAAGAGTGGATCGATGCACCCGTTGGTCCCTCTATGAACTCATCCGCACAATATAAATGTAACTATTCTCGGGCCAACTAGTATTTGTACCACAATATAGATTTATTTAAAAGGTTTTTGATCCCTGTTTCTTCTTTTTTTTTTAAATTCCTTTCTTCATAAACAGTATTCAATGAATAAAGTGTCACAATTAATTAACCTTCATTAATTTCAAAATGAAAGACAGGCTATTCTTAATAAGACTCTCGGGTATGTCAGATTCAATTTTTAAGAATTAGGCAATTCTGCCTACCTACATCCATAATAGTAATTTTCTGTAGATCATTATGTGGTATGAGTAAATGCAGAAAAAAAATACATTACCAAATGACTGAAAAGTTCGAAAAATCTACTCAAGACTCAAGAGTACTGAATTTTAAAAACTTTGATTAAATCCTCATTAAGAACATCCTCCACCCACATATTTTTCAATCTCTATCATATTAATTTGATAAAAATATGATTCATGACATGCAGTAAATTATCATTTCAATAACATGTAACGCATAAATTTCTGAACATAATAGTTTCACTAAAAAGTAGCCTTGATAATATATTTTTTAAATTCTCGTTGGATTTAATTTGAATTCGTGGGCACTATATCTGCAGGATATATGCTGTCCACAGAAAGGATGAGAATTATAAGGGTAACAAAAAGGAGTGAGTATTTAAAACAAAACTTACTTCCTATGGTTTGGTACCTCTTGGCATATGGTACACCAAAGTACTGCTTACATTGGTCCAAGAACCTCATTCGAAGGGCCCACATTCGCTCATGGTCTTTCTTTCCTAATAGCTCCCTCTCTCGAATCAGTTCAATCTGTCTGAACTGGTCCTACAAAATACAAAGACAAAATAAAGTTAACTATTCTATTTAAACAAAAAAAAACAGCTGAATGTTTAGATTTTCACATTTCAAATGTATGCACGCTACTGTAATAACAAAATTCACAACCTGGATGTTCTGCAAAAACTGGTGTTATATCTATAGGTAGATTTGATCAACAGGTGAATTCCATAGTTACTACAGGTTTGCAGGGGGGATGGGGGGTCCATACATTTTAAAATTTCCAGATTTAATAACTAAATTAATCATACCCTTGTAAATTTGCTGGTTTTGTGTTTTCTCGTAGAGTAAGAATGAAAGGTGGACTGTTTAAATTGGGGGCCTTTGTTGAATACTTTTAGATGTAAGCTTTAATATCACATTCTCAATAGACATACATAGTGACAAAACAATTTTTCACATACTTAAATGATTAAAAAACTTGGTAAGGGTATGAATAATTTAGTTGTTAACTGTATGTCTATCTTCATCCAACTAGTCAAAACAGACTGACTTTGCATCACATCATCAAGAGATGTTTCTTACTGGAAAAATGTATTGAACAGAACCATCATACATAGTCCATCAATGAGGTAATAAACTGCAGACAGAGTGCTTCATTGACATCTGAATAAATCTTGTAAATAATTAATTATATATACCATCCTTTTTTTTAATCCTAGGAGCAATTTTCCTCATTACAACCCTTATACATGAGCAACCTGTGTATAAAGACTATCAGCCTACAAGGACCCGCCTTTTATATTCATGGAGCAATGTTTCTCACTGGAAGTCTGTACTACAGAGAACCTTACATAAAGACCTCCTGTTCATAGAGACTGTGATATTTCTTACTGGAAGGGTTTATTGAAGGAAACCTTCATAGACCACCTCTAAGGTAATATATTGCAAAGAGTTTCGTTGACATTTTAATAAATCTTTTCAATATATAATTATATATACCATTCTTTTGTAAAATCCCATCAGCAATTTTCCCTATTACAACCAGTATCAAAAGCGTATAAAACCAGTCAGTACTACAGAGAACCTTATATCAAAACCACCAATATAGAGACTGTAATATTCCTAAATAATGTTTCTTACTGGAAAGGTTTATTGAAGAGAACCTTCACACCTAGACCATGTATTAGGTACAGAACAATTGGCTTTGTGAGGTCCCTTAGGATAGGAGTCCAGTGGTTTATAAAGGAGTCCAGATGTTCTTATATTCTTGTCTTTCACATAAGATCTTGGGTTCAAATCTTTTCACAGAAGGTACCATTAAAATACATGTTTAAATTTTGATTTGAAAACTCCATCAAAAATCCTATTTACAGTGATAATTCTATGGTATATTAGCAATTTCTATACTGCAGACAAAGCACTACTATGGTATTTTGTTTAATTATAAAATTAATAGGGGTAGAGATAAATATTTTATCTATTGTCACATCAAAGGGAACTGCATTTTACAAACTATTTACTGCTTATTTCAGCGTTTCCCCCATTCTAAAACGTACTCTACTTACAGCTGGTACATAAGCTTCATATTCAATGGAAAGTCATTCATACACTGACTCTTTCATTCATCAAATCTTATCTTTTTGTACATACCATGCATATTTGCAGAAGTTTTATGAAATATATACTTTATGACTTGATCTCATGCACGTATTAAAGATCTGCAGACTTAATACTTTAGTAATGCTATTTTTGCTTTCAAGAATAGGGTTAATTTTAGACGCACTTTGGACTCTGTTGAGCAGAAGGCGCCATATTAATCACAAAGACATTCTATGCAGGCAGGTGACAATCGTGAAAAGCGATTATTACAAAACTGCCTGCCAGCAGCCACATACTACAATTTCTTGATGTAAGATATATTTATATGCAAACACAAAATTAGTCAGTAAGCATTAGACAGATCTTAATCACATCAGCTTAGTTTTTTATGTTTATTGCAAAATGTACTTGCACCACTTTTCCATTTCAAAGGGCACATGTCCTCATTTACTGCCACGTATTGACTGAGCAAGAAAACACATTGAGCAAAGTTCAACTTCCGAACATCGTAAATTTTAATGGTGGAGCAAAGGCGAGGGAAAAATATATATTGCATTATGCCGTGTTTGCTTGATAAATTCAAGGGGGGCGGGAATGGATATTATGTGGGCAGATTTGAATAGACAAAAGAGACAAGCTCGAAAGGTAATGAAAACGGATCTGTTCTCATGATGAACACACACATGTATATTCACTCACACACTCATGCTTTCAATGCATTCGCTTTGTATTAACAGCAAGCTTGCTAAATTTATAAATTATTTTCATCAATTACTTTCGCTCAAAACACACACACCGTGGTGTTGCTAGGCAACAGGTCAAACATGAAACGCTGCGTGTGAGCAATGTTCGTAGTATCTGATCTATCACGGTATATAACAGTCCTGAAAAAACCATAATGGACAATTTATTTTGATCCTCTAAAAATCCACATGAAAATAATGACTTCTCACCACCTGTTCTTGTAAAAGCTGGTGATAAAGAATTTGCTTGATTTTATTTCACATCCCAATAAAAACATCAAAAATATACTGAGATATAAAAAACAGAAGAAAAAAGAAAGTATAAATATCCAATAGGAAGGAAAGAGTAAAAATAAACTATACAGCGCATCCCAGAACCCCCCCCCCGGAAACATTTTACTGATATTGTGAACAAACTATAAGCTATATGACTCCTTGCTTGTCATAAAGTAGATGCAATATGCTTTCATTGATGACAATAATCCATACATGCTTCACTTAGCAATGTAGTTTTGAAAATGGGATGTCAAAATCCATTTGTGCCAGATTTGGGTGAAAGAGTGAACATGGTCATGATGGTTTAGCATCACACGCAAACATGGCCGAACATGACATAAAGGAAACAGAAACTTTCAAACCGAATGAGAAGAATCAACAAGGGAAAGATTATTGCCATAAACATAAAATAAACGATAGTGGAAATACATCAATGGTGATGGTGATGGTAAACAGGGCACATTTTGTACTTAAATGGGTCTGCAACTGTTATGAACAGTAATTTTTGCATTTTTTTAAACTGCAACTGTTTATAAAAGAAAGCAGTCCGGTGATATGTCCATAAGAATTGGAAGGGGCAGCTTATATTTTCACAATGGAGGAGAGGTATGGTCCAGTGGGCACATAAGGTAGAAAATAAACCATCGGAGGGGCACTATTTCATTGCTTGAACGATATTTATTGATTTTGGGAAAATCTGAGGTTGTACGCCACTGTCATCCCGGAAATTGGAAAAACTATTAATCAGACTATTCATACAAATATTCAATAGCTTTACTTCTTAATACTGAAAATAATTTATTTTTACACAAACTTTTTCATTTTCATTTCATAAAGTACTTTGTATTTAACATTTATAATCAAAACAGCTTTTTAACTGTGTGTATATATATATATATATATATATATATATATATATATATATATAATTTATTTTTACCGGTGTGTTGGCTCAGTCAGTAGAGCATCCGCCTCACAACCGGGAGGTCGTGGGTTCTAACCCCGGCCGCATCATACCAAAAGACGTTAAAGATGGGAGTTGATGCTACCTTGTTTGGCGTTCAACAATAAGGGGATAGAGCAATGTCGATCTGGCGCTGCTCAGTGGCTGCCGGGCTCACGATCAATAGGGCAAAAAGAATTTTCATTTTCGGTTTAACTTAATAAAATTTGGAGTGGACTTTAAAAGATTATTATATACCTTAAAGAATAAAAAATACCTTATACATACAATATATTATAAACTGAGAGATATTTTTTGAAATACCCTAAATTACCCTTTTCTCCTTTATGAGGGGTTTTGAGCCATCAGACATGTTGAATTTTACATTTAAGAAATTCCTGCATGTATTTTACTAGAATGTAAACAAGCATTAAGTCAATAGTCACATAGAAAGACCACACCTTATTCTTCATCTACTATTAAACTAAGGGACACACACATTGTATATTCCAAGTCACATGAACTTCTCCATGTTAACGGTACATTTGCAGTATGTCAATGCTCTATACATTGATATCACTCTGTGAGCCACTCGACAGTCTTCAGTCTGATAATATCTAGAATTGGTTTATTATAACAAACTCATTCAAGGGTATCAAAATAATTGCTATGTACAGTTAACAACTAAATTATTCATAAACTTACCAAGTTTTGTAAGTTTTTAAGTATGTGAAAAATTGATTTGTCCTGATTTATGTTTCTTGAGAAATTGACATAAGAAGCTTACATCTAAAAGTATTCAACAAAAGCCCTAATTCAACCAGTTCACCTTTCATTCTCGAGTTACAAAGAAAAAAAAACTTACAAGGGGTATGAATAATATAGCTGTTAACTGTATATGTTAATGGATTCCTCTAGCTATGCTATTCAAAATATCAGCTTCAAATATTACTTCTGTAGAGGGATATTGGAAATTAAAATACACTCTCAATATACACAAAGCGACCCGAGAATAGACCAGCGACATGAGAATAGACCACTCAATGCACCCGTACACATTTGCAGAGGACCAAATTCCGACTGGGGTTCCGTGTGTCCGGTTTTATGTTATCTTTTTATTTTCTCATACTCCATAACTGTTAACCCACAGAATGCCAGGTGAAGCTTTTTTTAGGTTGATTTTTATATGTTCTAGTGGTAAAATGTATGTTTTGTTTTTTGGGGGTATTATTACAATTTAATCAAAGCCTATTTCTTCTTTATCTCTACTTATCCCTTATTTCTACTTTTTGAATTTATCTAAAGTGGATGTTGACATCTTGATTCACAATGTATTGACAATGACTTTAGTCGAAAAGTCAAACAAGTTAAATAGACTAAAAAATTAATGAGTGCAAATGTCTGATTAAGAATAACAAAGTTATTTATTCCTAAGTCTTGAAGATCTTGACATAAATGGGTAACTTCATGACTGTCCTTGCACGTAACTTCATTGTCTAAATTATCACAGATATACATTTTCTTGATTAAAACAGGAATATGCCTATTTCATACAGGAAGTTATATTACAGGAATATGTATCTTTACACATAATGGGCTGAGGTATGTAAAACAGTTTTTGTAGAAAATTACAACTTCATGAAATTTTGTGTACCGGTACATAAAACAGAGAAGTTTAGATCATACACTTGCCAATTTGTTTAGCAATAATCACTCTGCAAAAACTCTCAACTTTCATATTCTCTACCAGATAAAAATAAAATTGCACTCATTAATTTCTCCAAAAAAATGATTAATCAAAACCAACTTATTACCAAGAAGGACTTCTCTTTTGCATTCAATTCACTTTGTAAAAAAAAACATAGGGGAAAAGAAGAAAAAATATAATGAAAAAGGATCACTTTCATACAAATCAGAAATTTATTTGTAGCGTTAGACATTCTGCAGGAACTTCTTTTCTCTAATTATCAGATTACCCAATAATTCATTCATATATCTGCCTCATGAAGAATTAAATGGATGCCGCAATGTTAAGCAAAATTAAAACTGAACATCTGTCAGTTCATGATCAACTACTTCTGATTCATGTTCCAGAATTATTAGACCCTACAATATGATTGAAAATGTTACAGATGAGCTACCCGTCCTGTTAAACATAATGACATGTATCTCGGTCATCCTTTCAACTCAGTACAACTGATGAAAAGCCTACCTTTGCCCCAGACTTCCTGCTTTAAACGCGGGAAAGAAATTGTTGCCATTTTTGTGGTTAATTCGCTCTGAATTGAACATGCATTTTCCTTTTGTATGAATGCATGTGATTGAGACAAACAAGTTGAATGGGGTAATTGCTGTTTGCATAATGAAATTAAATAATTGTGTGTATGAGGCCCGATTACTTGGTTCCATTATTGAACAAATCCACAGAAAATTGATTTTATTTTATTTTTATATTTCTTTATTTTGGTGGGGGGAGGGAAAAATGATAAATTCTGAATTTTCATTATTTTATTTTTATATTTCTTTATTTTGGTGGGGGGAGGGAAAAATGATAAATTCTGAATTTTCAGAAATAAATTATTGGAAGTACTATTTATTCAAGTAAAATGAATTCAAATATACTTTTCAAAACACTTAATACAAAATGAACTGTTTTAGACAAAATGTTTATTCAAAGCAGGGCTTGGCACCAAAAGGAATCCAGTGCCAACGGGCCTCTAAATTCTTCTTCTGAGAGCCCCCCCCCCTGCCTCCCTAAAAAAAAAAAGAACTTCAAACAGGGTTCCCATGCACACAGACCCTAACATCTTTCAATCTAACCCCCTATGACAAGTTTGGAGCCCAGTGAGGCACAAATGCTCAACAACTTCATCAAGGCCCTTCTGATTCTAAAACCTTTGAAACAAAAAGTCAAACTGAGAATAGAGCCTGTCTGGTTCTCAGCAGGCATTTTCCCACCAAGCAACACCACTTCTGTTCATATATCATAGTATGCATTTATGGAGTCTGTACTACTAACATAAAAATAACACCATATCAGTAAACGTGACTTCATTTAGGAGTTTTGACAAGCAAACAAACTAGCCAAGTTACCTATTCATTATGAGTTCTGAGGGTCATATTCTCTTTTCTTTGGTTGTATCTAGGTCACAGAAAAACAGTCGATTTTAATGAATAATAATACTTCACACCCAAGCAGTTTGCATTGAAAATTATATCAAGGTTATATACTTGAGAAGCTTACACTTCTGTCTTTGTGTTCAGCTTTTCTTTCAAAACCAAGGCCACCAAGGCCACCACGTGAAAAGCATGTGATCTTTGGTAACCAAAAGGAGACGGCCTTATAAAAACATAGCGTTCTTCTTCCTTAAACCCACCCCCTTGCATGTAAATGTTTTTTAGAAAAGTTAATTGAATCTTGAAAGAAAATGGGAATATCTTGATATTCTTGATATCTTGATATTCAGGGGCATAACAAAAACTCTTTTTGCCCTCATAGCTCACCTCCCAATGTCCCCCTCAAAATATAGTAGAAACAGAACTAAAATCTCCATTGATTTCAAAGTGGCAAGAAAAAATTGACAGCAAGTCTTCAGGTTTTTACTGCTATTTGCGCCCTAGATAATCTATTCAAGGCAAATACTTGAAAAGTGTCAATTATGAAGAAAACCTATCAACCATTTCCTTTCAGATGTCCATGACATATGGTTCAATAAATACACAGGGCAAATATTGCATCTTTCCAATAATTATCTGCTCATGATTTGTACAGCTTGACAGGAGTTGATCAGCTGTCAAATGCTTCTGATTACATGCTACTGTAATTTCAACAACATACTGCTATAATTATGAGCACGACTGAAGGGTACGGAAAGGTATCTTGGTCATTAGGCCTATTTACACATCCCAACACCATTTTGAAAAATCATCAATTTTTTTGTCTACCATTTACAATAATGGAAAATCCCATAAAAAAACTGTCCAAGTTTGCTCATACCAACTTTTTGGTAAGTAGCGTGCATGCGCGACTACCTGTGCCCTGCGTGCGTTAGCACGAAAGTGAGGAGAGTCACGTCAACAAAAATTGGTGTCTTACCGAAGTTTGCATTTACACTGCAAAAATCAGTGAAACTTTGGCAGGTGTTTAAAAAAAAACACACTCCAGAGATGGATTTTTTCGATTTCTATTTTTCGTCTTGTGAGAAAAATCTATGACTTTTGGTTGCAGTGTAAATGCAGCTACAGTTGCCAATTGCTATAGTTTTGTAACGTAGGAATAAAGAAATAAATTTAGAGATCACTATTCACACTTTAGACTCTATATAGAATGAAATACGTTGTATGCAACACAGGAGTAGGGGGCACTTAATTGTTTCTTGTGCACCTTGGAATAGAAATTCTAGGTAGATGGTGCAATAATGACAAACGCTTATTATTACTGTTATTATTTATTCACATTCATGTTGTAAAAATAAAGTCATACTTAATAATATGTATTTATATAATCTATGTTACATCCGTTGGCCAGTGGATTCATGGCATACTGCTGGGTACCCTAAAATATCATTATTAAGATCAGATATTAGTGCTTGTATAATATGATGATCGATGATTATTTTACCTGACTGCTATTAAGAAAGCATGTATATGCTTGTAATTAAACAACCAGGGGACCAACGGCTTTAAGTCCTCTCTGAGGGACTTGGTCATGAGGATTAATGCCTTATTAAAAGGCACGAGCGCATTGACTTGGTTTCGAACCCGGGACCTCTCAGTTACGCGAGACCACTGCTCTACCACTGAGCCATCGCGCCATGCATTTCATTTCGTTTCCTCCGAGCTCACAATAGTTAGGTTCACACGACAGTCAGGTCATGGTTTTAAACTTCAAAGTTATCTTGTATTGTAGGGACCATGCGGACAAACTTGTGGTTATGAAACTTTAAGTTTACTAGAATTTATAAACCATGAACGATCTTAATTTTAGCGCAATTAGGGATCCTAACTCAAAGTTATCTGCTGTGCAGACGCAATTAACTTTGAGGTTAAAATGGTTAGTAGTTAAAATGACTGCTTTCACAGCATATACTGTAAATGCTTTTATTTCCGCGTGATTAAGTTTTCACGCTGAGCGACCCCAAAACATATTCATGGGTTCTTAAATTCGCGCTGCACGCAATTCAGCCCGTTCAAAACACGCATAAAAAGTCATGCTTATATATTTGCGGGTTTTAATATTCGCGGACACCGACTTTAGCACGTATACAGTAGTTGAAAACTTTGAATACTTGTTGATTTGGTACCGTGTGAACCCTCATCATCGTTAGTGGATCGCGGTTAATAACTTTGAGGTTTAACATACTTAAAGTTTAAGACTACGAGGGTGCGTGTGAACAAAGCTAGTAGGAGTGTCTTCCAATGACATTTCATAATTACAGTAGGATCTGAGCATCTTTTTCCTGTTTGCTTTTACATGTAGCTCCAAACTCTGTTGACAATCCATCCACCTTTAGCTTGGCCGAGCTGAACTCTATTTGAACCCTCAAAACAATCAGTTGGGTGACTGCAACAGCTCACTTTCTCTTACCTCTTCCAAAGCTTCGACGACACCATCCCCACTCCCATAGTGGGAAAAACATTTTCCCACTTTGAAATGCAGAGCAAACAGCAATTAAATCTTAATAATACCAACGTATCCAATGACGATACTCACAATAAAAACCTTCTCTTTAATCGTATCAAGGTTTGCTTTGACAGAAATGCAATGTAACATATTTTTGTTAGTTTCAAATGTCACATCATTATGACATGCAAAGAAATAGTGATTAGGATCTGGCAGCTAGGGATTAATAAAACACTGATTGTATCATATTAAAACAAAATTAAGTCATTACTGGAATATGAAGTGCAACAATGTCATGCAAATGAAGGAAGGGATTTCATTAAAAATGGGCATAACAAAAATATCTGTCACACGTGAAACAATGTGTGTTTATGAATATAAAACTCTGAAAAGAGAATGGGTGTGTTAGGTAGGAAAAGTGGGAGAGTTAGAGTGAAAGGTGAGAAACTAAGAAACAAATTTAGACGGAATTAAATCATAAAGATACAAATTGAGAAATATGATGTAAAAGAAGGATCACTGAAGAATATAATTTTAGATGAGGTCATTCATGAGAGATTTCCATTGGTCTAATGTAGTGGTTCATAAAATTTGTGTAAACCTCCACTCTATATAACCTTGTTATGTAAAAAAAAAAGTACGACAACACAATAAAAATTATAGTGTGAACAATAGTTACTAGATATCTAGATGATAAAAATTACACTTTTGAGTGCTAATTAGATCACTTGGTTGTGAAAACTGACCAACAAATTTCTAGTTTTGTATTTGCAATTTGCTTCTCACAGTTTCCAGTTTATTTTCTAATGCACCCCCTTGCTTCTCATATATAAAAAGAAGCACTCACACGGCACAGTAAGTATGATCAAGACAGAGAAAAGTAATGCAATAACACAATGTTCATATTTGAAAAGTCAACACAGAATCCGTGACCTTGGCTTCGAAAAACAGTCTCGCTCAATTGCGATTGGCGTATCCGTGACAAAACACAACTCCAAATGTATTTCTAGACAAGCAGACAAAGACAAACATCCCACATCTACAGTAGGCTTTTGTGATAGTGGCGCTTGTGTGTTCACGTCTTGGCGTCATCTTAGTGAAAGCCAAAGCAAAATCAGAAGAAGAAAAAATATGAGGGTAAAAAAAAGGGGAAAAAAAAGGGGAAAAATAGGAAATTTTCTGTAAATTTATAAATAGAGTTGAAGGAGTGTGAGATATTTATCTTCTATCTTCATCATATTAATATACTCTTCCTTCCTTCTAATACATGGGTGTTGCATGTAGCTAGGTATCAGCATAAAAAGGAAACTTCTACAGTATATGAACCAATTTTTTTTTTTTTTTCAATGATACAATGTCTTATTCACATGAGAAATATCTGGTTGATACACAGCTTTAAGTTTCATATTTATTAGAATCACTGCACAGTTCTCTAACTAGATTCACATCTTCTGTATGGAACAAGGGGGGGGATCCTGTTACATTTAATTCAAGAAAAATATGCACACTCCTTAGGATCCTATTATTCTGGTAATAATGACTTTATACATGTATATAGATTTTTAAGCATTTATCTTTATAACAAAGGAAATAACATCAATAACACCAGTATCTTTGATACTAAAAAGGGCTTTTAATCAATTTTCAATTCATCAATACTCTTAAAATTGTTCAATAAAGTGAGTTAAATTAACAATGATCTGGTTCCCACAATACAATTGTATATCTTTATGAAATATGTGACAGACAGAAACAGGTTCTTCACTCAACAGTCATGTTCACACCTACATTTTATAACCAGAGAGATTGAGTGCAGTCTTCCTTGTACAACCACAAACTTTTGCAGCATGAAAACTTCTACATTCTACAATATTTTAGTCATTTTTGCCACGGGAAAGTTTCACAATTCTTTTTTATAAGGTAGTCGCATGACAAACCTGTCCGATATTATCTAAAAAGTGTGTGTGCAGATGTGGCTAACGGGGAAACGGAAGCAAAACAAGTAGAAAAGGCTACAAAAAGAGTATTTTGGTGATTAATTAGAATGACCGATGAAGCTGACAATAAGAGGACAGATGGATGAAATGCTGTATTCAAGTAATCCATTCAGACATCTATTTGAATAATATAATTATAGGTATGGCCCCATAGGAAGAATTCTATCAAAGGTCTCATAAACCATGCATGAATGGTTCTGCATGCAGCATGAGAGACTGGGAGTCAGAGTAAATGCAGGGATAGGCATGCAATCGTTTTCAAAGTACCCATGGAGTCACATACAACCCAGCTACGTCACCATGCACGCATCCTGCTCAAATCATGCACCCACAAAAGGGTTCACATGGATCTGAAGAAAAAAGAGGTTTTTTTTATGACCAATGGCATGCATGCTTTGAAACTGAAAGTCAATAGTACATGAAATAGATCAAAGGAAAATCAATTAATGGTTTAAAATCTCACATGTCTATCTGCTCATGGAGTTGTAGCTTTTCAGATCTACCTCATTCAGAAATCTACAAAAGAGTCACACATACTTCCCTAAAACCAACCAGACTATGAATTCATGTGAAATATTCATACAAAACCGTATATTAAAAGGATATTCATAGAGTTTTGCCATATCAAAACTACCACTGCTAACAGGTTTTATTTTAAATTAGACTTCCCTTTCTTATGCATATTTAATTGAAGGATGTCATAAAATGAAGGGGAAACAAAAGATAGATGGCATGTTACCCTTTCAAACTTGTGCATAATAAAACCATAAGCATATATTAATGAAAAACATGAAGATCAAAATTGTTTTACTGTTCATTCAATAGTTATTATCAAAACTGTAATGATGTCATTAAATACATGTACCATTGTTATAATCTGTATGTCTGTTTACAAATCCATGGGGGCCCATTTTACCCAGACTGTGTGGTAGATTTACTCGACCTATGTGGTAAAACGGACTATCGTTCAAAATATATTTGATCGTCATTTTCACAATAACAATGCAATTCTAGTAGATTCTACAAGAGACTTGAGGAATTTCAATCAAATACAATCCAGAGTTTTTCTGGAAAAAGTCTTGTGGCATTATTCAATCCAGATTTATGAAGGGCTAAAATTAGGTGGTACATCTTACCACACTTTCCTATGATATATGGAAATTTTCTAAGAATTCTTTATACAAAGTTAATGATGTCAAGCATCGGTCATGAATAAAGAAAGGGAAACAGAGGTGTATCAAGGTGGGGGCCATATCAGCCCCAGGCCCCCTCTTTTGCCGGCTTTGAAAATGAAATAAAGTAAAAAAGAGACAGTGACCTACGAAAAAGGAGAAAAAAATAGAAAATAAGGAAGAGAAAAGAAGGAAGAAGAAAGAAAAAGAGAGAGAGAAAGAAATGAGAAAATTTTTTTAAATGCTACAATGATACATTTGGGGCTGTGCCATTTTTCAAGGAGAAAATCACAAGTTCTATCGCTTGCGACAGCCATTTTGAAGGTTTTACATTGCAAAAAACTCAAGAGCTTCAGGGGGTCTGCATCTTTTATATTGTTAATATAATGTCGCAAAGAGGGAAAGTTTTGTATTTATATTTTAAATTGTGTTTTTATATTTTATAAGCAAGAAATATTTCAAATGAATATAAATAAAATTGTAAATACCAGTAAAAAAATAAAGCTGCGGCGGCAAGCAGTCCATGTACATGGCTATACACATATCAGAATGACGAGTTCCTTAGTGAAGTTCCCATGGCTTCCCCGGGAATTTTTCCCTGCCACCATTCAGATTGGACATTTTCCTGGGGAAGCGCTTGGTTTGAAAGGGGTATTACTTGACAAGGCCCTTTGGGGCTTCTTCTTGTTTTTGTTTTTTTCTTTTATATTTCTGTATTTTCTCATTTTCATATTACCTAACTTAGTTCTTGTCATATTTGTTTAGATACTATATTAACAACTGTTTATGTAAGAAAATGATGTCTCTCTGTTTATGTAATGCACCCTATATTTGTTTTTTGAACTGAAAATGAAAATAAACAAATGAACGAATGATAGAACCAAATCAACTTTACTTATCACAGATATCAAAATGAGGATCATGAAAATTGCACCAAGAACTCATTATTTCCCAAAAAAGTCAAAACATATGTCCAGTTCAAAAACATCCTAAGATGCCCTTACAACTCATATTACCTTCAAACCCAGCCATCGTATTATGATCAAATGGGTGCAATGACATTTGGAAGATGATCAAAATATATCATGAGAACATGTTCAATGTGACATTTATGTCTGCTCATTGCTGAACCAAATTAATGAATACGCTGTTACTACAAAATGAACTACACTACTTATTGATATTAAATGGTAGCCCCTCAAATAAATTTTTTTGAAGGCTTCAAAAGCTTTTGTCTCGTTGCCTGGCAACAAAGGCTCAAATCCAAACAACAACTCCTGTGGCACATGCTGAAAACATGGAACTGAAATTATATGCATTTCGGGCTAAATGGATTGAACATTGCTTTTAAAAAGAAATATTGATTGTCTAATTGTGTCTATGGCAGTCAGTATGAAATTTTTCCCTCTATGAGTAATACAATTTGAAAAGCGCAGTTAGAGTAGAGGTTCATTGATTTTAGATATTGATGTAATTTTTATCATTGCATAAGGGAAGGTTAGATCGAACAAGTTTATCAAAAGTCCCCTCTTGGAAATATTCAAAGTAACGATTATTATCAGTTTCAAAACGATAAAATACCGCCCCATTTTCGCACTCGAAGAGCTCTTTGAACACCGATGAGATTTGTGACGTCACTCAGGGACTGAATTAGCATATATAGATGATGCCCCATAACAATGCACACATTTTCAGTGCACGTTTTGTCATCTCATTTTCACTAATTTCTCTTACTTCACCTGCGTTATTGTAACTGTTTGATCTGTTGCCTCACTCTAAATTTCTTTCATGGTTTTATTTTAATGAAAAATAAAGTGTTATAAAAAAAACCCATAAAGGAATCAGTTGTAGCTTCACTATGGCTTGTAGAAAAGACGTACATTCAACTGCATATATATACCAATGCATGTGCAGTATTTCAATTGGGAACGAACACCGTCCATTCTATTGTTCGGCAGGCTTTTCAAATCGAAAGTGGGCTGATATTTCAGTGGTTTTTTTATATCAGTAATTCAGTCTTGTCCTGACTGTTTCTAACCAAAGGATCATAATTACCAGCATCAGCATCACTTCCCTTTTTAAATATTGTGGAATACATTCACGCTTAAAATCAATCAAACTCTTATTACTGAGATATAGTTGCACTGAAAAAATGTTCATTAGTTACAGGCCGTCGCCTCCCTGATGTGACGTCATCAAAATATCGCTTAATTTTCTGGCAAAGCACTGGTATATCCCGTATCCTCAGAGGTGCTTTTATTTGTGTCAATTTTGTATTGTCTGACACGCCTTTGACCTAAAACTTATAAGAATGTGATCTGCAAGCTTCCTGGTTTCTAGTGATAAATTATTGGCCATACTTGTAATTTTCAATGAATGTCTACATTACTGTTCATTACAAAGTTGGGGCAGTGCAATACTAAATCCATGAAATTTGTGCATGTAGCAGCAGTGAGAGTATTAATGGAGAAAAAGGTGTCATTGGGAAATAAAAAGATATCACTGGGAAATAAAAAGCAGTAATATATTAATTTCAATTTCAATTTCATTTATTTCCACAGATTCATAAAAAGGCAATATAAATTACAATCAAATATAAAAGCATTAAAACAAAAGATGAAAACCATAGAGGTTAATTTATCAGGGATCATCCCCTGATTAAAACTACAATATTAAAATTAGCCTATTAACTTTATTTTTAATTTTAATAAGTGTTCAAGACATAGGCCTGTACATGTACACTGTAGCTCATATTTAAAAAAAAAATTACTTATAACCACTTCATTGCTCAGAATCAATACCCCGGTCTCACCTCTAAGCATAAAACTATCATACAAAACAGTATTTGCATATTTCAGATATTAAAGGGGAAGTCCACTCTTATATCAAGTTGGTTTTAATAGAAGCAGAAAAATGCGAGGCACAGGTCAGTGAAAGTTTGAGCAAATTCCGATTAAAAAATAAGAAAGTTATGAATTTTAGAAGTTGCTATCAATCAAACACAAATCGGCAACACTGTGACGTATCTTTCGAGCTCCTCTCCAATTTGCTCTGTACATGTGTTGCCACTTCCGTGTTTCATCGATTGATTACAATTTCAAAAATTCATCACTTTCTTATTTCTTCATCAGAATTTAAAACCAACTTAATATCAGGGTGAACTTTCGCTTAAATCCTATCCATTAAGATACATGGACCATGAAAAATAATCTTTGCATATTTTCGAAGAAATAAACTGAAAAAAGGTCTCATTGCCACCACCACTGCCAGCAAGTGACAAATGGGTTAACAAGCCCTCTGCATTCATTCATTCATTCCAGGTAGTGATATGGCACTAATCGGGCTTCCACTGGTGTTCCATACGATCACCTGTCTTTAACAATAGCTTCAAGTCTCGCTTGTATGCGTATCATATATCATGTACAAATACGCCCAAGGCCTTTGCATTCTTTGATTCATTGGTGCCATTCTTATCCCCATTAACTGAAATCGTTGCTTTTGACCCACCTCCCGTACTCATTTCTGTTCACCATGCTTGAGTTTGTTTCCCCGGCATCCATTATGCATCTACCATGACCCTAAGGCATTATAGCATTACATTGCAAAACACCGGGTTAAGGCACTTATAATAAGCTCTAATTTGGCTACATGTGTTCAAGTGTTGGTTCCACAGTATATGTTATTGATAGTAATAGGAGTATTGTGTTCAGACATGTGCAATATTATATTGCAATACGTCGTGTGTGATTACTGATATAATAGGGGTACCTGTAGACATATACATTTTTGAATGAATGACTTCAATGCAATAGCTCAAATAGTGACATAAATCCAAAGACTGTACAGCAGATTAACATCAGATTCTATGAGAATTGCCATATAAACAGTCTTTCTTCATCGAGTTAAGAATACCTCTATCTGTGTGTTACAGTTAGTACCTTGTATTTGTAAAATACATTTTGCAGAGAGCTAGGAGAGCCATAACAGTCTGTATTTTACCGACATCGTCACCACTGATGTAATGTATTTTCAATTGCGCCATCTTTCGGTGGAGGCGTACATAGAGCGATTTCCGGTTCCTGTACCCAAGCACCACCACACGCATGTCATGCAGTTGGTGATGCAATGTGGGTGGGACATGGCTGCATGTCGACACATCGGGACATTGAGAGCAGCAGATAGCAGTATATGTAAATCTGAAGCAGTGCATATCAGTAGAATACCCTGCCTTTAAATGATATAATGCCCATCTGCCTCTGAGCAGACAAGATACCATCTCCTACAAAAGATATCAAAGGGCGTTAACTCTTTTCATTTGAGTTTACAGAGTTAATGTCCTTCAAGCTCTCAGTGGACTTAAATAATGTACATCAACAATATTTGAAAGACGAATTCTATCACCAGAAAATCAGAGTTGAAAACTAATTCTAGATGAAAATTCATAGTTAAGTGAAAGCCGGAAAGGTGTTAATTTAAAAGCTACTCTTCTGTATAACAGATTGCGTTTTGAGGGAAACTGGCTTAAAGTGATGCTGAATATTACACGATGCAGCACAGGAAATTTCAACCAGCAAAGTAAACACAAAGTAATAGAAACTTGTTTGAAATCACACAAATTTAAAAGCGCAACTCTTATATGCATATCGAGACATGTTGTGCACATGGATTGGGACTTCTACAGTACATGTAGCACAATTTCCTTACCGGTATCTCAATTTCTTAGTACTCAGCTAGTCAGCTCTTATACATTTTCAACCTTAAAGGGACTTGGGAATATTGTTCAGATGAGAGAAAATGGTGCTAAGGTAGTGACTTAAATGCTAGATGTACAATTAAAGATCATCTGAAAGTTTGAGTGAAAACAGACCATTAATAACGATAAAAATTGGGAAAAACTGATCTGATCGAATCCAGAATTCTCCCAACTATATTATTATATTTTAATTAAATTTTAGGTGAATGAAATCGTCACAAAGCAATGATTTGGCTCTATATACCATTCCAAACATTTAAGAATTCAAAGATTTTTAAAAGCCTGCTTTATGTCTTATTTTCAAAAATGGGAAAATTCAAAAATTGGTTGGGAGAAATTACTGTAAGAGGGTGTCGCACAGTGACGCCTTCAAAGAAAACTATAAATATCTTTGTGGTTTGAGAATTTTTTCAGGATTTTTTGCCTTTTAGAGGGTTAGTACGGTAGAAGGAATATAATAAGTAACATTTCATACAAAAATCACACATTTTTTTCATCAACCTTCAACAATGTTAACGAGTCACTTTAATTTTGTTTGTAGCCTTGAAAACTTGTAAGTTTTACAAGACCAACCCTTTAATTTGGTAGACTGTGTGAGTCAAGTTTCTATTAGACAGCCATTTTACAAGGTCCATTAAATATAGCAGGTATTATTTGATAACCTTTGTTCAAAGTCATTAAAAAAAAGGGGGGAACTGGAAATCTTTATGAGAGAAATCAAATGAATCCTAGGTCTATCTTCTTTTGTACTGTTTCAGTTACCCCCACCCCCTTTTTTTCTTAAGGATGGTTGGGGGTAATATCATGAGGAGGTAAAGGGAACTCTGACTGATATATCTTATCGTACATAGTGATTTGTTCATTAATGTTCTCCATGTCTATAACTGCAAAACATTGCCTTGTAAGCATAATTACATCTAATTTCACCATGGTATAACTGGGTACCGGTATTCAATTCTATAACAAGCCTCATGATTTCAAACTTTCTCATCCTTAAGCTGATTTTCAGATTATTTGTCTTGTGCGTGGGAAATTATTTGTTCGAGAAGTATTGAATTGGATTGAATAATTGTATGAATTCATTTGAAAGGGAAATAGAGAATCGAACAGAATACACAAAATAAAAAAGAATACTGGTATAATATAATAGAATCTCTATAATAGATCTACACAGAATATGATATCATTCAATAGAATATTTTACAAGTAAAAGCGAGCAATAAAAAATAGAAGAGAACAGAATGAAACAGAATAGGTCAGAATACACCAGAACAGAACAGAATAGAACAGAAAAGATCAGAATAGAACAGAATAGACCAGAATAGAATAGAAAAGAATAGAATAGAATAGAATAGAATAGAATAGAATAGAATAGAATAGAATAGAATAGAATAAAAAGAATAGAATAGAAAAGATCAGAATAGAATGGAAAAGATCAGAATAGAATAGAAAAGATAAAATAGAATAGAGAAGAATAAAATAGAATAGAGAAGAGTAGAATAGAAATGCGAAGTCTGTATGTTAAAAAAGTAACAAAACTGCATGATTACAATAAGATGCAAGTGTTTTTTAATTTTTGTTTTTAATTCTCTTCACTCCATCCTTACCAGATCAATCGGCCTGATATCTTTGACATCATAAACCTAATAAAATCAATATATCCATATTCTCACTCTGAGAAAGACACTTGCCTGCGTATAAAATTAAAACAAATATTTTTCTTCTCCTACTTTCTCTGCATATTTCCATGGAACCTACGTGTGTTGTAAAGCAGGCTACTTACTCACCCGACTGACACAATTAGGCATACTAGCTTCATATCACGCAAACAGATATCAAGCAGCATTTTTAATTATCTACCATGGACTTGAGGTCAGCCAATTGGCGACCGTGACCTTATCGCTGAAACCATCACCCACGGCAACGGCGACAACTGCCTCCAATGCGTCATCTTCCGCATGATTCGCTCCTCATCGGCCCGCCCAGCCCCTGCACCACGGCGACTCTGCCTGCCGTTGGTTCGTCTTGGAGCGCTTGCCACAATTTGTGCAGACAGCCGAGATTAACGGGCATTGATTGGTAAGGGGTAGAGGGGCACCGTTGGGTAATTACAGGTGTGTGTTTTGCAGCCATGTTTAATCCAGGCATCTTCTACCAACTCAGGCTCTCATCCTTCAGCATGCAATATGGATGGTGTTTGCTCAACCATGCCTTAATCAAACTGTACATTGCTTGCATGTACATCATCTCTAAGGCACTGGTATCAGTTGGTAGTAATGCAATCAAATTAACTTCAATTGATTGGAGAAAGTCCTGCTTTACTACTCTACTACTAAACCTCAGTGTTCATGAAAACCTGACAGCATAAATGTATTACTTGCCTACTTGTCAAATGTAAAAGATTCATGAACAATTCACATAAATTTGATGGATCAAGCTTGTGCCCTTGTAGATGAGATAATGTATATCATATCCATGCCCAAATTCCCATAATAAAAGTTTTCATCATAATTCTTACAATAGTCTTCTTTGCTATATAATTTCTTACTCCTCTCACCTTTACTTCTGTACACTGTTCATTTGTTTTCTCTTCTTAAAATAATAAATTGCTACTTGCAGTTTGAATTATTTGACTTTGCTGCTTTTGCTCCTGAAATGACTGTAATAACAAGGGAGCATGGACTCTCAATCTCAAGTATAATCCATCTTATACTGTTTTCACACTGGCAAAATTTTGCTTAACCCCGTACTATAGGTGGGGCTAAAGGGGGGTCTTAGCCCCACCTATAGTCCGGGGTTAAGCTTATTCCACTTTCTTTTCACACTGGCAAAATGTTGCTTAACCCCGTACTATAGGTGGGGTTAAAGGGGGGGTTTTAGCCCCACCTATAGTCCGGGGTTAAGCTTATTCCACTTTCTTTTCACACTGGCAAAAATTTGCTTAACCCGGACTATAGGTGGGGTTAAAGGGGGGTCTTAGCCCTACCTATAGTCCGGGGTTAAGCTTATTCCACTTTCTGTTCAGACACGTTTTTACCAAAGTGGGCTAGCCCCACCTATAGTACGGGGTTAGCTGGCCCTGCAAAATAGCAAGGCTAACCCCGCAATTGTGGTGCTAACTCCGCAATTGCGGTGCCAAGCAAAATGAATGAGAACAGAAACGAAAAATAGTCCGGGACTACGCAGTGGAGCGAATTAATGAATATTCACGCTATGGCTAGTACGGGGCTAACGAATTGCAGTGAGAAAAGCCAAAAAAGTTAGTACGGGGTTAAGGATAGTACGGGGCTAAGCAAAGTACGGGGTTAAGCAAAACAAGTGCGAAAAGAGTATTACTCACTGCCAGATGATTGCATCTCCTATGTGGTCACAGAAAGCTAGAATAAATATAGATAAATTAACATTCTAGTTTCTGGAAATCTTCTCTTGGGGTTTTCATGTGCAATTTTTTTTGTTGATGTTGGTGGGGGGGGGGGTGGGTCGGGGGCAGGAATTACATTTGCCACTCTCCACCCAGGTAGAGTAAATGGATACCTGGTAGGAAGAAATTCTTTGAATATGCTTTAGCGCCTAATCATGGCAGCTCAGCTACAGTGAGGGTAATAATGTGTTACTTTGTTACAAGCGCAGTAGAGTATATTTATATAGCACCTGCGCTATATAAATGGATGTATACAGTCAAACCTGTCTTAGAGGCCACCTCTCTATAAAGGTCACCTGTCTATAATGGCCATGTATTTTTTTCTCCCTCAAGAAAGAAATATGTGTTGTAGAATCTGTCTCGAATAGCCACCTGTTTACAGTGGCCACTTTTTCTGTTCTCTTGGGTGATTTTAACAGACAGGTTTGATTGTATTATTAATTAGTTGACTGCAGCTCTTCTCTTACATGAAATAGTACTTAAGTTATATAATTATGATTTCATCATTAATGAGCATTAATTCCTTTCTTTTTTGGAAAAAACATTACCCAGAGAATTTAGAGTAAAATGACAATATAAGTATACAAGTTGTCTGTATAGAAAATATAAAAAGGATCTTGATTTAGCCAATTTCTAAACATCGCCTTTCAAGGGGAATTAATCTTTCTCAAAAATCAGAACAATAGATCAGCTACAGCTTCAGAAAATTAAATATGCATGACTGGAGACAAAGCTAGAGAACAGGAGTCATACAACAACATGACAAGTGATTTTACAGAATTGTGTATTACATGTAGTACAAGGGAAATATCAACAGATCAATGGTATTTTCATTGGAGAAACAACATGCCACATAAAAAGTGATACTCCAGCACTGCATTTAGAGAAAAAAATCATACATTTACTTGTAAAGTGACTCAACATAAAGTATTGCAAGGGAGATATAATCCTTTTTTCAGTATTTGTTAAATATCCTTTTCAGTTGAGAAACCATGTGGCACATACACTTCTATTAATTAACATTGCATTTAGAGACTAAAGGTACTATAAAATGTGAGTCATAGTTGAAAAAAAAGGAAGAGGACATAAATGATTGTATTGTTGCCATAGTCATGTAGAATAAGCCATGAGTAAACATGAATGTAATGCAAGGTGATGATTCACTAGCATTCAAGGAGACCATGACGTAATTGATCAGACAACCCTCACCAGGCAGTGTATCCATGGAAAAAATCTCCATCTTCTACAAAATAGACCAATCTATTATATATTTTTTTTATATACATGTATTTTCCAAATTCCCAAATTTTCTGACACTTTCCAAATTTTCCAATTCTCTATAAAGAACAAAAAAATGAAAGAGATCTTTATTTTGTTTATTTGCTGACGAGACTTAACTAATTTAAAATAATTTTGAATCAGGGTGTCACCCCCCACACACACACACACACACACATACACATTAAAACAAAGCTTGTGATAACTTCTACAGAACTCATAAAAGAGGGGGACATGCTTGATTACCCAACATGATTAGCCAACATGCTCTTTTAGAGTCCTATTTAACAGTTATATTTCAATTTTGTAATTAATTTATTGTAAAGACAAGATACATGTATACATGTATGGTATACTATATATGCACATTTTTATTGTTGGTAAATGAAATAAAAATAAAAATTTTAAATTCCAATAACAAATCATAACAGAGGATTCTTTTTAGAAAGTTGAAGAAAAATCTCAATATATAGGAATATTCGACAGCATATTGTGACAGTAGGTCCATTCATACAACCTAACCACCATTTTGAAAAATCTTCAGATTTTTTTTTACTGCCATTTTACACTACTGGAAAAACCCATAAAAAACTGTTCAAGTTTGTTCATACTGATTTTTGGGTGAGTAGTACGTGTGCATGCGTCACTCGTCGGTGCCCTTCATGCATAAGCATGGAAGCAAGGAGAGTCACGTGAGCAAAAAATCAGTATCTAACACCAATAAAATATACAAATTCACAAGATGAAGTGCACTACACTCATGCAGACTAAACATTACATGATGAAGTATACTTCTAGCATTACCTTTTCATGGCAAATACTAACTGTTTATTTAGCACGATGGTAGACACGTGCATAATTATTTCAATTCAAAAGGGAAAAAATTGTATGTTTTTATCAAATTGTTCAATACCATCTGTTTGAATTGACTGTTAATTACTACTGACTGTGTTTGCCCAGTGAATTAATTTATAAATGTTAATTGCAATTTATATATCTCAAATTATATGTCTCATAACTAAAAATATTTGTCTTTCCCTAATCCACCAATCAAATCATAAATCATATTCTAACCTTATTACAGAATGTAAAATTATAATACCCTATGATACCCCAGTATTATCCAAAATATACTTGAGCAGATCACCATGAAATGATGTTTTGAATAATAAGTCTCTTAATACTTATCCCATATTCATAACAAGTGAGTCAAATATATGTAACTTTATGATTGTTTCTTTGTTATTTTGACTTTATCCAATAAAGTAGCCTGTGGAGGGCTAAATATTTTTTTTGTTTTTAAATAATTATAAATTATGTACTGATCTGTTTATTTTTCTCTTTTCAATCAGGCAGCACATTGCTCTAGAGTGTAACTTAATTGGTAATGTAATCAGAAAAATATAAATCTACTCCATACAAGCAAGCCTGGCAATGACTCACAAAGAAGGTGTAAATGATATGCACTTCCTTCCTTCCTTTCACAAGACAAGTCATTTTGTTGTAATTCTTAGAAATCAGTAATTATTAACTGGGCATGTATGTCTTGGACATGAAATGCTTTCAAACCGCATGATTAACTTGGGATCATAGTAACCTATTTCTCACTTTCGTTTTCTCTGGAAGGGGCACTTTGTGGGGTAACTTGAGAAACCATGCATTCACTTTCCAGATCCCATATACATCTATCTATTAAAGAGAAAGTAGTTTTCTAAGAAAAGAAAAAAAAATAGACCTTGAATTTCCTGCACTGTTTCAGTTCTTTTACACCTGAGAATATAGTTCTCTGTAGATTGATAAAAAGAGAATTCCTTCATCATTCTTGACCACTATTGAATACTCTAGAAAATCATTTTTTCTTCATTGATCTCTCTAAAAAGCAGTCAAACCTGTATACAAAGGCCACTCTAGGGAGACAAGAAAAGTGGTCTTAATGTGCAGGTTCATTTAATCCATGTTTCACCGTGAATTGCTATTGAATGGTAATTCAAGAGGGAAAATATGGTCTTTACAAGCAGGTGGTCTTTTTTATATCATTGAAGTGTAATTGTTTGTATACTCTCAAAATTGTTCTCAAAATTAATTTTCCTGAATTCAGCTTCAGTGTGAAGGCACATTATTTCACAAATTTATTAACAGATCAAATGTTTTTTAGTTTTTTAATCATATAACCTAAATGTTTGTATTTTCTCCAAGTTAGTTTTCCTGAATTTAGCTCTATGAACAAAGGTAATGTACATCATCACAGAATGTTGCGAACTGACTTTTCAATATTTTCATAGAAAAAATGGGAGTAGGAGGTGACAACAATCCAAATAAACAAATAGGTTTATTACTTCCTCCATGTGATCAAATTCAGATTGGCTTATATATAGATCTAGCAAATTTCTGCACTTGAAAAAAAATACAAACTGTTCCAGGAATCATCATATATAACACTTCTAATAACTCATGTTGAGTGACTAACATTGGAGATAAAAAACCAGAGTGGAATTAATGATTTAGGAAATATAATTAGCATTGCCATGTTATAAAAGTGTGTACCTTTGATGGTAGTCAATGGTTCTTCAAATTGGGGTAGGTATTAATCTACATAACAACTTTATTCATGTTCTCTTGATATTGTTCCCATGCAAGGCCAATGTTATCTTGGTGGCCTCCTAATCTTCATAGCTATTTCTCTTTGTTTAAGTTGTTCATTCAGAATATCAAATAGTTAAACTATTATACAAATATACACTGTCTTGAGAGGTTCTGGTTAAAACTATGCGCAAGAGGTGACTCCAATAGTACTTTTGGAGTCACCGAGGCCCATAGTTTTAACCAGTACCTCGAATAGAAGGCATGGTATATTTGTTTTATATCTTGCATCAAAAATTTATTTTATAAAAAAAATAATAATAAAAAAATTTAAAAAAAAAACATTTTTGGGACAAAAAAAAATTTAGAACAAAAAAAATGTTAATTTTTATCTAAAAAGATTTAGAATATTTTGTTTTCATTAAATTAAGATTTAAAGAAAGAAAAAAAAATTCAATTAAAAAAAAACAAACACATTTTTTGTCAACTCCCAAATAGTACTCCCAAATAGTACTCTCATATAGTACTTTCTCAAAATAGTTCAAATATTTCTGGTCATGTGACGAGCTCTCAACCAATCAAAAGCCAACAAATTTTTGATGCAGGATATAAAAACAACTATTCAAGTGAATCCACAATAAGACCTCTATCTTTGTATTAAAGAACAAATAATTAAAATGTGTTTTCTTTTTCGAGCAACTTGAAGTAGGTAAAATATACTTCATATTTAGATAGCAAAGCCGGGTTAATGATATGATTGCAGGGGCCTCAGGGAAAGCAGTATTAATACTGAAGAGGCTACCTTGGGTAAACAAGACATATTGTTATCATTATTATAATTATTATTATTATTATAACACACAACTCAACACAGGGGTGATTATAATTGTTATTCACCTTGAAATATAGTAATCATTGCAGTATATCATAATCATTATAATATCATAATGAGATCTGGAAACCATGTGGCTTTATTAACATAATGATCTATTACAGTAATGCTGAATTTCAATTCATATTTGTCAGTATTATATAAATGTCCTACTTCCAAACCTACCTTGTCCACGAAATTGCATTTCTAAAAAGATGGATCCATCATTATACTTCCTTTACTACAAATACAAAGTTGAAGATTTTGAAAAATAAAGGAGGAGGGGCTAAGTAAAGATATTTTTGTTGAAGGGAAATCAAATCTTGACAGCAAACTACTCTAGAAAAAAGCAGAAAAAACAGAGAAGTATACTGGTGAAAGTTTTAATGAAATTGGACAAAATATGAGAAAGTGCTGATTTTTTGAAAGTTGCATTCACTATAGGTATGGGCTCTTTGATTTGGTAATGTCTCTTTGAATTACCTTGGACGGATAAAATTGAATTGAATCTATTATATACATTGTTCTGTACATTATGTGTACATGTAGAATCACATAAAACAGATGGGGAAACCCCAACTTGACATTTGAATGCATGTATATATAAACAGGGAACTTATATGGTTTTAATCAGCTTTGTACATTCATATGCAAACATGTACCTCCTCCTAAATACATCCAACATTAGTTTTTTATTGAAGTGTACCAATAACCAAAATATATTTTGCTCTGCATGTTATAGGTTCCAAGTCAGTATACTATATTGAAGATATGACCTCTAAATACTAAATCTACAAAAATATAATGGCAAGATGCAATCTAAAGTAGCATTTAAGCGACTTGTGAGTAGACTAGTCAATGCACCCATACATGCATGCATAAAATAGGGCTCACAAGAAGCCCGACTTGGGTTTCATCTGCAGGGTTTCATGTTAGTTTTAATTTTCTTCATACTCATTTATCGTTAATCCATACAATGCCAGGTAAAGTCCTTTGAGCTTGGTTTTATGCATTCTAGCTGTAGGTGTACATATTATTTTCTCAAGTGATTGGTACACTGTAAGACCCCAGGCATGAGGGATAACTTACTTGGGTAAAAATGAAAATTTGTGATATGTCTTTTAAACTCTGATTAGGAGGCTCACACGTGATGGCTCAGTGGTAGATCAGTGGTCTCGTAACCAGGAGGTCCCGGGTTCAAAACCAAGTGGATGCGCTAGTGCCCTTTGGTAAAGCATTAATCCTAATTACCAAGCCCCTCTGAGAGGACTTAAAGACCTCAGTCCCTTGGTTGCTTACTTACAAGCATACAGATGCTTTCTTAGCAGTCAAACAAACAAACTTAATGCCATTCACTTGTCTGACATACTGATAATTTTCACTTCATACATATATATATATATTAAAGAATGTGCGATGGCAACGTTTGGAGATATATTTGAGCATATCGTCTCTTTGCAGCCAAGAGGGCATTACTTCAAGTACTTTAACACAGAGTTAACGCCGTTCTGGCTCCAAACAGATGATATCTATTCCTTTGAACATGAGGATTCCTGAATGACAGGGCTAGTACTAGCAGAGGTCTAAAGCAAGCAGACATCCCTCATAACCCTAAGAGGTGTCATGCCAGGTCTACTGGATACGTAGTTGGACTGTGGATCACAGGGTTCGTGGTTTGAGTCCTGCCGCTGCACTTATGTCCTTTGGCAAGACATTAATCTACATTTGCCACTCTCCACCCAGGTGTTAAATGAGGACCGGTAGGAATAATAATAATATAATAACGTTTTATTTACCCAGGGTAGCCACTTCAGTTATGAAGCTGCTCTTCCAGCGGGCCCTGCATAACATAATATGTTATTACTACCCATCTCCAATCTAATATGCTGAGTGCCTAGCTAGAAGGCAGATGGTCCCATTGTTATAAGTCTTTGGTATGACTCGGCTGGGGTTCGAACCCACAACCTCCCGTTCATGAGGCGGGCGCTCTATCCAATTGAGCCACCATGCCCGGTCAAGGAAGGAATTCCCTGAATGTTATAAGCATCAAAATTGGTAGCCTAGCAGAGCCCGGGTAACATTTGAGCACCTTGCATGGTGGATATGTGCGCTATATAAATGTCCAATATTTTTTATCATTATTAGTAGTAGAAGTAAAATGTTCAACATTGACAAGATATAAATCATTTAAACACATGCACCCAAATCTCACTCTAGACTCCCTAAAAAATGTCTGGTGTTGAGCTCTGCTAAACAGGCCGATTGATTGACTTTATATTTTGTCAAATTATACTTCCCTCTACTGAATTCTTGTGTTTTTCATATTGTTATTGTGGGGTTCTGAGCTTTTCACTGATTTTTTTTGGGGGGGTGGTAAAAATTGTCATCTCTCACTTCAATTTCACCTCTTATTAATCACTCTTCAAAATTCAATAAAACCAGAAACTCCTGCCACATGAAAGTTTTGCAACTTTTCCACAATATCAATTTTTATAGCGTGACATTTATGTGAAAAAAGGTGTTGTGTCCGTTGTGATTAATTATCTTCTGCATAAAACTTTCATGAATCTTGAAATAGCCACTCGTGACATTTGTGAATATTTCATGCCATGAAGCTTCTGGTTTTACAGCAGTATAATTATGGTGACAGCTTATTTATTAAGTATGTAACTGTCATCTTTTTCATAGTACTAAATTACACCTCTGCATTTTGGTAGTGAGTGCCACTCTTGTTATTTGGGGTCAGTTTAATTATATTGAAGATTGCAAATGATTTATGTTTCACCATTGAATATACAATCTACGATCTAATGTGACTAATCATTTTTTTTTTTAATGTAATGTTTAATCTTATATCATTGCCAAACTGATTTGAGAATTTTTTTTATTTTTTCATCAGAGGATTTGTTCCCCCTATTTTTTGTTGATGTCATTTCTGACTTCCTCTTCCTACTGCTTATTTCTTTTCTCTTTTCTTCAAACTAATATACAGTCAATATCCTTAAGCAACATCCAGATTTCTCTCTCTCTCTCCCTCTTCATCTGACAATCTATCTTCTCTCTCTCTCTCTCTCATCTACCACTCACTCTCTCTACATACCAGTATGTTAAATCTATCCTCTATCTCCCCCCCCCCTCTCTCTCTCCCCTTCTGCCGCTCCCTTATTCTCATTCAGAATCTCAAACATACAACCTTTATTCCTCTTTCAGACAACTCTTTCTTCCTCTATAATTGAACATTCTATGTCACTCTTTCACTCATTCTGCTTATTCCTCTCTCACTATCCACAAAGCTTTGTAAACTTCAAACGATACAGGAACAGTTTTATACAATTACATTCATTCAACACAAGAAAATCATGGAAACTGTCAAATTGATTTTTAAGTTATTTTATTAGAAAAGAAAAATTAAATCATTTTTATCATGAAATAATTTGAAATTAATATTACATGTTATCAAATAATTACATAATTAATCTTACAACCTTCATTCTTTATCATTTCAAAACAATATCCCAATACTTCTTGTAGATTCAATCTAAATTACTGGAATATTTATTCAGTTAGGAAATATTTATATTATTTCTAGAAAACGGATTTCACTAAAAATACTTGGAAAGATTTTGAATTTAATATCTCACCTGCTTTATCAACTTCTCTTTATTTTTGAATGAAAATTAAATGTAAGATTTTTTTTTAAAGTTGTTTTTACATGTAGATTGGATTTATGTACTAATGTGTGGGTTAAGGGTCAAGTGGAGTCAATGCATAGAGTATAAATTAAAAGGAAGATTAATATGATATATCAGGCATAACATCAGAAATATAGAGTCAAAGTAGTATTGCTTATCATAATACCAGGTGGAGGCAATGCATAGAGCGTAAATTCAAAGGTGGATGAATATAATGTTGGCCATGACACCAGAAATTTAACCTCAAATCAACATTGCTTATTATTATTATTATTATTGATAATAAATAGTACTGACACCCCTTGATCTAGACACTGGTTGTATTTTCTGAAAGAAGAACTTATGAAAGGCAGTAGGATCAGTTCACACACTAGCCTTGGAAAACATCCATTCTACATATTCCATTGAGCAAAATTGTACTACATGTATAAGGTAAATATGGCATCATTTGAAATATTTCTTTTTATATAAACAAGGAGAATTTGATAAAGACGATGATGATGATTCACAGCATTAAGTAGGGCCATATTTCTCTTCTTTTTTTTAAATTAAATGTGCAGAGAATTTGAACAAAACAACCCCATTCTTTCACCAGAATTATTCCACCAAAAAGCCAACAACGGTAATGATCTGTCACGCAGTACTGAAGATTTTGTTTTTTTCAATTAATAACATTAGAGAATGACAAAGACTGGGTAATTAACTAAAGTGATAATAGACTTGACAATAATGTGGAAAGACTGACAAATATCAGAAGTTCCCAGGCATATCAAGATGGGAGCACATTGCTCTAGAAATTCACCTGGACAGAACAATAGCAGACTGACAACAAAAGAAACTGCAAAACAAGAATGGGGTATGAAGGACAAACTCAAAAAATATCACGGACGAGGGGGTGGGAGATATGAAAATAAAGAGAAAATTGTGATGCCGATGAATAATTGAAATGCAGTAAACCAGAGTTAACCCATCAAGTCATTCCAATCAATGAAATGACTCATTATCTCAAACAATGGGTGAGTATCTAGGTTCTCTCAAGGTATCCAAATTTTTGTGAGGAGAAAACAAAACATTTCATCATTGGTGATTGACTTGTGAAATAGACCAGAATGACAGAAAGGATAGACACATCTAAAAAATATCAAAAATACTTCTCTTTTCAGATTTATATTTCTTCTTTTCCACATTAGATTAAGCATCTAGACATAGAATCTGATCTAAAATACTAGGGAAAACATCATTTATTGTGTAAACGAAAGTTTCCTTCTTTTTGGAAGGTTGTTTCAATTTCTATTTGGCAAATGAAATAATGTGGAATTTCGCATAATTGTAACAAACAACTTTAAAAAAAAAAATACACTCAGTCTCTGTTTTCTTGGTTATTTCAGTGAGATGGATTTTGATTCATACCTTTTAATGTGTTATATGGTACCTTTAATAATACATATTATACACTATGACTGGAATATAAGAAATAGATAGACATTCCTGTTTACACAGACAACTAAATACAATATGACTCAGAGATTTTTTGATTTTTTTAAAGAAAAACAAATGACTGGACTGGCTTCTAAATATGTGCTGGTACATGTACAGTAAGGCTTCTTGTGTGATACTGCATTCAAATAATCAGTTTGGATAATAATTGCAAACTCATTCTTATTGCAACTATGCTTTTAAGAACTTCAAATATGAAGACAAGTCACCCATATTGACAATGGAAATTTAAATGACTTTCTAGCTTGAAAATACACCAAGTGACGCAAATGGAGCGAGATTATGAAGCATTAATATGGCAACAAGATGGATTTATGTTGATTCTGTTGCTGTCAGAATATTTATTTATATATTATCCCCACTCTATTCCTTGCCACGAGAGTAAAATATGATTCCATTAAAGGTCATCTGCATAAATATTAATAGATCCAATTCCTCTCCAAATCCACTTTTCTGATATTTGGTAAAGGTGGGCAAGAATAAAACATATCCTTGCCTACATTTTTTTGTTACTTCCATTTTAAAAAGCCCACATTTAGGTAACTAATGAAAATGATTAGTACTATCTCATACATGTACCAGTATAAGTATTCAATAATGAATTTAAAAGAAATTGTTCTACTCAATTATCTTAATGCATTTTATTTTATCAACCATCTTAACAAAACTCTCTCTTTTGATTTTTGCTTCTGAAAAACTTGAAATCTTAAAGTGTACCAATCACCTTAAAAGTTAATTTGTGTTCACCTAGAATGCATTAAATCAACCTCAAAAACTTCTTCCGGCATTTATTCTAATGACTAATGGATACGGATTAAAATTAAATTGGAAAATAACATAAACCCCCTTTATGTTTATTGAGAGCCTACGCAAACATCTCTTTATAGAATTAATATTTGAGACTATAGCAACATGAAATACTGACACACAAACAACAAAATACTTTTTGGTGATTGGTACACTTTGATAAACTAATCTTTGCTAATATAAAAACGTTCATTTTAACCAAATCAATCAATGTCAGGGTTTCAAATTCTACTGAATTTATCTTACAACACCAAGGGGGTATAAACAGACAACTACAATGAATTCCAGAAATTTCCTATAGGCAATATTGAATTTAAAATAATCTTCTTCAGTTCAATATGCCCCCCCCCCCCGCCCCCCTGTGTAATGGGGTGAATATTGCAATGATAAATCCCTAATCCTAAATTGTAAAGGGTCCTGTAAAAACAATAAAGCAAATGATATTTACCATACTGTATCATTGATATTAATTCTACATTTTCTACTGACTACCAAGATACCATGAATTTTTTGAAAACTTTTTTTCAGTTATTACATCATTCTTGGGTAATATACTTTGAACTTTTTGTAAATCCCAATAAAGATGGTTTGGCTTGTCTAACTGAAAAGAAAAATAGGGTAGATCATAAAGTTTCATTGACCTTGAAGTAGATATGGTACAAATAGTATTGGTAGTATGAGTAGTGGTATGGGTAGTGGTAGTAATAGAAGAAGTAGTAGTAGTAGTCGTCATCATAGTAGTAGTAGTAGTAGTAGTAGTAGTAGTAGTAGTAGTAGTAGTACTAGTAGTCATCATTATAGTAGTAGTAGTAGTAGTAGTAGTAGTAGTAGTAGTAGTAGTAGTAGTAGTAGTAGTAGTAAACTTATTTTAGTGGTACCGGTAAGGTCCGGTAGTACTAGTAATAGTAGTAGTAGTAGTTGTAGTTGTAGTAGTAGTAGTAGAAGTAGAGTAGTTTGTGTAGTAGTAGTAACAGTAGTTGTTATAGTAGTAGTAGTACTAGTAATAGAAGTAGTTGTTATAGTAGTAGTAGTATCAGCATAATAGTAGTTGTAGTAGTTGTAGTTGTTGTATAGTGGTTGTTGTAGTAGTAATAGTAGTAGTAGTAGTAGTAATAGTAGTAGTAGCAGCAACAGCGGCAGAAGTAGTAGAACAAGTAATAGAAGTAGTTGTATAAGTAGTAGTAGTAGTAGTAGTAGTAGTAGTAGTAGTAGTAGTAGTAGTAGTAGTAGTAGTAGTAGTAGTAGCAGTAGTAATAGTTTTTGTAGCAATGTACCGCACTGTACTGCCAAGATCAGAGAGTGAAATGATCAGTTGAAGTGGGATTCACTTTATGCTATGTACATTGTACATATTGCTACAATAAGTGTTTACCAATAGCACAGAAAAGTTTAAAAGTTACTAAAAAGTAAAGTTACTTAGAAGACAATGATAAAAGAAATTTAGGCTCATTTGATGATTTTCTACTTTCTTCTACTTTTTTTGCTCAGTTTTCTTTTTCAGGAGTGGTCCACGATGAAACAAAGCCAGTGTCAACATCATCACCAGACAGTATTAGAGAACGATCCAATCACGTCCAATGCTGTCCAGTATGATGTCACCACTAGACTCAACAAATCGCAAACAATAGATGGCGCCCTCGCCTGGTGCTCTGTTGATCAATCCTATTAACCAGCCAAGCCCTCTCCCTGCATCAAACCATGAAGGAGGGTGACGAAGGGAGTGGAAGCAAGAGAGAGGGCAACAGACTGGTGTTCTAGGATTGCGTCGACAGTGGGTCTTGGAGAAACTCCTTCCGAAGATTGCAGCTATTTAGCGATTCAGCGTGAGTTAGGTAGAGGCAGAGCTGGAGGCAGAGATCATAGTCTGACTATTCATGATTAGAGTCTGTCTATTTTCATGTCTGGAGAGTTTGCTGGTGATTGTTATTTTTAAAGCAAGTTGATCACAAAGACTAAAGAATCAGAAAAGCATTATCGTAGCTTAGTTAAAACCTTTTGTTTACAGCTAAATGTCTGAAGAAATCCATTATGTTATGGCAGAATAATTATGTTTTTCCAACATAAACACACTGCGATTAAAATATGGTATCAAATGGTGTGACTAAACACAAGTATCTTCAACAACAACAACAAATTTAGTTTGTGAAATATTTTCAGGGCTTTATTTATATCTGATTTTTAATGGGTCTGACACAAAAGAACAACTAGAGATACTTCTAAATAAATCAGGATTTTCTAGAAGTCAGACTTCAATGTAAAATACTAATCAGAAGTTTTTTTAATATTGAAAAATCTCTATTCAAAGCCAATTTTGATAAAAATCTGTTTACGACTTTAGAATGTGAAAGAAAAACATTCATGAAGCTTCCTTTTAGAAATAGCAAAAAATTCACGTAAAATGTGAAAAGGAAAATGAATTAAAAACTGAGAAAGAAAGAAAGCATAGAGAATAAAAAGACAATCTAGGAAAAAGAGAATTTTTTTTCAAAATTAAGCAGCAAACTCTCTACACAAATTCTAAGCAGACTATTCTAAACAGGTAAAAAATGAAGTAAAGATACTTCAAAGCACTCTGCAAGTCTTAATAAAGACTATAGCAGGCTGTATTTCATCAATATTTTTATTTTTGGAAAGCGCTTTTTTCATACCTCTGCTCTGCCCTGTATTTCACTCAAGTGGTTGAACTGAATATGCCATCCATCATGGTCCAAGAGCTGATGCTCTCCCTTGTACTCCTGGATGATGTCCATGATGGTGATGATGATGATGGTGACAATCGTCCCTTTGTCCTTTAAGCTTTCCTATGGATAGTCTTGATGTGTTTCCTCTTGTCCTTTGCTGAAGAGAAGGCCTAACTAAACAATACCTGCCCTAACCTAATTCTACAATCAAGTAAAATATGTTATTTGGGTATTCTTATCTAGAAATGTTCCTTCACAGTTTTGTGGAAGAAAAAACAGACAGGAAATCCTTATTTCATTTGAAGAAAGACACAACATTTTCATTCAATTTGATGGAGTATAGATCTATACCATAGGGGACAAAATGAAAATTAATTTTGTAAATGTGATGGCTTTAAGCAGAATATCATCTTTTATCAAATGATTATTACCATGCGTTATTCTGAGAACTATTTTAATCTCCTGTAAAACTTTGTAAAAACACCCTCCAGAATGCATAGTTCCAATGTCCTTAAACACAAAGAAATTGATAGAACACAGTTTGGAGTTCAATCATATGAAGCATCTCACGATACTGGCACACTGCATGATTACACTTCTGTCTTTATATGACTGTGCTGAAACATATAGCTTGTTCCAATGCTAACAAAAGGAAAGTAAAAACATGGTTATCACCAAACTCAGGCATTCCAACATTTGAGGAAATGGCATCAAACCACAAGTTGGTGTTGATCTGAAGCATGTACACACATAAGCAAAACGTGTAATAAGAGGCAAATATTGGCAAGAAAAAAATGGTACTTCAGTTTTACGTAAATCTAAATATAGAAATGAATGAGGAGAAAATTCCAATTAATGCCGACCCATCTGTTTGTCTAGAGCAGCTGTAAAGCAGTCCACTGAAATATAAATTGTCCATGAAAGAGAAATCCTACCAGAACCGAAGATACACGTACTATACAATCCAGAAAGCTAATTGAAATCAGTATTCAAATGAAAGAGATTCACAAGCGCTGGTGAAAATCTGAACTTCACACCTCATTAAAGTCTTTGAATTGCTGATCGAACCATACATGTACAGTCAGTAGAAATGAAAGGTTTGTGTCCAGACTGTATTCCACCATACTATCCAATCCAACAAGTAGGTCTATACATGTATGTGTGTGTATGTTGTAAGCGCCAAACGAAAATCCACCGATTAAAACAGAAGTGAGGCGAATGAAATGCGCAAGAAACATGGAGCACTGCTGCAGCGCAAAAGATTGCCGTCTGCACACCATGCCAGTCAGGCTGCAATTGCCGCCCTCTTCATGCCTTGCTGCTCAGGGGTGCCAGCCGTTAATGCCGGGTTTGGCGGCTACATATAGCAATGACTTCACTTTACTTGCATTTTGCACTGCCCACTGAATACTGTTTTCTCTTTCCATTTCTATGCCGGGCAGGATATAAGCTTACCACAAACCTAACACAGGGACTCCTCCCACACCAAACAATGACTCTGCAAGAAGGGTCGCCGCAAAACAGGGAAATGGACTGTCACAGAAAATATGTAATCATAGGCATGCACAATATCAGTTATATCACACACCAAATTCCTACCCATAAGCTCTATCTAGAAAAAAAAGGCAGTTTGTAAAGAATTTTCAAAGTTAATAGCACATGGCGTGACGTGGAGTTACCGCCTTTTATACTATAGAGTCACGTTCTGGGTGGCATTGAAATACTTCCTGAGTAAACATATAGTGATCAGAGTTCCGTGTTCAGTTCTATGAATGGAAAAAGTACATAATATCTATTATCTTAGTTTCATGTTGTTTGATTATCATTTTCAGAACGCTACTTCACCGGATGTGAACAATTTTAATTTCCTTCCACTTAGTCAATATCAGTAATGATTTTCTTTGTGATTAATTGATAGGATGGTTTGGAATCTGACTGTTTGGCTGGGGATTGAAAGATTTGAGAGAGAGAGAAAGAGAGAGAGAGAGAGAGAGATAGAGAAAGAATGTGGGGGATAGGGAGAGAGGAATAGAGAGCAGTGAGAGGGAGAGAAGGAGAGAGGAATAGAGATAGAGGGGGAGAGAAAGAGAGAGAGAGGGGGAGAGAGGGAGGGAGAGAGAGGGAGGGAGAGAGAGTGAGAGAGAGGAAGAGAGAGAGAGGGGGGATGGAATGACAACAATGACTGTGATACACATCATGCAATGGCCTAATATACTTTAAAGCTGGTCTACTTTCGATTTCAGGAAAAGTCGATGGCAGCTGCAGTAGCCAGAAAAGAAAGAACAGGCTCAGATAAATAGAAAAGTGGTAGTGAGGGGAAAGGGGGAAGGATTCCCCATTTGTAATGTTATACTGGTTCAAGTTAACAAGAGAGAGAAAGTGAAAGAGATTGAGGGAGAGAGAGGGGGAGGGGGAGAAAGTGAAAGAGATATAGGGAGAGGGGAAGAGAAGAAGCACACAGAAAGTAAAAGAAAGAGAGAGAAGGAAAAAAAAAGTAAAATTAATGAAGCGTGCAGAGTAAGACAGAAAAAGAGAGAATGGAAAAAAAATTGATACAGATAAGAGGATAGTGAGAGAGCCAGTTCTCATCATTCCGTAAAGAGAATGAAAGAAGGGGTGGCCTATTGCCTCGATGGTCCAGATGAAATGTCCCACTCATACCACCATTTAAGTTCAGAAAACTGCTGTACAACACGAGAAAGAAGACCAAATTCACATTGGATACTGATTTTGAGCCATAAATAAAAATATGTGGTTGAAATAGTACTGCCAAGCTAGTCATGCTATAACAGGAGAGATATGCCTCATTCACAAAGACATGTTAGTAGTACTGACAGAATGAACCCAGAGCGACCCTTTCGTACTACAATGCTAATCCAAGTCCATTGACCACGGGTGAGTGGGAGTAACATCATTCATATATATTTACTTTAAAAACATACGTAGGGTGTAGGCGGGAGAAATCCCATTCTTAATCAGTCGTTAGCTCCACGAAGTAGAGCAAGAACGTGCACAAAATGGAGCCATCTGTTAAGCTAACTTTGTGCCACACCTGTTTCTCAACAGTACAGTGCTTCCCTCCAACGTATGACTATGGCACTTTACCAGACATGGCTTTCGTTTTCGGTCTTACAATCTTCTGCAAATTCATTCAAGTCCCTGCCTTGTACAAACAATGTTCGCTTGTTGAATATTAAAAGGAATTGCATTTTATTCTCATTAGTATTTATTGAAGATGGTTGTGAACTTGTGACAGGGTTAAAAACCTTTTTGAAAAGTACTTGTAATATGTTGGGTTATGGACAGCAATATGAACAAAAAGAAAAACCAAATACCAAATGGAATATTTCTTTAACAAGAAAAGAACCTTGTAAATCTAGAATGGCCCTTTCTACTGGTACAATATGTGCATATTTTTTTTTAATTTCAAAAACCTTTTTTAAAACCTAATTCCTGTTTTGAAAATAATTTCATGTCTAATTAAAAAAAATCATGTATATCATACCACTGTTAGCTTTAAAGTTTGAATAAAGGTGGTTTTCATACAATTGTCAAAAGCACATTAGTAAGAAGTCTTCATATAATATGTTAATATTTACAGTAACCTAATAAGACAAATACCAGAAAAGGCTTTGGTCCGTTAGATAGTACTTAAAGTTGTAGATCCTAACAAGATCACTCATGACATAAATATACCTGATTTCTATTTTCTAAGTATTCATGTAACACATGAAGTCAAATCATTAAATCTATTTGTGGTCATCATGTATGATTTTCAACAACAATTTCAAGTAAAAGTTTCAATTGGTCTGAGAGCAGAGACTAAAAGCAAAACACATCTTGGCTCCCATGTAATGATAGTACCATAGTACTGTAGGTCCATGGTAAAACCAAGCTCCTCTATAGTACAAATGAGCCAGACATACCATGTCCTCAGCTAAACTATACATGACCTTCCCCAGTCTGGACATTTGCCCTTGAGCATTTATAAATGACCACTGACCAGAGGAATGGGCAGTGCCTGGTCAAAGGAGGTGGGTCAAATTTCAAAACAAACAACTGAGGCAGTGTGGGCAGCAGTGGACTGTAATTATAGCATTCAGGCTGAGCATAATGATATGGCCCAGATTATAGGATATAGTGAGAGAGAGAGAGAGAGAGAGAGTCAGAGGATTTTATGGTGCTAAAGTGTATCACAAATGCTCTACTTTCTTTTGATGTGTGTTTACACTGGCAGAAACATATATATACAGTGTAACTGAGCAGAGTTTGGGCTTGTAAGGGTCATTTGAGATGATTTGGTGTAGTGTGGTAAACACTACAGCTTTGAAGAGGGAACAAATTTGGGGTGGCCAAACAAAATAAACAACAAACAAAAGATATTGGAAGGTGTATGACTATTCAACGCACCCTACAATATAAGGCTCACATGGAACCAAGTCTGACTTGAGTTCCATGTGCACCGTTTTATGTTATTCTTTATTTCCTTCATACTCCTTATCTGTCAGCCCATAGAAAGCCAGGTACGGTATTTTGAGGATGGTTTTATACATTCTAGCTGTACACAAATTATGTATCTGGGTGATTTGTATATTTTAAATCAAATTCAATGGAATTATTTCAATTATCTCAACTGGATACCGGTATGCAAAGAGAAACCTACCAATGGCATCTAGTGAGAAATTGAATTGAAAAGTGGTCATTATGCAAAGATAAACAATAGAGAGAAAGATTGCGACATGATATCAGAAAAAGAAGTAAATAAAACAAGAGAGATTGAGAAGTGATGATACAAGCTATATAGAGATATGATCTCACATCCATGCTCATATCAGAGGCGAGATACCGGCGTAGTCAGGTGCCACACGACCATCATGATGCAGCTGTTGCTATGGCAACAGTGATGAAATCAAGCGGAGGGAGAAAGCCTGGCTGGCATGGAGCCCAGCGAACAGCATGAATGGGGCGTGTGCACGTGCAAGACGCCGGCCAGGAATAATAGGAGAGTTATGCCTTGACTGATCGAGATGATTAGACATATGAAAGTCGTGAGGGAGACTTGATATGTATCGTTTTGGTTTTCGGTATATCAAAAGCTTGTCAGGGGACAAAGCTGAATGATAAATAGCTTCCGTTGGCATAAAAAATATGAGGGATTTCATAATCACCAGAATTGACATTCAGTGTAGAAAAACACAAATACATGTATGGATTCAGGTATAGCTTCTCTGACAGTCATTGTGATGGTTATCATCAATGATATTTGCATTGCATGTATATAAAAAGGGAAATCATATAATTGAAAAAATCCTGTTATTTATGGATGATTTTTATTGCCTTGGATACTAGGCAGAAAATGTAAACCTCCATATAACTTGATAACCAATCAGTCAATATACATGAACAAGTCAACTCTTCCTGTATGGGAGCCCATCTCTACACTGCAAACTTGGTTACCACTTTTTAAACTCTGATTCCGAGAAAGGCCATCAAATTTATTTCTCGAGAAGACATTAATGGAAAGAGAAAAGAACACAAGTACCTCCAGAGTGAAATGACAGGCTATTGACAACCTATTTTAAATGGTGCTTCTTTCATTCACTCATGGTAGATTGATTTAGAGCTTCAGGGGCCAATCACTCTCAGCCCCACCTTTATATCACCATTTTTTCTTTCTTGTTGTGCCCCTTGGCCTTTAATAAGGACCACCTCCTTTCTGGCTGATACCAGCCTTAGCAATTTCCCTTGTGTTTTTAACGATTTTTTTTTTTTTTTTTAATTCATGTTTGTAAATTGATTTTTTGTTTATCTATGTTAGTAATTGTAATTGTGTAATACTTTGTATACTGCTTTTTATTTTTACCCTGTATGTTTTTTTTTATTGCTTGGCAAAATAAATTGAATTGAATTGAATTGAATCCATGTCCCTAACTGATAAAAATATATCCATGACCCCAAAAATTTGCAATATATCACTTGTCACTGCACTTACTAGCCAACAATATCAATTAACATCGTACAACGTTTGCTCATATCAACCCATCCTCACTTCCGTTAATTGGATCACGATGGTGTGTGGATATGAACCAACCACTGCGCTAATGAAGAGATGAGCATGAATAATTAAACAGTGACGCCTGCTAAATATGACCCAAAGGCCTTCACTTTCACTTAAAACCTGCATCAGCACTCTCCCTGAACAAGTAATTATGATATAAAAAAACCTACCAGGCAACATCTATTCACTAATTCATCATCTGGGACTTGTAATTTCCGTCTAATTTGAAGTAGTACAAAGCAAGGGAGAACAAAACAAGGTGTCAAGGTGAAAGACTCTGGAATCTCATTCCAGAAGTGAAAATAAATGGACAAAATTGGAATATATCATACAATATGATGAAAATACACAGATAGAAGACTGTCTATGTATACAGCCATTGTGTAAACACCCCCTCAGTCCCATGCTCTTCAATCTACGTCCTTGTCTTTCCAGAAAGATAGCACTAACAAATTAAGAGTAAAGGTCAACCGATTCTGCTCTCTCTCTTTCCCAATTAAGTGACAATGATTGCCCACTAATGGAATTTATCAAACATCATGGATGATGTCCTTGTATAAATTTGAATACATATGAAACATAATTACACCAAATTTATTGAAAATAATGACAACTATCAGCTCTTGTCTGATGCAAAAATGTAGTTTGAGTCTCAAGAGCCATTGGGAAGGAAACAGAAGACAGAAGAGTTCAAGAAGAAACTTGGAAGTGGGATATACCAAACCAGAATACGTTTTCACTGCAAATTTTACATACATGTACTTCCATAACTTATTTTCCAAAAGATCATCTAGAATTCTAGATATCTTCATGAAACAATATCAAATGAAAGTCCAACTTTCAAAACTATTCTATTTTCTTTGGACCATTTACCTTATGTATATTTACATAATGCATTGGATACCCACCAAACAGGGACATACATCAGTTAAGCTCTGAACATGTCAATCACAAAATTATACAGTGTAGCCATTTTAACAAGTCTCTGAGAAAAGCACACATAGAACAAGGGCATGTATTCTGCCATCAGTCCCATACCCTTTAAACCGTGTCCTTGCCTTTTGCTATAAAACAATAAAGTGCTAACAAATTAGGAGCACGCTTCATTTCACTTCAACTCCCCTGCTAATGAAAATGGCATTGTCTAACTCCCCTCAATGTCGGGCATAACGCACTCATTAACAAAAAATATATGATTATGGTCACATGATCAATTTGAATGAAACAGAATTGAAGGTTAATCTTTTTATTCAGCGACACCGACTGTGTCAATGTACTTTTTGTACTCGAGGAGTTGACTTATAGTTCACAAATAGACAAACCAAAAAGCCTTCAGTTCTAACCACTTCTTTGACTAAGCAACCACTTACAGTAGAACTTTTCTAAAATGAGCAAATTGACTCAAAAGTGTTTAGTAACCTTGATGTAGCCAAATTTACTCAATTTTTACATCAAGTTTCAATGACAAATTGCCAGTTTGTTGTGCTACTATGACTGCATTTGTAAATATGTACTACCGGTTTTCCTCTGGTTTAACCCATTGACTACTGACTTCTTTGCTTTTCCCAACACTAATACAGGAACAACCAGGTTCTCATTACCAAGGGGTCACAACTAAAGATAGTCCCTTTGGCATGCCTACACAAGTCTAATCTTTGTTTTATATGTTCAAACTGTTCAACTCTTCCCATTTTAAGCATCATTCTTTTTAATCAGAGGCTTAACAAATTAAAGTAGACATACTGGCATTTATCTCAACAATTACAAAATAGTTTGTTCAGAAAATGGGTATATTTTTTGCTATCAAAAAGAATTAAAATCATAAACATATTCCTCTCAGTCTTGTACTAAAGCCAACACTTTTTGAAACAGAATGATGGACAGATAAAATCTACTTTCCAAATCTATATGTTCAGATTAGCTATTGCAATCATGAAATTTAAGAAGAATTTCACAAATCTACGCGGTTCAGCAATTCCGCCCCCCATATCTGACTAAACGCAAAAAGAAAGAGAAAAACCACAGCACGAATGCACACATCATCCACATGCCTAGCAAGAAAAACGAGGCTAGGACAAACAGAGGTGCGGCCGATTCACCGCCCACACAAGCTCTGTAAACGAGTTAGCAATGACATGCCATGCGCTTAAGCTGGATAAGAAGTTCAAGGTATGTCTAGAGTTGATGCAACATTTCTTTTCATGTTTCAGCATTCTGGACAATCTTCTTTGAAAGATGATAGAGAGAGAGAGAGAGAGAGAGAGAGGGTGGGGGAGAGAGGGAGAGGGAGAGAGAGAGAGAGAGAGAGAGAAAGAAGGGGAGAGAGAGAGGGGGGAGTGAGAGGGAGACAGGGGGAGACAGAGGGAGACACTTGAAATCTCTGATATTGTAATGGGGAGGGGTACTGACCAAACATGAAAGAATATTCTAAAGAGAGGGGCCGACAGCTAATAAATTGCTTCTTAATTAACTAACACAATAACTCACCTAAAGGTGAAAAAGATTAACCAACGACTAACAAAAATCTTTGTCAAAATATTTTGGAAAAGATAAGTTGAGTTTAGGCACATGAACCCACTGCCAGAGAATGCAATGATGTAAGAGGAAATTATAATCTGCATTGCCAATTTGAACAGGAAAAGCTGTTTGTTTCAGCCCAATTCCTCGAAAGAGATCAGTCGAGTGATTATGACTACATATTATCTGGATCAAAACAGAGCAGGAAAACAACAGATTTCTCAATTATCCTTGAAAGTAGAATAGGAACAAACTATGACAAGTCAAAAACTAAACACAAAGAAGCCACATTCTGAAACCAAACTCACAAAGCATGTCACGGAAAAACAGACGGCTACCTTCAATTCTTGGGTAAGTTTGTGGTACAGCACATGCAAGGTCCGTATAACAGGACTGTGGGATGCGGTATAGTGAAACCTTAACAGACACTTTCAAAATTCAAATAGAGTGACAAACATTATTACAGTTTATACTATGATGAATAATAAGTTAGGAAAGATATTTAGCTGAAACCAAGCAACAATAGATGGCTTACGTCACTAATGACCTTGATCGTTACACGCATGAACTTGAACAAACATGGATGCAGTATTCACAAACTCTTGACTGAACTATTCAAATGAATCATAAAGAACAGGTTTTCCCCGTTTTTGAAGAGGAAGAGAAGAGAAGAAATCCTACATGTATCATGGTTTTCATAAATTGCACCGACATTTGCCTTTGAAAAAGAAGTTTCAGCGAAAACTTTGATTACATTTAAAATACTGTGCCTTTTCCATGGCAACATAACACTAAGATTGAAAGGGAACATGGGGTAGAACTTTGTAGAAGATTTCAAGATAAACAGCATGAAATATGTAAGCATCCCACTCAAAAAGTAATAATTCTAAAGACTCATCATATGTTGTCAAGTAACGGGAATTGGATAAGAGCCCCAAACTGGGCGTTATCATGAAAACTGATCCCCTGTCTCCTACAGAATAAATACATCCCCTGTGATGTTTGATGGAAATAGTAAACATGTCTATTGCATGAGTCACCTGCAACAAACCTAGCTCCAGACAAACAATTACATCATCTACAAACATTACTTCAAACCTTATACAAGGGACAGTACTCTAAGGACACAAGAATAGAAGAGAATCTAACAACATTGCCAAACAAAAGAAGTGTCAGAAAGAGTTTTAAGAGTGAACAAATAGTGACAAAATCTGTCTAGTTTGCCCGGGGAAATTTTTGTTGAAAGGGTATAAAAGGGGACAAAATCGGAATAGCCTATAGATATATAAGTCTGTAAAGTGGATTGTAGAAAAGTGCTATTCAATACTACCAGCTTCCTTATATCTAACAAGCAGACATAAACTTTTGACTAAGCATGAACCATTAAAAGTATCTATTTCCTAGTCGACATAACAGAGAAAAATAATACATTAATCTATATCTCAATATAGAACATGTTTTAAATACCCTAAAACTATTGTACAAAGGTATTACTGATCAATTTAAAAGTCTCTTTGTAGTCATAACAAGCTAATATTATGCATAAATCAATCTTTAAATATTTGGAAGAACATATTACAGTCTCCACAAACTATTCCATTGCATTCAAAGAAATATCTGAAATTCCTTTTAGGGATTCTCTTAGAATAAGGAAACTTGATTCAGACACAAATTTTGGCAAAGCATGCACATCAAAGACTGTTTATAATTCATTGTTTTCTTTGTTTCTGTGCCAGCCAATAAGCTTTGGAATGAGTGTCTAAGTTAGCATTATTTCATTTCAAATTTTGAAAATTAATGGGTTTGAAATTATTGGCCTCATTCTTTGAACTTTAATTTAGGCAGTGAATAAGGACGGTAGGAATTAAATTAGCTTCTCAATTAAAACGAAGCCGATTAAACATAAATTTGTATTACAGAGTATATTTTCTCAATGAAATGAAAAACTTGGAAATTGAACACTTCAATTAACAAAATGTCAGCCTTGAGAAAAACACAAATCGAAGGACATATTGAAAAAAGAAAATATTTATCAATATGAATTGCAATAAGACGTGTGATAGGGAGAAAACAAACAAAGTGCTTTTTGCAAATAGATGGAAATGCAGAAAAATGTCAATGGATAAACTGGTTATTGAATTCAAACATACAATTATCTTTTCACCAATATATATAGAGTACAAACATGACTGATTAAATCACTAAAAGACAGCTCAATAACAGGATGAAGCTTATCCATGAAGTGCCCATCAATTATTGTATTTATTATATTCACTACTGTTGTGAACATATATGTTGGAAAATGAATTTCCTGTAATGAAATACACTTTAAATTCCCTTTTGAAAACTACAGTGTAGTATATTCCCCCTTCGAATGGAAAATTTCAAACATGGTGCTTGTTACTACGACTGAATAATTTACTCATATCTTTAATACAATGAACATGATTCTGTACCAGTCTATCTATATCTCCCACAACAACAAAATGTCATTTGATAGCAATTCTCATTAACAGCTTCAATGGAGCATACATTCTAGGAAGGACAACCTGAATAACAACTGCCTTGTGCTTGTTAAAACTATTGGATACCCTGATTGTAATAGAAAGAATAATGGATGCAGTTGTGAGCATGCATTTCATTGATAACAATATGAACAATTATTTGGGTTTTTTCTTCTTCTTTTTTTCCTGCCCACACTCGCTATGTACATTTATTTAGAATGTTTTCCACACTCAAACATTTCAATAGCATATGCTATATAAGGAATTAAGTTCAAATCTGGTCAGAAAACTAAAACCTATCTTGCTTATTCTATGAACTGACTCCTTTCAGAGATAATATTCAAAATATTTCTGATCAAGTGCTTAAAAAATCACAGAATTACTGTTTTTCACATATCTACGTTGAATCTACTTTAGACAAAAAACCGAGAGTTTGAAAATGCATATATGACATTGTCATTCTATTTTGAAATTATGTATGAAAACATTCTCAAAGTCTTCATCACATTCTATCCATTTCATGGTTATTTGAAGAAAAAGAAAAAGTCAATTTAGTAAACAAATATGTTCATATTTTCCTCCAATAGAATCTATTGTAACATATGTTTGATTTCAAAGATTATCGAACAATGTAATATACATTTTCAAACAGCTTTACAAACCTTTGACAAGTGCTGCAAATAAAGACAAAGGAAAATGGGTGAATGCTGACAGCTGGCTTTCATAAAATGCTTCCAGATATTGGAAATGTGTGAAACAAAACGGCATTAATGTCACAAATCTGAAGTCTTTCCATGCACATGTGCTTCTTTTAAATACACAAACTGCTACCAGTTTTCTTTGTCTCCAAAGTCCTTCCAATGTCTTTGAGGCCTTTGATGTCATCTGCGGTGTCAAGTGTCACAGTGTCAAATGTCAAGTGTCCATTTCACAAAAAAATGCACAAGAAATCCTGGAATGTGAGATCATAAAGAGAGAGAGAGAGAGAGAGAGAGAAAGAAAGAGATCCAGCAAGAAGGATCCTGTTCTAGAAACACTAGCTTGGCCATGATGAGATGTTACTCAGTTCAACACTGGTACAAGATGGATTCTATTTGAAAAGAAAATGTAAACTAACTGTTTCTGAGCCAGTATCCTCCTCCTTGACCTACAGACCATCTTTGGAGAGCCCTTGGTGTGGAGATCCTCTTGGTACAGAGCTAAGTTTGACAATGGTTGTATGAGTCTGTTTGCAGAAAGGCGGTGGTCCACAGAGCAGCCAGGCGACCCGGCATGACCGTAGTCCACACCTAAACCTCATAGCACTGCTGACTGAAAACCGCCTAGTCATGTGCTCGCATGGAACCTTGTGATGTCATCAGGAGAGGGAGATGTAGTAGCAGCCGTGGCGGCTAGCTAGCGCTCACGATCAAAAATAGAAAGCTTGCGTCATACCTCCCTCTCACCCTGTCTCTCCGTCTGTCCTTCCCTCTCTGAGGCAACGGCACGCAAAGGGCGTTGAGTGTAGTGGCGTGTGCCCTTCACTCTACTCTCCCTTAGTCTGGCCTCAGGACTGATTATAACTGAATAGGAATCGCCTTGGATGCTTTCTACTATAACCAACACACTTTAATTTAAAGCATTAGCAACTCCTAATGTACATTGGTTCCAATATAACTATGGAGTGATGGCTTAAGCTCATCTCTGGAATTGGACTAGATTCTTATAATACAGGTTTTCCCTTGGATTTTGTCTATGAATTGCTTAGTTCATCAAAAAGCAATTGAATGAATAAAAAAGGAAAGAGTATACAAAGTATAAGCTGCCATATAGGAAATGTTCTCATAAATCAAGGGTCATTAAAATTGTACTAGGTCTATAGAGACATGTTATCAATCTAAGTCAATATGTTCTATACATGAAGGCTTACAAATTTGATTAGGATTAGACATTAGCCTTTACCCCCCACTTCCTCCTCCATGCATTCCCTTATGACACAGTCAATCAGTTGGCACAATCTGAAGGGGTCTTACTGGGAAACTTGGTCGCTAGCTTCAGGTCAAATCTTTCTCTTGACCTTCTTAAAGGTAGCATATCTGCATCTCGTAATAACAGGAAAGAAAAATTCTTATAAAATCTAAGAAATTTTTGATATAACATTCAAGTTTAGACATATATGAATGTGTAAATGATATCAGCCACGTGGTTTTAACAGGAAATGGAGATAGCTGAGTAATTCACAAAGAAAGATGTGAAAATTAGGCTGATAGCCCCTACAGAAATAACATACAATTCCATGTGCATATACTGTACATGGTAAGGTGATGCATTTCAGTACTGCATGTATGTGATCTTCAGCAAGCTTTTATTTATTTACACTATGATAGTACAAAAATGAAACACACATTAAAGGAAACTCCACTGTTATAGCAAGTTGACTTGAAGGAAAGCAGATAAAATTTAGAGAAGCAGATTGCTATATAGCAGGAAGATTACAAGTGCCTTCCTAGTTTAAAGCCTGATTGACCTCACACAGGTGATCAAGTTATCAATATCTTAAAGTCCTAATCAATACATGCCTACATACAGGAATTTGAAATTGGCAAACCACTTTAACCAGTCATGCCACTCTAATATCATGTCAGACATCTGTTTCATTTGTTGTAACAAATAAAATAACTACAATAACATTTTCCAAGAATTGTGATGAGGTAGCCCACATGATACCCTGCTGTACATGTAACTCAATTTAACCAATAGTATGTTTACACAAACTATAATGTGTTTCATGCCAAATAATAATACACACACCCATACATACATTTTAACATTTTGCAGAGAGTGGGAGGGAATTTATTTACCAGTTAGTACCAGCAGGAGCGGCAAACAAGCCCCACCAACGTAAAGATGGGGCCACACCTCTTTTTGGCTCATGCCTCCATTCACAAGTCAACCCACTGACCCTATCCATTCATAAAGAACCAACGACGGGGGACATATGAGGCGAATCACGCCCAGTTTCCCATTGTGGCGCATCACATGTGCTCTGAGGAGGAGAAAGACACTGGCATGCCATGACGTCATCACAAACCGCAAACACGCCAGACGAGACAGACCAATGTGGGCTCGCAACGTAACACATCCCCCTAGCTATTTCCCGCTATTGACATAAGCACAGTTCCCTTACCAACAGCCCACATAATATCAAACACACACACACATACACACATCGCTTTTATATACACCAAATAAAACTATTCTTCATACACTCATACATACATAGCACTGTCTATCTATATATCCCCAACTCAAACGATGAGATTCGTTCAGACAGCCAATAGCAGTGGCGGTTTAAATGCCATTTTGTCTTCATCCCCTTTTAGCAGACCACCAATTGAATGAATCCTATTTCATATAGCTGCTGGCTGGTGACAGGAAATGATTATGACAAAATTAAAGGCTTACATCTAGAGAGGAATGTACGACCATTATAAGGCTGACTTAGATATTGTACATGCCAAATATGATTTATTTTTGCAAAGTCATGTATTCTTTTTTGTCATAATTTTTGTTTTAATTCAAATTTTGTCTTATTAGTAACTTATACTGTAGTAAGTCGATTTCATAATTTAAGATATGGAAAATGGGACTAGTTACATGCATGCATTCCAACAAAGTCTGATTAAACATATACAAGACAATCAGTGGTCATATATATTCTAAAATCATTTTTAACATTGTATGAACCATGCTCATCATTCATATTAACCATATGCCATATTGTAATTCACAAGACATCTGTCAGTTGTGTTATATTTTTGTTTTTGTTTTTGTTTGTTGATTATCATTTCCATGTGTGTGTATGCAGTATGTGTTGGTAAATTAGGGAACTATGATTGTACAAGGCCTTTAAAGGGCTTTATTTATGTAGTTCCCCATTTCGCTTTCAAATGTTGGGTATGATTCATTTGTATTTATATTGATTGTATTTTTTAATGAAGAAAATAAATGAAATAAATGAATGAATGAAAATCATTTCATGAAAATACATTAAAATGTTGTGTTTATTTAAGGTCATGTGTCATTGGCTCACCAATATGTTTCTGTCCCTGTCGCCTGTAAGAATATTATTATGTATGCGGAAATTAATTGGCTTCTGCAGTATAACACATTGATGGCAATTCAGATTTTAGATTCCATATTTTCAGGGTTTTTTTGTTCCAGGTGATGTTCTTCATCCATCATTCGGGTTGAGTATTGTCATATTTGTGATTGGTGCTGTGAACTAGTGTGTCATGGTGCATGTGATGAGCCTCAAACAATACAATATTTGTAATTAATTTCTGTCCTTAAAGAGGTAAATTGCCATTTGGTCTACAACCAGTTCGTCTTCTACCCAATTAGTCTACATGTATTCCCATATGGTCTACACGCTGCCAGTCTACCATCCACGTGGTCTTATAAAAATTGTGTCTACTTATCATTTTGGTCTAATGACTATTTGGGCTAATAACCACTTGGTCTAATTTCCATTTAGTCTAATCTCCAATAAGTCTACTACCCATTTGGTCTATTGTCCATTAAGTCTAATAACAAGTTAGTCTAATTCCCAGTTTGTCTAATAACCATTTCATCTACTATCCATAAGGTCTAATAATTATTTAATTATAAATAATAATAATCATCAAATGATATGGATACTAGATGAAATAGGCACTCAAAAGTAATCCTCACAACTAAACTTGTGAATGTTCCCCTGAGTTGTTATTCTTTTGCAGGGGCATTGATTGTTCCTGGGCTGCTTTTGGCAGTTGCCCCAATCAAATTACTTATAGTACACCATCTTTAAACACCCCCTTTTTACAAGATACAAATGTAATGAACGTCATCCCAATCAAAAGGGGAAAATAGAGGGACTTCAATAGGAGCAATTTCAAGGGACAGACACCATCTTTGACATCAAGACAAAAACAGTAGCTAACTAGCTATACACTGGTGAATGCTTGGAAAACATACACAAACTTCAAGCACAAGTATTTGATATGTGATTTTCTGAATGGTTTTTATATAATAATGCCCAAGGTCACTCACAATAGGGTCATATAAGAATATATACCGGTACACTAACATGCCTTGTAAAATATTGTCACCTTTTTTTATAAAAATGGCACTGGTATATTTATACAAATCTGTGACACTATTCTCTGTTACATATTTGCTGTTATCATCATCATCATCATAATCATCGCTCCAAAATAAAGCTCACCAGGGGTATAGAACACGATGCCTACGCTGATAATGATTCTCATTGAATAACAACTATCCAAATGAGTAAATCATAGCTGATTATTTATATTTAGTTCATCAACATTACTTTGTATATTTAGTTCAACTAATGTCTTTCAGATTAACTGCAAGGAATACCTACAAAACAAGGAGAGTCTGAAGTTCTTGTTCTTGTGGGGGGGGAGGGGGTTACTACCATCAAACTTAAAACATACATTATATATCAATGTCATCTGTATTTCTTTACATAGCTCTTGATGATAACATTTTAGATCTTGAAATAATGATTATCTGGGGTCATGATACACATTTTTCTACAGCAAAGAAAACATTTTTTAAAGCAAAGAGTTGCACCTGCCCAGGCTAAGTAGTGCCCTGGGCATTGTTTCAACAAAACGATTCATCAAAATCTTAACTCTTAATCACAAACATACAACTAAGGTTGACAAGAATGAAGACTCAAATCATTTTATTTTGTTCTCTAATAGTTGGTGCTTTACACTTGCTTCACTCCAATTGAATACTGGGACAAAATATATCTGAACTATATATGGGGAAGAACAACTAACCCAAAACAGTGAGCTGAGTTATCACTGACTATTAATTATAAACTAAGGTGCATTTATATCAAATAACTGTTTGTCATTGACAGAGACCAGAGCAGTGAGTCATACACAAAGAAGTATTCAATTTTTAAATTGTAACTTGTTAATTCTATAATTTGGTATACTTTTCATCTTTTTTTCCCACTTTTTCTTCTTTAATCACACTGAAATGAAATGTAACTTTGGTATTGTTAATGAGCCACTTTTCATCAGCCTTCATGGCAACAATAGTTCCTGCAACCATTTGTAAACCAAACAAATTAACAAATAACGTAAAAAGGTTACTTTCTTGCATGGTAGGAGCAGTACACTCATTTTTCTTCTGATTGGGGTAGAATGACAGGTACATGTAATGTAGTTGACCTCTCTGGGTAGGGCAGTAGAAATGCTTAACTCTATTAGTTAGGATGTAACAATATGATAATTGAGATTACTTTGGGGCAAATCTTTAATTTTCTCCCTCTCTCTTGATTGTTCATGTGTTACAGTATATTGGGGAAGGGGAGGTCTGTCCAAAGTGAAACCAGTCTTCAGTTTCAAATAATTTCCTAGATGGCACTTAATTGTCTAAATTTAATTTTGAATTCAAATGATTCACACTGAAAGCCTGGGAACATCATAGGTGTTGGGTTCCAACTGTCATACAACAAGTGGGTGAACACTACATGTACATTTCTGAAGGACATAGTTTGCATACCTTCCACAAACAACACAATCAGTACAACTACAATCAGTCTAATATACTTCATAGCCCATTCAGTCTAAAGAAAATTGATAAAAACTTGTATAAGGAAACAGTGTATGTACATAATAGTCATATAGTGATAGAAGCTTACAGACTAGATATGATAGTGTGTAAAGAAACTAGCTTTGACGATAGTCACGATAAGTGTTTGACGGTAAGTTGACATGACAGCTGGCCAATTACCAGTGCAGGCTCATGATAAGCCCCGCCCAGTTATACAATTTTTGTGTGATACAACGTTCAGACTAGAAGGGGATGCTGAGTCTTTATTGAGTTTTCATTTGAAAGTTGAAACAATGCTGAAACAGGAGTTTAGTTAAACAATATTTTGTAATACAACATTTCTTTATACAACATTTAGACTAGACATAAAAAGTAATTACTTATCATATCTATACGATTCTTGTATAGCTACAAGTATACAATGCAGTACAGTTGTCTGAACAGAACACAGGGTAAAATCTCTTTCACCTACCAAAATTTTCTGATTTGGTTTGATATGATTCATCACACATATGTAATACAACTGAAGCATAACAAATGAAATTAACACAGAAAGGAACAGACTGTGACTATCTGCTCATCCTTTATGACTTTTTGGCCCTTCATTTGTGAAAAGAATCTCTACAACAAATCAAAATCTCATGACGCACAAAGCGTGAACAATAACATCAAAATTGATATTTCTCAAAGGCGAGCAGCAAGTTGGTGGCAACCATGACAAAGACACACACAGAGAGCCTGAGAAAAGAAATGACACGAGATGTGAAGTTCACAAAAAAGAAGCTTTGTCTGGTTCTGTTTTGCTTTCTTTAATTGTCTTTGACGCTGTAGTACAAAAGAAGTGTTGGTTCACAAACCAACCAATAAAAACAGTCTTCCCAGAAAACTGATATTCAACATGTTCCAATTTGCAACTTTTGTTCCTTATAAAAATAAAGGTGGGAACCGGAGGAGGAAATACAACAACAAAAAAATGATAATAATAGAGCAAAAAGAGCCAATGCTTTACTGTATGAGTTAACATCCTTGTGGCTCTAACATGTGATATGCTTTAGTGAGACTTGCTCTGGGGTTTATTGAACTAAATTCTCAAATTGAAGTAGTGTTACTCTACATTACAAAACACAGTTTTTTATTTTAAAAAAAATCATAACAGGTGTGTAAGACTCCTTAAAAGGGTGCCCTATGACCGAAGTCCCCCAGAAAATGCTGTGTGTGAAAATACAGTATTTGTAACCTTCCAACTTTCATAACTTGACAAAAAAGTACTTACAGTCTGTAGTTCAGTTCAGCTCAGTTTAATTAATTTATCTGAAGTATTTTAATTATTTGGGGGTGCATTTTGATTTTGATTAAAAATGTTCACTTTTTAATGAATGATTTAATGGTAAGAAATTGAATTTCTTTCTAGAAGTAACTAATAGAATTTGGCCTTGTAAATTATCACTCAACATTTCAGAATAACACAAGAATAAAATGAACACCCTGACTTGTTTGACAGGATTATTTAGCTTGCTATAGGTATCTGGGCTATGAGACTTCTCTTGCAGCAAACAATGTCTTAATAAAACAAATACTGGGTTCGTTTTGTTTGTTCTAAGTTCTCCATCACATCTTATCAAAAGGTGACAGTGTTAAATAGGTGTCGGAATATAATCCTGTACATTTGGTAATGACTAATGACCTACAGGGTCCTGTTTTGAGCCAATTTTTCTTTAAAATATACTGTATTAATTCTGTCTCATTCTGGTGCTCTAAATATATAGGCCTTTAGAATCGAAAACATGTTCTAACCTTACTTGTCCTCCTTTTTTTTGTAATCAATACATTCCTTCGCCAACAATCAAGATGGTGGATTTTCTGGATAATTTTGTATTGAAAAAAATGAGTAGGATGCAAAACAAATAATAAAGAGATTTAACAGAGTTCCCAACTCTAATTGTGACTTTTCAAATATTAAAAAATTCATGACTTGTTTTTTTTTCATCACACTTTATCTCAAACTTTCACTGAAATTTTTCTCGAATTTCTTTTTTGTTCAGTTTATATTTGTTTTTACTAAATTTCATTTCAGGGTGATGCTTCCCCTTTGATTTAGATTATATAACACACTACAATGTACTTGAAAAGTTCTAACATGACATGAAGCTTTTCAAATTGGATGAATGACATCATTTGTTATCATATCAGTATGAAGGATATTGATAGGTTCATTTAGTATATTTATTCAAAAGCTACATTAATTTTACTATACGTTTACAACTCAAAAAGAAATTCAATCTTGTAATATATGCTATGTATACATGTACATGTATATGTATATAAAACTTTTGGTATCTCAAGTTTGGATTTTAATATGTTGAGCCAAGATTGTGTTTTTACTATGCTTATGAGCTTCAGAAACTTTATGAGTCTATCATAAAAAATTGAAATGTCTGAAAAGTAATGATTATATTTTGCCTGATTTAAAAAAACAGATTACTGTCTATACAGGTTGTACATGTACATGTAATACATTAATACAATATTACAAATATGCAACAGTAATTTGCTGACAAAGTCCACATTTATTACAAGGCTACCAAAGAATTTACTAAACAGGGCCTCATGGAAGATAAAAATATGCTTTCTGTCCCTGTTTAAATGTCATAAATAAATAAATGAATAAATTTATCTTTGTCATATAAAAATATCATATATCACATTCAGTCAAGGACTATAGTTTATTGTTGACCTTCAACATCATTATAGAAGTGAAGAATTATTCAACTGGTGCACAAGAAACTAATTGGTAGAAACAAAGAAACAAAGAAACAAAGGATTACCAGCTTCTGACTTTGATGCTGCCTGGCTGTTGCTATGTCAACAAAACAATGGGCAGCATGGTTGCCGGGGGAATGCTCCATTGCAGCATATGGGTCAGGGACAAGTTAATGGAGCTACATTACAAGGTTTATTGTCTAGCGGCATGGGGAGGAGAGTGGGGACAAGTCAATTCTTCAGGTTTACATGAATACAAAGAATTATAATGATGTGGGAAACTGTGATGTCTATTGTAGTCTCAAGTGGAAACCATTCTACTTCTGTATTAAACGTTCAGCGGTCAATAAATACGAGAGAAAAATATTAAGAGGCAAGTAATGGAATAATGATCACTGGCATTTAGTTCAATTTCCAACCCTTTATAAAAAAAACTATACCTTACCACATGTACATGTACCAAGAGATGGAAGTCAAATATATTGTAACATGCTATCACTATAATCTCCCCCCCCCCCACCCTCCTTTCTGTCTCTGTCTCTGTCTCTGTCTCTGTCTCTGTCTCTGTCTCTGTCTCTCTCTCTCTCTCTCTCTGTCTCAGCATTCTTTCTCTCATCCAAGTTTTCATTTTTTTTTAATGTAATTGCAATAGTAGGACTACAATATAGCTGAGTGGATTCATGTCTAATAGACATCATAGAACTTCAGATCATAATCATATTTGTAGGTATTTTGGGATAATGCTATACTGTAAAAGTAGAAATATTTGCGGTACATTAATTTTCGTGGATTTCGCGCTAAGATCGGCAAGCGCAAATTTTAGATCTCGCGAAAATATAAGCATGACTTTTTATGCGTGTTTTGAACAGGCTGAATTGCGTGCAACGCAATTTAAGAACCCACAAATATGTTTTGGGATCGCTCAGCGCGAAAAATTAATCACGCAAAAAAAACAACGTCTACAGTACATTTGTACCTAACTTTATTAGTATGTAAAATAAACTTAGTCAATCATCAATACTTAGTATTGATTATTTTGTCTAGTTCTATTATTAAAATGATCTCTGTCAAGGTATATATTACAAACTACTTTTTTGCATTTGTGGAAAGGAAAAATATCAGGAAGGAAAAGAAAGAGAAGAAACTCCTTGCAGGACCAAAAGGTGTCTTTCTCCAAACTACAAATACCAGTGTAGCGCAGATGTGTAGCTTTCTTCAAATTCTGATTGATAGGTTGTGTGTTATGTACACAGTCCGTTATTCATCCATATTTGTCTTGAAAATATAGGGGTGGAGTGTGTGTCTATCATGCAACACAGTTATTGTTAAGAACCTGGTCCCTTTTGAGACCATGTTGAATCTAGCCATGTCATCGTGTCATGTTGGCATTGAAACTGGTTCCTGTTGATTTGTCTAGTTCTTTGTTTCAGGACCTTGTGGGTCTAGCACCTACACAGAAAACCTAGGAAATTAGTTTAGATTTCTACTTGTTTGACTGACTCTGTGTTTGGATGGCAATGGCATGTGAACAGCACGACTGTACACATGGTGAGAAAAGAAGGTGATAACTTGTGGCTTTTTGTGCCAATAAGGTTTGTCTTTACACAGGGTAGTATAATACCAGAAGCAAAAGTTCTCAATGTTTGACATCACTGGTCATTTTTTCTTCCAAAAACTGCAAAAAAAATGAGATTTTCCTATAGATAAAATCATTGTGGGAGGGGTCTGTCCTAGCTATAGAGACTTTCTGATGAAGTTTGGTAACAGGACTGCGATCAAGTACATTTAACAATAGTCTGACTTTTCATTGACCAGTGACCACTATTTAACTATGGTGGATTCACAATCCTTAGCGACATCTAGGGACACCAGTTGTTAGTCAATTTCATGTGATGCATCATGGGAAAAAGTCAACAAAAATATCAGCTGTGGCATTGTTATATACCCTAGGAGATATATTAGGGATTTAATCAGGATTTTGGGTGGGGAAGTTTGGAATAGCTTATAAATCTGGGGTAAAATTTTTGAACTTATTGATGCTACTCACAACATTTTGGTCAATTTGGCCAATAAAATGTTCCATATATAGGATACCAAAGAAAATGACTTTGGCCTACAGTTCTACATGTACAGTGTATGAAGTGTGCATACACACACACTATAGAGGTTCATAATCATTAAATTCTGTTGTTAGCTTTTCAGTCATATGGGTTTTCCCCCACAATTTTTGTGATGTCTAAAGTTTTTTAGTGTGTGTGCTCCTCCTTTGTGGATGCCAAAACTTTGTTTCTACTCTGACAACATGCTTTAATTTCTTTTTTTCTGTTGAATTTGACACACCTTTTTTGTTACAACTACATATTAAAGGGATCCGGTAACTTTGTCTCAGATTCTGAAACAAAATCCTGGATTTATGCTGCAATGATAATTATAAACCTTTAGGTCAGTCAGGAACCCTATGACTTTTACAAGCCGTCTGTCTGATTATCAAGATATTTATGATTGGAAATTGACACCAAATTTTGCGTTTTCCTAACAGTTTTCATAACACTACCATCTATTGGGGAAAACGAGTATGGTAAAACCGGTCACTCAAAGATTTTTCCTTTTTAATGCACTTCTTGATCATTTTGAAGCGCAATTTTTGTAGGGCTTCAATATTACACCATATCACAGGCACTGATAGCACGTAGGGCCATGCATCGAATTGTTAAACGATGCCTTTAAGTCAAGTCATCATAAATATTGACTGATGAGCTTTATAATGTGTAATAATTTGATTGTAGTACATTGTTATTCATAATTTCATATGTTTATGTATCAGACTTGATTTTTTTCTTTGACTGTGTAGTGTGTAGGCTAGTAGTGTGTACATTATTTCTATCATGTTATCGTTCCATTTGTATTTTTATTTGAAATCCAACCCCAAGTTTTGGTTGCAATAAAGAAATAATAATAAAAAGTATTTTACTTTACCACAGCTTTAAGAGCCTTATATTATACATACATATACATAAATTCTAAATTCAAAAAACAAAAGCTGTAACAGGTTTCCATTAGTGTCAATCAAATGAGATGAAAACCAAAACTACATACATGTATATTCATTAAAGTTTGAAATAGATACACGTAAGAGACTTCCTGCATACACTTTTAGATCATTGTCATTATCACTGCTCATTATTAAAACCTCAGGTGATGGGTTTTCCCATGAATAGACTAATCCATTCTCTACTATAGAGGGAGCTCTAACATTTCAATATTTCAATAGTATTGAATGACATTGTGCACATGTTGCTGGTTAACTTTGTATTTGCAAGCCAATAGAGATGCAAGATATTGTTGATATACTGTAGTTGCATATGAATGGTATTGTGCACAGGTTAACTTTGCATTTGCATGTTGGTTTGGTTGAATATATATCAATACTTGGCTTATAGTCTAGGATGAATGAGTAAGTCCTTTTTCTATAAAACAAAAATTGTTGTCTTAAGTGTGGAACAGTTATGAGTTATGACTACCACAGTAACCACACTGTATCGAAACCTGTCCCTCAATATCAATTACATGTTTAAAGTAAAGGGAACGGGAAGGACAAACAAATCATTAAGCCTTACATGTACTTCACACGAGTTTCTACATGGATAATGCCAATATCGTCCAAAATTAAGTGGGATGAATTCTTATTATATGTGCATTCTATTCAACCCAGGAATTATATCAGGGCAGTCCAACCTTTGTAACAAGTTCATGTACAAGTATAGAAGCAGAAAAATAAGTATAACAGAATGATGACAGTTTTAAATAAATAGGACCTACATGTACAATAACAGAATTATGAATGTTAAAATATAAGATCAATTAAAGGGAAGTCTACCCGATAATATTGAGTAATTTGAGTTGGTTTTAATAAAATCAGAAATATGAGAGAAACAAATTAGTGAAAGTTTGAGCAAAATCCGATAAGTAATAGGAAAGTTATACATTTTGGAAGTTGTCATCAGTGAAAAACAAAATAGCAACACTGTGACGCATCATGCGAGCTCCTCTCCAATTTGCTCTGTACAGAAAATTAAATAAACTTTCATTTCCTTTGTTATTTATGACAGAATAGCTTCATATTAAAGAATTGTTTCACACAGGGGCTGTATACATTTGCAATAATTATATTTTAGGGTGAATGTATGATTGAAAATGTTCTCAAAGTAAAATATATAATACAGCCAAGCCCCATCAAAGCCAAATTTGACAAAAACGGGAAATACCCGGAAATACTCAAAAAACAATATTTTAAACAATGATAATAATACTTTTAATAATACTTCGCGTTTATATAGTGCTTAATACATCAACGATGTCTCTAAAGTCCTTTACAGATATATTTCTAGCCCGGTCATCAGATTCAGGCTTGCCCGCACACAATGTATGCACATTCTCCAATCCCTGGGGAGCATTCCAGACAGGCGCCATTTTAAAGACACACACAATGCTGAGCAAAGTACATTAACGTTTGCATCCTACAGGGTACCCGCTTAACACCTGGGTGGAGAGTGGCAAATGTAGCTTAACATCTTGCCAAAGGATGTTAGTGCCGGACTGGGATTTGAGCCCTGTACCTTGTGATCTACAGTCCGGCGACTTATCCACTAGACCACAGCACCTCTACCTTTAACCCTTACTATTTTTAGATTATTGAGTAAGAATCATTATCAAAAACACAAAATCATTATCAAACACAAAAAAAAACAATGAAAAAGTGATTAAATGCTAGGTAGGGGGTCATACAAATGCTTGAATGATGACTGTGCACACTATATAGCTTATAGGCTACGTTGAAGCTAGATGGAAATGGGCAGTTTGAAATACAGTTTTAATTTTTTAAGTCAATTCAATTAAACTTTCAGGAAATCCTCTTTATGACAAATGTAGGACTGCATTGGAATTCTAATAATAAACATGTAGACTTGTGTGAATACCGTGCTATAAACATCCAAGTAGTATTCAGGACATGAATTGTCTATTATGATTTATTATCACAATTTCTAGCATCATACCTTGTAGGATTGTAAAATTTCACAATATACATGTAGATGTCATCAAATATAATTTTAAAAATTGTCTATGACAATTGGCCCTTATAGGTACAGTTACATGCAATTCAGTTCAAAGAATTCATCCAGGATTACCTGATTAAATGGGTCATACATGTATCCATGGTCACCTGTTCTTTCCTACTGAACACTAGGCAATGGGGATAGAACACATTACTGTGAACCATTGAATTCGCATCATTTCCATTTTCCATTCTACACAATTACTCCAAGAGGCACTTTTGTATTTCTAGGTATAATTTTGTCTGAAATGTTTTATGAACATGTACATGTATGTATGACATGTTAAGGTATCACTCCCTATTTTTTAAATGACCGAATTTGTGTACATTGAGTTTACACAGAGATTCAGTTTGAATCGAACCTTTGGGATCAAGTTTTCGGCAGTCGATTTTGTTTTGGTCATTCATAGCTGAAACTAGAAAATTTGCAAATGCCAACAAAACAGGACGCGCACGTTGGAGGAAAATATGAGGCAGTTACTTCAGTTTTTCTACATGAATTTGAGCTGTGAATCGGCTGGAAATTGCAGAACTTATTTATTACGTTCATATACAGTAACAGTATGATTTTGGAGCATCATATTCAAAAGTAAGTGTTTCAACAATCATTTTTTTTTTTTTCTCATTTGTTTTGTGCATGTGATAGATGTGTGCGAAAAGTTTACTTTTTAGCACTAGTCTACTACGTGTATGACTGACTAATGACTATGAGGTCAATAGGCTTTACAGTTAAATCTCATGCATTGTAGGAGTGGCCCAACCCTGATGTAGAAAAAATAATATCCTTGTTGTGTCAGGTTGTGAAATATTCATAGTAAAAAATAAAAACAATTTTTTTTTTTTTTTTTGTCAATGACAATCTAGAATCTAGATCTAGGCCCCCTATAGAGTAAGACTGCCAAACTTTGGACACTTAAGACATAACGGGGGAAAACATTAAATTCTCTTTTAATTATTGAAAGACAAAATATACTATTATTGTGCAAATACTGTTTATGTATGTCATGTAAAAGAAAATCAGTAATGGAAATGGAAAACTAGAATTATTTACTTACCTGCAGAACCTTTTCATTCCGAACTTCGGACGCACTTGCCAAATTTCGGACACGCATGTATAGCGCACGTGTAGCGCGCACGCTCCAGTGCGGATAATACGCATTCATCGGAGGTATGAAACCGGACCAAAAATCATAAGAGGGGGGTAAGTTTGACAACGTTGATTTCATGAAAAAAATATTATTTTCACTTTTTGGGTAGATTTAAGTGAGGTAGAACTATAAGATAGGTGTTTTTCACAACACTCACACAATATTTTGGTGCTAAAATCTTACGAAAGTGCTATTTTTTCGTAGTCAAAATGACACTCAATGTTGCCTGTCCAAAGTTTGGAAGAGCGCCATCTTCGGGTAGGGGGTGTACATGGTTGTATATACCCCCCAGCTCTCAGTAATGGACACCATTACAAAAATGTCCACGATAAAGTGAAAAAGTATCTCGTAAGCTCTCATAATATTGGCAAAAACCACCTTAAATATATGAAGGATTTTTTTATAATCGATATATTGGAGTCACTACACCTTAACCCCCGTTAATGGACTGTAAAAATTTAGGTTACCCGAAATCTGTCTCTGGATTCGATGTTTTTGTGAGTTTTGTAGACGGCAACCTGCCCAAACTTTCTGTACTAACGATAGGTTAATAGTAGTATCTAATGCATGCAAATCACCCGGTTGAGCTAGGCTCATATTCTGCGTTCTAGCCGTTGGAGTAATTTTTGTCCGAAGTTTGGCAACGTCCGAACTTCCGAAGTTATCTCAAATTGAAATTTTAAAATAAAGCTTCAACTCACCTGTCTGGTTTTGCGGAACTTTTCAAATGCAGCTTGGAGACTAGATTTCTTCTTTCCTTTTTTCTTTCGTTCACCATCATCAGCCAAATCTCCAAAGAGTCCAAAGCCGTTTGTGTTTGCTTGCAATTCAGGCTTTTCAATTTCAGCCAATCCTTTTGAGACAGATTCATCCTCGAAGACGTCCAATACAAAAGCACCACACTTTTTCCTTTTCTTAAGTCTGATTTTGGATGTTTGTTTTGTTGCCATTTTTTCACAATCCCATGTGTGTACTTGCTTTTCTGACAATGGAGTCCTTTTGACGGTACAATTCATTTCATGCAAAGCGACACACGGAAAACCACACGTGGGACTGCCCAACCGGCACCTGAAATCGAATGAAATAAATATACATAATACAGCGACTCTGTCCTACTAAAAATCTACGTTATTATGCAGAATGTATCGAAATCTTATTCTTAATCAATTGAATTTAAATTCAGATATCTTTATAAACTAGATTTTGTAAAATACAGCAAAATATATTGATTAACTTACTGAAAGATTGTTTTGAATGAATCCTAGGTGAATAACAGTATGTGTCATGGTATGACGTTTGTGATTGGTCCGATATTTGAGCCTGCGTATCTTTTGACCAATGGCCGTAGATAACGTAACTAGCCAACTATCTTGAGTGTACCATATTTCTATTACATGTAATTCAACTACTTCTCAAACTGAGAATACATATTAGAATATGTGCATGTATTGATTTTTTTTTAATGTAATATAGTTTAATGACTTGCTAGCCCATCGATGTTTCCTGGACAAGTTATTGTTATGTTGGCCCAAAACCCGACAGATATTTTCATCATCCCGAGGCGAAAAAATGTTTTGTGTAAAATCTCGTCTATAATTAAATTATATTATCTCTCTATTTTACCTGTTGTCATGATCTAGATATATTTCACTTATTATCCCATATTAACCTATTTATTCATTTGTAGGTTTATTTTCACAGGGTAATAGTAAATAGAACAACAAAATTGCTTTCCACTTTGGCTCTGTTGGCCTAGACAATAATACGATAAAATTAGGACTGAAATTATAGAAAATGTAATTGCTAAGTTCTATAAACAATTTGCCAAATAATGATTTAAGAGCAAACTAAGACTCATACATCAATAATAACGGCTAATTTTGAAAATTACATAAAACAAGAAATAAAACTATAACAAAATCAAGACCAAAAGACAAACAAATTTAAATTAAAAACTAACATCATCGAGGGTAAAAATAGAAATGTGGAGGGGAAAAGGATTTTATTACAAAAGTAGCAACATATTTCAGGATTTGATCATAATTATATCAACGTTTCGTCGTTGATAAGTATCTACGCCTACATATATATCAGCTATTGAATTAGATTATTCAGTGACAATTTAAAGGCACGTAATCATCGTAATGATCGAACATTTCTTTGATTCATGCTATGACTGTTCCAACTTGTATACTCAGGGGCGTAGACAACGGGGGGGATGAGGGGGATGCATCCCCCCCACCTCACAAGGTGGGGAGGATGGCATGTACAATCATCCCCCCCAGGTTTTGGGAATGATATTTGCTTACTTAATAAGTCATAATGATGATAATAATAGTAATAATAATAATGATAACAATTATAATATTAATAATAATAATAATTATGATGATGATAATAATAATCCTCATCATTATTGTTATCGTTATTTTCTCAAGTCGGTTTTTATTGAAATACATGTGTGGTCTGGCCCACTCGTGTTATAGGCATTATACATTGTGTGCAAAATGCATCAGCGCAATCTAAAACAGAATAGAAAATGAATGTGATACAACAGTATACATAATAATTCGTGACAGAGAATACCATACTACTATCTTTATAACAAGTATTATTCAAACAAACATATATAATTATGTATAATCATGAATTGTTCAACTTCATGCTCCCACTATATGACTATTGTTACACTAATACTGATATCAGGACTGACTGGTATACATTAGTTTGTTGTTAAGCTTGCAGCAGCTACATCTTTTCTGTATTGTTAACTATTTATTTATTTTTGTTTTATTTAAGATGCACTTTGTTTTGTATTCATTTAAAGTATGTTGATTGATGCATGAAGACATAAGTTTGAAATGTTTAAAGAAGTTTGTTTCATGTAAAGCGCAGTGTGAATTTACCCTGTCTTGAAATGCGAGATAAAAGGAACCTATTAGTATTAGCATTATTATTTGTATTAGTATTATTTTTTATTTGTATTATTATTATTATTATTATTATTATTATTATTACTATTATAAGACTGAGATCAAATAGAAGTAAATAATGCCCTAATTTGAAACGATGCAATGCCGTTATGGTTCCGATTTCTTCACAAACTTACAAAGCAGTATTGTTACTCCATGGATCATAGTGATACTGTTTATGTTTTTTGTATCTGTATGTTAATGAGCCGCCAGCCAATATCCATCTATGGATACTATGCCTGTTTCTTTGAGGTAAAAAAAAGCATAGTATGTACGTATTAATTATGCTTTATAATGAACAGACATATTGTTCAAAGTTTAATCGTTATTTGTTTGTTGTTTATGTGTTCTATTCACAAATGGCCACAGAGGCTGTTTTCATTCATAACATACCCCTATCAAGACAACAAAGACTATACCTGCGTGTACACAGTTGACATTGGTTTTTTTTTCTGAAGAGGTGTAACAGCAAAATTCACAGAGATAAATAAATACGTAGTGTGGTTCAATATGCAATACTATGTGTCAGTCCATTCTGTATTCGTATGCCACGGTGTGTAGATCTTGTCGATGTATGTCTGTCCATTCAAGGCGTAGTATATGTGTGTGTGTGTGTGTGTGTGTGTGCGTGTGCGGGTGTGTGTGTGTGTGCGTGCACGCTTGTGTGTGTTATTTTACCTCATTAAGTATGCATCAGATTGCACGATTTCAAGTTCAAAATTGCAAAAGCTCCCTACCGTGGGAGGGGACACCCCCTCCCACACCCTCCCGCTCGGTCGCTTCGCTCCCTCGCTCGGGCGCTTCGCGCCCTCACTAGCGTTGGCAGCCCAGTCATCCCCCCCAGGTGTACGAACCTGTCTACGCCACTGTGTATACTTATCCCATGTATTCAAAAGTACGACTTGCAGCCGAGTTGTAGCATTGTTAAATAATCTTATTGTATCATTTAGCGAACCATTAATCCGGAATCTTGTGTTAAAAAGAATGGTCAGGTGAAAACTATTTCAAATAATCGCGGGTGCGAGATCATGAAGAAATGTCTTCAGTTAATTGGATCATTCTATGATGATTCCATCGCACAGGCAGTTCTTGCCATACAATTTAGGACAGTAAACATGTCAGCTATATGAGTTCCGTCGCGGATGTGCATCCAGTATCATTCCCGCCATTATATTACGTAATTTAAATAGCCTTTCAAGTATCCTTGAAGAGGTATTTGATCATGCAACATCGCAATAGTCTAAAAGTGGATTAATAAGGGAAAAAACATCGCATTTTCAAAAACTGATTTGGTAATACAGGTTTTGTAGATCGTCTGAAGAACCCGATTTCGTTGTGAAACATTTCGGGCTATAAAGTCAATGCGTTCTGTCCATATATCATGATTGTTCATCAAGCATTACGCCAAGAAATTTGAATATCTTAAACCGTTAAGATGTGATGATATGCGGTACCTAACAACGTCAAGTTTTTCTTCTTCAAATTTATTACGTGTCAGCTTATTTTGAAGAAACCACGTTTCTACCATTTGTAATCCGCCTGCGCGTTGCATATCATTTTGTAATTCATCATATTCATGTGTAATCTTTGCTATAAACAACAATACAGTATAATCAGCATACATATTTACTTTAAATTGTAGACCAGTGAAAGCAGAGGGCAGTGGCGTAGATTCGGGGGGGGGGGCACGGGGGAAACGTGCCCCTCCCCCATCGAATGGGGCCGGGGGGAGGTGAGAGCGAGGTCGAGATGAAGGAAAAGGAAAAAGAATATGAGATAATATAAGGAGATAGATTGCTCGAAAATTCTCTTCAAAGTTTATATTATTATGTGAATTAGTAACGTACGTGTGGAAAACTTGATAAATCTTAAATGAAATCTGATGTAAGAGGTGCATTAAACGATTATCGAAAAATGCTTTGGGCATGATCCGATCTGCGTCCTTGATGTAGCGTAAAGCAGAAAAGTAAAGAAAGGGGAAAAGAAATGGAGATAGTAGTGAAAGATAGAAGAGATATCCGAGAAAAGAGACAGAGAGAGTATGTATATAATTATGTGAGTCCGTTTCACTTTAAAATGCAAAATTTTCTCATGCACTCAAAAGGGGCAGAGTGGTTTATCACCTTCCGGCCTGGTCAATCTGCCCCCCCCCCCTTCCCAGAAAAAAAACTTTATGAAAACAAAGTATCAAACACCCCACACCGCAAGCTGTCCAAATCACTTTGGGTATTTTGATGAGGAAATAAAATTTCAGAGATAGTAAACAAAATAATAATAATAACTCCCCGCTCCCTTCGCTTGCTCACAAAATTTAGAAACAGGATAGTTTCAGGCAGCGAAGTCCACCTTGTTCATATCGAATTGCAATTTATACAACAACAAAGTATTTTTTTCCCTCGTTCGCTTTACTTTTCGGAAAATCGATATACCAGGATGATTCCTGGCAACAAGATGAGCGAATATATAACTTTATATTTCATCTACTAAATATGGATGACTAAATAACATTTGAGCCATAATAAAACTGTCAATTTTTTTTGCTCGCTCGCAATATTTGTGATCCGGATAGTATATTTTCGGACTTGAGGCTCTTACTGCTCTCACTCGAAAATATGCTCGTACATCCGTGTGTACGAGAAATGGAAAACAAATCCTCTTTGATGAATTTTTGATTTGGGTGCCGTGAAACTGTTTAACTCCTAAAACGGTGCTGTGACTAAAAAAAGGTTTAAAAACGCTGACGTACCCCCCATTGGCTGAGCCCACGTCACGCCACTGGCAAAGGGTAATCTATTTAATTGTATACAACAAACATGTCCTGTGGTACCTGCAATTGTAATCGGGAAAAGCGATGACATGCGCTCATCTATTTTACTTACTTTAGTTTAGTCATCCAAATATGCCTAAAACCAATGCAACTCATGACCCCTGACTCCCGCATCATATAATTTTCACATATTACAAGTATATCGTGGTCCACTATGTAAACACGCTAGAATCCACAAAAATTGATCCAGTTACATATTTTTCATTCATGCTTCTTAAAATATGATCGGTAACATAGATCAGAGCAGTTGAGTTGAATGGTGTGGTCTAAAACCAGACTGCTCCTTTGTTAAAACTTGCTTTCTTTCCATAAATGTTTTAAGTTGATTGTGAACTGCTCTTTCCAATGATTTAGAAACAACAGGGAGGACAGGTATGGGTCTATAGTTCCAGATATCTTCTCGGTCACCAGTTTTATAAACTGGATAAACTTAAGCCGCTTAACCCTAATAAGGCCGGGCTATTTGAGTTCTTAATACGGCCGGGGGGCCATTATGGCCCCCCATAAGATCTCGGCCGTGAAACGGCCGATCACCGCGAAAATTTGCATGCATGTCAAGTGAAGTGTATAGAATACTATAGCAATTTCAATTTTTTGAAAAAATTACTCATTTGCATATTTATGGTAAATTATGCAAATAAGGTCAAAAAATTCATATTTTTACCCATAAATCATATATTCTTCATATTTAAGCTTTCTTTTCCACTACATATATTTGTTAGACCATTTGGAATAATAATACGAAAAAAATTTGGAAAGCTAGGTTATTCCTTATGTTATCTCTTGTTTTGATAATTTCTTATGTATTTCATTGTTTTTTTAACTTATGTATTTCATTGTTTTTGTTGTTTTATTTCATTTCTAACTATAATTTAACTATTTTGACCCCAAAACAAACACCTAAACTTTAAACAAGACCAAATAACCAATGTTTTATCTCTTTTAGGAAAAATGATATTTCCATATGTTTTGTACACAAATCACGAAAATGAGCGATTTTCGGGCCGACATGTAAAGACAAAAGGTCACGTGACTTTGTAACGGTAGGTCCGATTTTCAAAAAAATTGTTTTAAAAGATGCGCAAGACTCGAAAGAATAAAGTCATGAAGCGGCGGGGCGTCATCCGTATGCGTTCCCGAACAATCAGAAAAATCGCGAGGGGGCCATGATGGCCCCCGGCCTTATTAGGGTTAAGAGCCCCGGAAATGTTAAACCTTAAGATGCTCTATAGTATATTCTGAGGCATTTCTGAATACGTAAACTGAACATTTATGTGAATATTTCTTAACTTTTTTCCTGCATTTTTTTTTCCGGAAGGAAGAAGAATGGGGGTGTGCGCACCCCCGCCCCTTGGATCGACCCCTGAGTATTTCTTTGCCAAATATCCAATGCTTTATTCACATTGCCAGTAGATTCAACAATATCCCGTGGCATAAAAGTCAATGCATTCTTAAAATTTTCTTTCATCAAAGCGTTTAAAGTTTCTTAATTTCAAACTTCTCGCTGATTGCCTTATCTTCGAATGAATTTTCCTGTTAAACAATACCATTTAATGATCAATAAGACCAAGTGGTAGAACTTCAATTTTGTTGATTGTTTCTGGATGAGACGAAAATATAATGTCAATACACGCGCTAGAATGTTCTATTACCCTTGTATAGGTTTATCTAGCAGTTTTATTTACTGATGGTCAGAAACTGTTGATCATATCCCCATCTTTATAGAATCAAATACATCTAAATTTGAATCACCCAAAATGGTATAGTCTTCGTCATCCTTCTCAAATTTGTTTAAGGTTTCATCTAATTCGTCAAGATAGTCTAGCAGAATTCTGTCAAAAATGACAGATTTGCTTGATTTCACGTCAGCGCAGGACATTTATTTTGCCTTGCCGGATGACATTTCGAATATATCTTTCAACTTAAGTTGAAGGAGATGAATACATAAAAAGAATATTAAATATCAGTGGCGTCGCGTGGGCTCAGTCATTTGGGTGGGGGCACGTACCAGTCAATAATCTACTAGATGAGCGTTTTTTATTTCTTTTTGGCACTGCACCCTTTTAGGGGTTAAAAAGTTTCGCGTCACCCCAATCAAAAATTCATCAAAGAGGATTTGTTTTCCATACCTCGTACACATAGACGTACAAGCACATTTTCGCGTGAGGGCCGTGAGGGCTTCTTGACCAAAAATGATATATCCGGATCTCAAATATTGCGAGCGAGCGAAAAAATTGCACTTTTATTATATAATGGCAAAAATATTATTTAGTCATCAATCTTCATTACATAAAATGTAAAGTTATATATTCGATCATCTCGTTGCCAGGAATTATCCCGATTTATCAATTTTGCGAGACTGGTGAACGAGGGGAAAAAAGACACTTTGTTGTGGTATAAATTTCATTTCAATATAAAAATACAATAAATAAGGTTATTTGCGGGTGCCATGCTGCCCGAATCATGACGATATTCGGGCAGCGAGATGCCCAAATATCGTCATAATATCATCACATTCATGGACCTCGCTGTCTGAAACAATATTCCGTTTCTAAATGTTGCGAGCGAGCGAAGAAAAATACACTTTACTATCTCTGAAATGTTACATCCTCACTAGAATACCCAAAGGCAAAGTGATATATCTTTGGGCATATTGCGATTTCTGATACTTTGTTTCTATGAAGTTGACGTTATTCCAAAATATATGTTTGATATAACTAAAATACTCTCGCGGCACCCCGGTTGAAAACCGTTGTACTAGATAGTCAAATTGTGAGGGAGCAGATTGACTAGGCCGAAAGGGGATATACCCCTTGCTCCTTTAGAGTGAGAACATTTTGCATTTTTAAGTGAAACGGACACACATTCTGTCTCTTTTCCCGTATATCTTCTATCTTTCACTCCTATCACAATTTCCTTTTCTTCTCTCCTGTATGCTTCATCAAGGATACAGATCGTATCAAAGAAAGCAGTTTGCGATAATCATTTAATGCACCTTTTACAACATATTTCATTTAAGACTTATCATGTTGTCCCGACGTTACTGATTCACACAATATAATAATCTTTGAAGAGCGTTTGAGAGCAGTCTGTCTCCTTTATATATTTTCTCACGTTCTCTTTCATTTTCCTTTATCTCTCCTCTCGCTCTCACCTCTTTTTTCTTCTTCATTCGATAATGGGGCGGGGGGAGTTTGTATACCGGTATATATAATTAAGCAAAGGGGAAACTAAAAAAAAATTTTGCGACAAAACTCAACATCCCCTATAATAATAATAATAATAATAGCTCACATTTATAATGCGCCTAACACTTTGTTTCTAGGCGCAGCACATATTCATACCCTAGTCATCGGATTCAGGTTTACCCGCACACAATGTATGCACATTCTCCACTCCCTGGGGAGCATTCCGGCCAGTCGCCATTTTACAAGCGCCACTTACTCATCCAACCACATTAACTTTCGCATCCTACCGGGTTACCCATTTAACACCTGGATAGAGAGTGGCAAATGTAGATTAAAGTCTTGCCAAAGGGGATTAGTGCCGCTTCGGGACTCGAACCCCGTACCTTGCGATCTTCAGTCGGGTGACTTATCCACTAGACCACAACGTTGCTGTTGTTGTTTAGGTTTATAGGCGTTTATCATTCAGGAGTGGATATTTACACCTCTTTTGTTAGGATTTTTTCCTTTTAAATTATATACACTTTTTTAAGGATATAGATTTGGATAAGTTGGATTTTTAAAAGTTAAACTTTTTATTTCATGTTGAAGCGGTCAGTGGCTGGCGAGCAAAAGGCTCATCGGCTATATTGGACGTCCAAGGACCAACCCAGACACGGTACGTTGTGACAAGTTTCTCAACTCAGCCTATAATACTGAGCCTAGGCCCTCCGTCGTCCACCAATAAGTCTAGTCGTCTCCACCGCATTTCTTCAACATTTTGTCCAACACTTCTATGAGCGCTAGTCTTGTTTAAGAGCATTAAGCAGTAGGATAATGAGAACACTGAACAGTTCGTAACACTCCTTCGGCAGAGAGCAGCTACGTGTCAATTCCAAGATGTGGATGAAAATATCCGAGATCAGGTCATCGAAAAGTGCAGGTCAACCAAAATCCGTGCCAAGTCATTGAAAAAGGGGCACAGTCTGACTCTTGGTATTAAAGTGTAGATTAAGGCCTACTGGTATTATATCTCTTACATTCTCTTATACAAGTGTAGGATCAGTATCCTGAATGTCACAGGCATAAGTATCATTTCCAGGGGCGGCCGAGCGACTTCCAAAGTGGGGGGGGGGCACCAAGAAAAAAGGGCACTTTCCGGAAAAAAGGGCACCTACAAAGGCAAATTTCAAGGCGAAAATTGGTATATACCCCTACATTGTGACTACATTATCAGGATTGATTTCAATATTTGTTTCACTTCATACACCATACAAGATATTGCTTAAGCATCATGCTTTGCAGTTGGGTGTAATAGTCTAAAATTTTATTTGCGAGCGAGCGAGGAAAATTTTAAAGATTTGTGAGGTCGCATGCAGCGCGAAAAATTACATTTCATAAAGAGGAATAAACGCAATCCTGATGGGGTTATAAGCACATTCTCATAACGGAAGACTGAAAAACCTTTGATAAGTAACATAACTATATCATCTATAGATGCGTGCGAGCGTAGCGAGCGAGCTTTGGGGGAAATTGCTCTTAGTCGCTTGAACTTAGGGGCGCGTTTAATGATGAGAGGAAAAGGGGACACTTATCAGAAAAAAGGAGCATGTGTCAAAGTACAAAGAGTAATTATCAGAGGTGAAAATGGGGAACTTCTTACACCCTCAAAAAGAGGCACTCACCAGGGATGAACGAAGTCAGTCATGAGAATAGGAAATGGGCATTTGTCGACGGAAAGGGCCCCCATCAGATTTTGATAGGGGCATTTATAAGAGGTGAAAAGGGGCATTTATGAAAAGAGGATAGGTCCCTTATTAGAAAGGAAAAGGGGCACGTATCATTGTTAAAAGGGAAATTATCAGAGGTAAAAAGAGGCACTTATCGCACCTGAAAAGGGGCAATGGCCAGATATGAAAATGGGCACTTATGTGAATGAAACAGGGGCACTTATAATAAAGGAAAATGTGCATTAGTTCAAAGAAAATGGGCACCGATCAGATTTTAAAGGGGCATTTATCGGAGGTGAAGGGGGCACTTATCTGAAGTGAAAAGCAGTAACTTCTCGTACCTGAAAAGGGTCATTTACCAGAGAAGGGGCACTTATGAGAAGGGGAAGGGGCTCTTTTTTAATGGGGCACTTATCATTAGGAAAAGGGGCACTTATTATAAAGGAAAAGGGGCACATGTGAAAATATAAGGTGCATTTATCCGAGTTCAAATGGAGGTAGTTATTAAAAGGGGAATGGGCACTTCTTACAAAGGAAAAGGGGCACTTGTCAAGGTGAAAGAGGCACCTCTCAGATTTGAATAGGGCAATTATCAGAGGTGAAGGGGGCACTTATCAAAAGTGAAAAGAGGCACTTCTCGTACCTGAAAAGGGGCACTTACTAGAGATTAAAAAGGGCACTTATGAGAATTGAAAATGGACACTTATTGCAAAGGAAAATGGGAACTTGTCGAAGTAAAAGGGGCACGTGTCCAAATAGAAGGGGCAGTTATCAGAATTGAAAAGGGGAAGGGGCACATTTTACAAATTAATAGGGGCACTTCTTACAAAGTTAAAGGGGCACTTTTCCTAAGTAAAAAGGGGCACTTATCGGGTGCTTGAAAAAGTGGGGGGCACTGTGCCCCCCCTGCACCCCCGGGAGGGCCGCCTCTGAAATTCATTTCAGACTTTTAAGAGGCAATAAGATTTGACACCAATATTTCTCTCTCCACGTCCCAGTGTCTTCTGAAATGCAGTTTATTACTGTTTTCTATTCCTTAGATTTGCTTGGCAGCTACATACCACTAATAAAAAAGAACAATAAATAATTTGATTCAGTTGGTTATTTCTTTATTTTTTTTATTTGTGATATTTGAGCTGATCACAATTTTCTAGTTTACCTTCTTTCTTGTATTCCCACCCTCCCTGGCTTTCTTCTTCTTGTAATCTACCAACCCGAATGAGTCCTCAGTCTACAATTTCCCTTTTCCCCATTCCATAATTATCTTCTCACTCCGTTTCATTTTTAGGCTGAATCTTTGTTTTTGCCATATTTTATTTGTCCTTCTATTTCCTCTCTGCCCCCTTCTGACTCATTCATTCATTATTCTCTTGCACCCCCTCCCTCGTTCTTGCTCTCATCCATTTGATCTTTTCCAGCAGCCTTTGTTAAAGCCCCTCTAAAGTGTTGGGAGCCCCAAATTCGCCAAAAATTTGATGACAAAATTTCACTTAAATTGTATCATAATGTAAAAGAGGATGTCATTTAAGACACACTTCTGCAAAGACCCCAAATATGGATAAAAGAATACATAATTTGGGTTTTCTGTTGTACGCAGTAAACCTTAAATTTGTATTCTTTCATCAATATTCGACTTCAAACATATTTGTTTTGAAAATCCTTGCAAAAATGTAGCTACTTGCTCCCTCTAAATAGGAAACAATGCCTAAGCGGTGCCTGTTGGTCCCCCATGATCCCCTTTTTCTTATGTTAATTGAGAGCTGAGTTGATGAGATAACCACCTGTCAGTGACCACACTGGGAGCTCTAATTCCTCCTGGCCAAACCAGTGCAGACAGGCTTTAGATGACATCCCCTTTCACATTATGATACAATTTAAGTGAAATTTTGCCATCAAAGTTTTGGGGCTCCAACATTTTAGAGGGGATATAACATAATGGTTCCACATACAATGTACATTCTTTCTCTTTTTTTTTCTTCAAATATTTCTTCTTTTAACTCTTTCTTCCATCAATGTTCTTCTAGTCTCTCTTCTTCCTATTAATGTAATCTATCAATCTTTCCTCTTCCACACATCTTTTCTTCATATTTCCTTTTTCATAATCATAAGAAAAATGACACAAAATATACTAATTTGACTGTATACTATTCATTTTTACTATCATAAAGTTGATCATTTCTAAAGCACATACATATTCACAATATATATATATGCAAAAATATGGAATAAATAGGCATATATCCATTCCATTCTTTGCACATTATGTTTGAGAATAGAAATCATTTTTATATCTTATCAGCGTCTTGAATTATACAATCATCTCGGTGTTGAGGAAGAGCTTCAAGTCAATTGGACCCTATCTTGGAAACTTGTTTTGTGTCATGGTGTACAATATAGCAAATACATGTAGATGATAATAATAATATCCAAGAGTTGACTATTAATGATACATAAAGCATAAGGTCATATAGTATTTTGTTCTTGTACAGCGCATATCACATTAAAGTGTAACCTTTCAATGTACATGTACTTCAAAAGAGCTTCAGAAAAAAGCCCCACTTTACATTGTATACAAAAGTTATCATTGCACATGGAACAAATCCTACCAGGGTCCATTTACTTCATGTGGGTTAAGTGTGGCACATGTAGATTACAGGGTACTAATCATTAAAACATACTTTGTTCTGTATGTTACAGGTCCCATGTCACTGTACTATATTCAAAATATAGGCTTCACATATTACTTCTATAAGAGATGTTCTGATGATTGTCTGAGGTGCTCACTCGACCTGGGGGTGTTTCACAAAGATCCTAAGTTGAACTTATCTCTAAGTTGGACTTAACAATTATGGAAAGCCGTTCGCAATCTTCGCATCTATGAAAATATGTTGTAAAAGTTATTTTAAAGGCATAAAATGTTGATTCAAATCATTCATATTTTCTATTATCAAGGAGTTTTCATATTCTTGATGTGGAATTTATAAAAAGTCTATAATACTTGAATTTTCGCTTTTGAATATATTTTATTTCAAGGCTACAAATGGCTCTCCATAATTTTTAAGTCCAACTTAGAGTTAAGTTCGAATTAGGATCTTTGTGAAACACCCCCCTGTTCTCTATCTTGTATTTTGTTCCTACTCTGTATTTTAATAATTAATACATTGTAAATGCTTTGTTTTGTATTGTATTATATTGTTTTGTTTGTTTTCACTGTATACTTGAATGATGTACATATTCATTCTTTTTTATCGAGTGAAATAAATAAATAACTTAAAATATACTAAATGAGCGTAAATGCGACTTGAGAGAAGAACTAATCGACGCACCAGTATGCATTTGCAAATAATAGGGTGCACAAGGGTTACAAGTCCAAGTTGGGGTCAGTGTGCACATTTGACATTCATTTCCTACATACTCTTCAACTCTTAACCCACAAAATGCCAGGTAAAGTTTCTTCAGGTTGTTTTGATGCATTCTAGCTGTACATAAGCTATTTGTTTTTGGTGATTGGAACACTTTAAATGTCTCAAAAGGATGCTATGCTGTGGAAGAGATCTTGTGTCCCGTGTAAACAATTATCTGGTAATCAATTATAAAAGTGTATTAACACTCTAGTATAGTGGGACAATTAAAAAAAGTCTTTTGTTATGGTATTACAATGAGCAATGGGCTCAAATTCAATACAAGGTTTTGTAGGAAAACTGTAGAGGTCTCGAGACTGGATACAAGATTTTTACATGCAAAATATTTAAAATGGTATAAGAATTTCTCTGGCAGCATAGAATAAGTTCGAGGTGACATGACATACATATAAGTTGTCAATTTCCCCTCTTAAAAGATAGCGGCAGACATCTGCTGTCCATGCCATAGGCCAAATGAACCAGGTATTGTATACAATTGTCTAAAACACTTGTTTGGGTATTTTGGGTGGTTTTTTGCTCTTAAATCTTTGCAAATTTAGCCAGTAGTCCAGTTTTGCAAAAGTATTACACTGCTGTATGATTACATTGCAACAGTGACTTTTTGCAACCTGTGAAAGCCTCTTCCTGCAAAAATAGCCATCATTTGCAATGCACATTTTCTGATTGCAAACAGATTCTAGTGTTACACTAATTTGACAGGGGGTTTGCCAAAACGAGTACCGGTAAGCCCTTTTCTAGAGCTGTGAAAACTTGCACATACTAAAGAAATTGGATCATTATTTTTAAGAACTCCATTTCTACCTAATCCTGTGCAATTGCTTATTTCAGAATATAACACTCCCAGTGTACAGGAATTTGGGGAGACTTAAAGGGAACCAGAATTAAGTCACTTTTATTATAAAGCTTAAAAGATTTGAATAAAATCAGTGAAAGTTTGAACAAAAATCGGGCAAGGAATAAGAAAGTTAAAACTTAAAAACAAATCTTGTCACCAGAGGGCGATATTTAATTTGATGACATAATTTATGACCAACTCTCCATGCCTTCTGACCATGAAATTTCATATTTATTTCATATTCTTCGGATTCATTTGTGTTCATGATTCGACTTCATAAAATATCAAGTAGAATATTCTGCATACTATATCTTGTTTTCGGGGGAGTAGATTATCTCAATCACAAGAAAGAAGGAAAAACATGAAATTTGAAGTACGGACACGAGACCCCTGCTCTACCTATGAGCCACTGCCTCTCCTCAGTCGTCGATCCTTTTGTCTATTTGAAATTCACATAGATTACATGATCTAATATTTCTAGCATTCTTAACTTTCTTATTATTTGCCCAATTTCTATCAAACTTTCACCAACCCTTTTCTCCATTTGTCTGTCTTTGCACAACTTGACTTGTTTAGAAGGGGAAGCTACCCTTTATGAAGGTTTTCCTATTTCTTCTGCTGCTCAAACTCCTTCTCTACCATCCTCTTGTACTCATCCAGCCCTCCATCCATGGCCTTGACGGTTCCTCCGCCACATACCCATAATTCCTTGCACACCATTGGATCAAGCTCTCGTCGTGAGAAACCAGAATGACTCCACCCTGTCAGCATGGGGAAGAAAAAAAAGATTATTGAGTTCTACAATAATACACCACATGCACAAGTAATAGAAACATACACAGTTAACAACTGAATTACTCATATCCCTTGTAAATTTGATGTTTTTTGTAACTAAAGAATGAAAGGTGGATTAGTTGAATTGGGGCCTTTGTTGCATACATGTACTTTAAAGCCTGTCTGCACTAGTTTGGCCAGGTGGGATTAGACCTCCCAGCATGGTCACTGACAGGTGGTTATCTCATCAAGTCAGCTCTCAATTAACATAAAAAAATGAGGATCATGGGGGACCAACAGTCACCGCTTAGGCATTGTTTTCTATATAGAGGGAGCAAGTAGCTACAAGTAGTGCAGTGGGGCTTTAAAGGGATCCGGTAACTTTGTCTCAGATTCTGAAACAAAATTCTGGATTTAGCTCATGATGCAATGATAATCATAAACCTTTAGGTCAGTCAGAACCCCATGACTTTTACAAGCTGATCGCCTGTCTGATTATCAAGATATTTATGATTGAATTACAAATTTTGAAAACCGTCGCCTGATGGTTTTCATAACACTATAGTCTATTAGGGAAAACGAGTATGGTAAAACCGGTCAATCAAAGATTTTTACTTTTTTGAGGCACTTCTTGATCATTTTGAAGCGCAATTTTTTTAGGGCTTCATTATTACACCATATCACAGACACTAATAACATGTAGGGCCGTGTATCTCAGATTTAACACTGTTAAACGATCCCTTTAAGAGGTAAGCTTCAATATGTAACATTCTCAAGAAACATAAATTGGGACAAATGAATTGTTCACATACTAAATTACAAAACTTGGTAAGGGTATGAATAATTTAGTTGTTAACTGTACCTGTAACTGTTTAGAAACTTTTATAAGATGATGACGTGGATCCTAATCAAATGATTGGTTGAAAGCGTACACGTGACCAGGCATTTACTTTGCCTAACATTTGGATAATGACGGTCATTATCCAATTCTAATGACCGGTCATTATCCAAATCATGTTATAAAACACCATTTTATAAAAGAAATAAAAGATAATCTTATAAAACAAATAATACACAGCAGTTTGTTCGGGCATTAGTAAAATTACCCACACTCGGTACCTTCAAAACAGTCCAAACACCATCGGCTACCGCCTCGGGCGTGTTAGACTGTTCCAAAGGAACCTCGTGTGGGTAATTCTTACTAATGCCCTCACTGCTGTGTATTATTTGTATATTAACCATTCGTCTAGCATTGCATAATGTTTGTTGACAACTGGAGTTGCCACAAGTTCAGATTATTTGTGTTATTTTTGTATAACTGAACTCATAAGACAGCTACATTAAGAATGCTCCTCTTCTAGTTTAATCTACATGATATCAGCATTTGGATATTGAACATTTGAATATCAGCATTTAGACATCGTCATTTGGACATTATCTTCTACATGTTCATAAACATCCACTACTATCTAGATCACCTGGGAAATTAATAATTTGGATCTACATCAAGTCTAACTTTTGCATCTATAGACCCTGCCTAGCACAACCTTCTGGAATCTTCTTTAGGACAAATATACTGCCAGTAAACTGGTTTGAGACTTAGAATTACTATTTGGATGATATTGGATCTCATAAATTTACCCTTCAAGAGCAGCTACTTTGGAACATTATGGACTTTGTCATATTACTTTTGATTTAGCACACTTTGCACTATCCTTACATAGTATTTTCTGTAATATTGATGAATCGTTCACTATTTTTTGGGGTGTATATACTATAGTAACTATAGTAAACATAAATTTACTCTCTCATGTGATACTTGTCTTTAATGGATTTTGGATCGTAAAAGGATCTAAAAATGAATATATGCATTTTTGAACTGACAACAAATTGGAAAAATAGTGTACATTTCAATTTCCCATCACATACAATTTGATAGCAACAAAAAATTAACACCCTGGTAGTGGAGTCTTGTACAATGCTCAGGTCTGCCACATTGCCACTCCTGGTGCTCCATTATTATTACCCTGGCTTTAGCTTGAGCATAATTGCATTCCAATGTAATTCAATATCAGATACATGACTTTTGTCTGCATAGCGGAGATAAAATATACTACTGTCTTCAATTCAAAGGGGAAAGAGCTGATTCGTATTGTCATTGAACAATCCTTGTCCTTGTTTTGGATAAGCACATAAGCTACACTTGGAGTAAGAAAACAGATAGATGTCTACAATACCTTGTAGCTAGCCAAAGCTTTGCCAAGAGCTTCGACTGTCTCTATATCCAGATGGTTGGTGGGTTCGTCAAGAACGAAGAAGTTAGGACTGAAATTGAAATTAAAAGAACTAATTTACAAGGCAGTACAACAATGGACTTATCATTTCACAACCTAGGTCAGTCATTAATTTGCTGAAGTGGTGAAACCTTGTATACCTTGTATATGTCTGGTAAAGTGACATTACTGTAGTTTGTTGTTATACAAGGCTTGGACAGTAAAAAGTCTGGAATTCTAATTTTCTACAGTATACCTACAAGATTATATGAAAAACAAGACAAATGCAACTGCATTTCCAATATGCCTCCACCTAAATTCAGTAAAGATCATGGCTTGAATTAATCTTGAAGTATCACAATGATAACAAAAATCCTATAATTACAAGTCGATTGATCTTTATGACCTTTGACCTGACAATCCCAAAATCTGATCACTATCTCCCTATGGTGATGCATACTAATTACAAGTGTTAAGTTCACAGGTTAAAAAGATTTAAATAGTTATTGATATGGTTGATAACAAGCTTACAAAACCAATTAATGTAATTCATACCGACTCGCTGACCTTTGACCTTCTTAACCCCAAATCTAGTCCATCTCACTATGGCGATGCATACTAGTCTAATACCAAGTTTGAAGTTCATGGCCCAAATCATTCTTCAGACATTGAAACAATGGGGCTAAAACCCTGATACTGTAAACGATGTTATTTTCGTGTGATGAATTTTTCGCGCTGAGCGACCCCAAAACATATTCGAGGTTCTTAAATTCGCGTTTCATGCAATTCAGCCCGTTCAAAACATGCATAAGAAGTCATGCTTATATTTTCGCGGGCTTTAATATTTGCAGACACCGACTTTAGCGCGAAATCCGTGAAAATTAAAGCACCGCGAATATTACCATGTTTACAGTATTTCAGGTAGATTTACAACCATGACCCTTGACCTTTGACCTACTTATCCTAAAATCTAGTTCTCCAGATATCCTAACAACAGAGGTAAGACCCTGTAATTTCATGAAAATGGAACTCTATGACTTTTGACCCTTGAGCAACTTATCCCAAAATCTATTCACATCATCTTCCTATGGTGATATATACTCACACCAGTTGTGACACTGAAATCATTACAACGGAGATGGTATTCTGAGCACAAAATATTGGACTTTATATATATAAAATAATCGGTTATCTGAGACCACTTTTTATATCAGATTTTATCTTTCATTTTATCTCAATCTCTTACTCCTTGCATGCCCATTGCAGTTTTAGGTACAAAACACTTAATGATGCTAATGGCCATCTAATGTTAGATTGAAGATAAAGTAACAGTTAAAATAGGGTAGGGGCTATTTTATCTCTCGGACACAAGTAGTTTGTGATTAAAAAATACAAAATAGTGAGTACACACTACATTCTATTAAAGCACCATTCTTGTAGGATTATCCAGTGCTATTTCAAAATTGTTGCCTACTAATATCATACTTGAATTGATGATTGTAATGGTGTTCAAAAGCCTCTGAAAGCTACCTCAGTCTTTTTTCAAGGAAATCCTAGTTTGCATTTTGAGTCATGCGTACCAAAAATTGTAAAAAATTATGTATTCATGCTTGTCCTCTTGCCCAAGAGAATGTCAGAACGTGATTCTAATGGCTGAACATGAAGAGAGTGAAATCTAACATTTCCTGTTGGTTATCGCATCACAAATAGGCTTGCTTTAGTGAGATAAATTTTGCTAAATTGATTCTAAGAATAAAGATTTTAAGGGTATTTTATCTCACTGAAGTGGGATAAAATCTCAGATCTTATCCGAGATAAAATGAATCTCAGAATACCGCCCCCGGCCTTAAAAAGGCAAATAGAGAGAGAGTGAGAGAGAGAGGGAGAGAGAGAGAGATTTCCACTTACTTTCCAGCACACATGAGAGCAAAGACTACTCGACTCTTCTGACCTCCAGACAGACTGGTTAATGGTCTAGTAGCAAGGTCACCCGTCACTCCAAAGGATCCTAACTGCTGTCTGTACTGCTCTACATTCTTTCCTATACATAGAGCCAGGCAGAGAGAGAGAGAGAGAATGAGAGGAAGGGAGCGCAAGTAAGAAATAGAAAAGAAGGAGATGGGGAAGGAGTGAGATAAAATGTATATAAAAGATAGAGAAAGAGATAAAGATGGAGGAAGAGAGAGAGAGAGAGAGATACAGTTTGAGATACAGAGAGGGAGGGGGAATGGATAAACGGAGGAGTAACAAAAGGAGATAGAGAGGGGAAGAGAGAGAGAGAGAGAGGGAGAGAGAGAGAGAGAGAGAAGAGAGAGAGAGAAAGAGGGGGAGAGAGAGAGAGAAAGAGGGGAGAGAGAGAAAGAGGGGAGAGAGAGAGAAAGAGGGAAGAGAGAGAAAGAGGGAAGAGAGAGAAAGGGGAAGAGAGAGAGAGAGAGAGGAGAGGGAGAGAGAAAGGGAAGAGAGAGAGGGGAGAGAGAGAGAAAGGGAAGAGAGAGAGAAAGAGGGAAGAGAGAGAAAGAGAGGGAAGAGAGAGAAGAGGGAAGAGAGAGAGAGAGAAAGGGGGAAGAGAGAGAAAGAGGGGAAGAGAGAGAGAGAGAGGGGAAGAGAGAGAGAAAGGGAAGAGAGAGAGAGAGAGGGGAGAGAGAGAAAGAGGGGAAGAGAGAGAGAGAGAGAGAGAGAGAGAGAGAGAGAGAGAGAGAGAGGGAGAGAGAGAGAGAGAGAGAGAGAGAGAGAGAGGGAGAGGGGAAAAGGGGAGCCAAATAAAGTGATTAATCATTGCATTGCTCTGTGAGGGTATTCTTTTTTTTGTTTAATTTGTAATTCACAATAAAGCAGGACAAATTCCAACAAGAAAAGAGAAGCATGCTAGAAGAGACAAGAAGCCAGAGAACTTTCATTGACAAGATAACAGAAATGAAAGCAGAACCACAACAGTGAAGGATTAACCTGTTACTTACAGTTTGACCGAAAATCCGACTACCCCCTGATATGGTTTGATCTTACGAATGGCGAACGGACCCCCCATTGTCATGAAAGGCGTGGCCTGTGTATGCATATTTATAAGCCTACACTGCCCAATTGGACGTTGGTGAAATTCTACGTCAAAGAGTGAATTGCCATTTGCCATATCTCAGGCATCGTAAACAATGGGTTAAGACCCTTAAAAGCAAAATGGGAGGGAAAATAAATGAAGAAACTAGTGAAAATATATTAAGGAAGGCAACAAGGCTGATAAATACCTGGGAATCTGGCTGCCATGACTTCTATAGCATTCTTGTCAAAGTTCATATTGTCTATATGATGCTGGCTGAAGTAACCTAACCTCAGGTTTCTATGGCAGTGCCTGAGACCTGATACAGGATTCAAATCACCTAACAAGATCTTCAGAAGAGTTGTCTTTCCAGAACCATTCTCACCAACCTGGAGAAGGATACAGACAGAAAGGACAAACAAACAGATAAAAGAGAGACGGGGAGACAGACAGGGAGAGAGGTGGACAGAGAGACAAGGAGAAAGAGAGGTTGGCAGACAGAGATATTAGGAGATGTAGAGAGCAAAAGACAGAAAGACAGCCAGAGTGAGAGAGAGAGAGAGAGAGAGAGAGAGAGAGAGAGAGACAGGGAGAATAAAAGATGGTCAGACAGAGAGGGAGAGGGAGACGTAAAGAATGAGAGAGGAAAGCATGATAAACAAAGATAGAAAAAGAATGCAAGACACAGAATGAAACAGGCATACAAGGAAGAGCAATACAAAAGGGCAGAAAGAAAAGATGGTTGAGATTTAATGAATATAAGAGTAGGACATAGACATATACGCTGTAAAGTGAAATGGGGAAAATGCAATAGGCCATTTTTGTAATGTTATAAAATTTAATGCACAGCACAAATCGTTGTTAAGTGTCTCGTTACAAATTATTCACTTGTTACAAATAATTGTATTTCAATAGTCAGAATGTGAATTTGCATACATTACGTATTGTTAGGTAGGACAAGCCATAATGTTTGTCTATTGAAATACAATTATTTGTAACAGGTGAATGAAATAATTTGTAACAAGGTACATAACAAAGATTTATGCATCAAATTTGATTACATTATGAAAAACGGTCTATTGTGATTTGGTTGTCCCTTGTGCAATATTTCAGGTATCACTCAAAGCGAATAAACTTTGGGAATACTGATTAATATCTATTGCGATCTTGTACATTATCATGCACATTATGGGGCATTATTGGGAATAATCTAACACCTTAGATTAGATAGGCTTATTAATAAACACCGTAACGTTTCCTTTGGTGCGTAATAATTGCTGCTAATACACATACTTCAATGTTGCATACACATCTGTTTGTGATCCTAAGAAGGGCGGACCTTTAGGGGCTTGGGACTGACATATTGGTCATTTATCTCAAGCAAATTCTTATGGTAGGGATGAGGGATGAAGACTGGACTTACAATACATATCCTAGACTCCATGGAAGCTGACAGGTCAACAGAATCAAAGATATGTGCATCAGGGCCATAGCTGAAGTTGACTTCATCTAACTGTAGGATGGGTGGGGAAAGCTTCTGAATCTCTGCTGGAAACCTTTTAACAAGCAACAAATGAAATGATGATGAAGGTACATGTTAACTTGAGTTCTGATAACGTTCAAAAGAACGTCACATAATTACACGTAAGAAATACTCATAGTGAGTGTTCGGAGGGAAGGAGACCACAGACTCACCACAAAAAATAACTTGCGTACAGAAGAAAGCCAATTTCTCTTGTAACTCTCCCACTACAACAAGTCACTTTTGTGTTGTGGAAGGAATAAATCATACTCTCTATGTATGGCACTATTCTATATGTTTACCATTAACATGCTGAATTCATTTTCTTCACACAAGGCTCCTGTCTACATTCTATGGATATTAAGTTCTCCACTGTATTTCCAACTAACACACAATCAACTTAAATTTTACCCACAAATAAGCTCTGTAAACCTTATTATCAACATACCCATTGCAAATTGATTATACGAGTATAAAAGGCAAACGCTAACGAGTAAGAACCTAACATGAATATGAAAATTATCGCATTTCATGCTTTAAGCAGTTCAAGATGTGAATTTTGGATCTGGCAGTTTACACTTAGCAATGTTGCATTGACTTTATCCCTGGAAAATTAGAGAACACTGCTTAAGAATGCTGTTAATACTATCTAAAACTTTATCCTTATCCAAGTGAGGAAACCAATGCTAGTTAAAGAAAAAATAAAACTGCGTGCAGTTATGAATGATGCCTCCACCTCTGACGCAGTATCCCTCAAGTGCAATTTTTCTCATCTAAAATGGCTGTTGAACTGCCGTGATCCCAAATCCTCTTGAGATTGTTCATTCCTCATATATAAGGTACATATGAGGTTTGAGGAAACTGTAGTGGATCGTCTTTGAGATATTTACCCAAGATGGCCTTGAACCTTTGGCCTCGTCATCAAAACTATGCTTTTCATGGAAAGTTCATTGACCCTTTGACATTTGACCTTGGTCAGATTTGACCTATATTCGAATGGACCTGCGCCTTCAAGAGATGTGCCTGTGGTTTGAATTTGGCGATCCTACCTCAAAGCTACAATACTTAGAAATTTGAAATTTTCCACTTACCTTAGTATAACTTCACTCTCTTTTTCAACTGGAATGAGTTTGGGCCTGAAGGGAAAAAAGGAGAATAATTAAATATGTTAATGTGCAATCGATTCATAAGCAATTAAAGATGGTGTATAATAAAAATAAAATATATTCATATTTTTACGAAAACATAGCTAACCTGTAAACAAATTGTAAGTGGAATAATAAGTGAAAAATTCAAGGCTTTGGATTTCAACTTTTGACAAAAAGAAGATGTTGATTACTATAACTGTTTTCTTCATGTATGTACAGTCAAACCTGCTTTAGTGACCACCTGTCTACAAAGACCACCTGTCTACAAAGGCCACATTTTTTGTTTCCCTTGAAAATGGTTTCTCATTGAAACATGTACTAAAGGAACCTGTCTACAAAGACCACCTGTCTACAAAGACCACTTTTTGTGTTTCCCTTTGGCGGTCGCTATAGACAGGTTTGACTGTACATTGCTACAGCTTAATGTAATTTTATGTGAAGGAATCTTGATACAGAGTCATTCATTTGACTTTGGACATAACTTTGAAAGCCATATCACCTGTTGAGGGAAATCTGTCCTTAAAACATACATTTTTATCTACAGCTTTCTCTTCCAGGATATGATAAATGAGTACCTACAAGGCCTTGTCATACACTATGAGCTGACAACACATCCCCAATTTAAAGCCAGTGTCCTAAGGTACATGTACACAAAATCTTTGATAAGTGACATGTCTTAAACAAATAATACAATTTCATTATTAAACTTCAAAGATGCTGTGTTCCTGTCACAAATAAAATGTTGAATACTAATTTCAAGATGTATTTAATCTTGCATCCAAACAGAGGAGAGATTTTATGTACTTACAGTTTTTCTAGCTGTTTGATTTTGCTCTGTACAAGGGCAGCTCTGTTAGCATTGTATCTGAATCTATTGATGAAAGTCTGAAAGAAAAAGAAAATAGACAATTAATAAACATGTACACATAAAATGTGCTGTTTATCCTGTATTGGGTAATGGTGGTCCAAGAAACTTATTAAAACAAATATCAAGAACTGTGGGTCAAAGCTCTCAATATTGAGAAGTATTGAACAGTGTACAATATGGTAACCAGGGCTCAAATTAATTTTATGTCCACGGGGGCTCTTCCCCCCCAAAAAGAGCCCCCGTGAGCCTTCTCGCGGGGGCTCTTTAAGTACTGACGGGGGCTCGTTTTTAATACAAATTTCAATTGAATTGGTACCCATGATACTCCTCAATTCTTTGTTATTTCATCAGTGCAGCTTACATGCAGCTAATGGTCAGATCTCCTCCCTCTGTACGAAATGTCTGGTCCAAGCCCGTTCAGTCGCCTCCTTGCCTACAGGTTTCCTTTTACTAATTTTAGCTTTCGGTTGATTACTGATCGAGGTTCATTATTTGCTGGTCTTTTGGAATCACCAGATTTTAGAGGATTCACGCTTTTCACAACGAAAAAATCTCCACATTTCGGTCCTGGCGCGATCGCCTCTAGCTCCAGCAGATATGGGGCGGCAGCGTGCACACCGGTATACTACCGGGTACTGGCGCTGCTGACTGCCGCACTGCACTGCGACCTTCCGTTGTTTGTATCGGTAATACTCATAGAGATGCGCAGATGGGAGATAAAGTGCAATCTTGCGGCGAATACGCGTTCATTTGTTTACAATATGGCGGCCTCGATCTAGACACCAAAAAATTTGAGCGAGAAATCTTGCACGCTAATCTAACTTCCATAGTTCCATTTCATTGGTTTAAGGTTTGAAAGTTGAGACTCAAGATTGTGTGAAATTAAGTTATAACAGAAAAGATAATCTTTATTTTATAATTCCACGGGGGCGATTTATAATTTTGCAGTCGCCCCCGTGAGCAATCTGACGGAGGCGATTACGTAGCTCTCGGGGGCAGATCGCCCATCGCCCCGTGTATTTTGAGCCTTGATGGTAACATTGTCATTTTTTCATGACAAAATGAATGATCAGGATGAGTGAAAGTAAGGAGATAAAAGTGGTCAAATCTTCTCAATACATATACATGGACATGTATTTTAGATATAGTAACGCAATTGACACTACCGCAAAAAACGATATTCGACAGTAGATGGCGACCTTCATCCGCGAAGGTCAGCACAGGCGCAGATACGATACTGGGAAAGACGATAAGACAGGGTTTCTTCTGGCTGCAATAGAGAATGTAAAGCAGTGTAAACTAATTCCTTATTTTATTAAACTATTGTTCAGCTTTCATGAACTCCCTCAATGATTCGATGAGATCTACAAGCATGTAGGCACCATCATTATCTGTTACTTATAGCTTATTGGCTATTTAATAAACTTTAATTTCTATCAGACTTTCCAGTTCTCTACCCATTGTATTTGTATGGAAACTGGAAGTGCCTTTGACAAATATACCAATGGATGGTGCCGACCTCTATGGCCAAATACTATAGTTGCAGTAGCCAGAATTATAAGTTTGATGTGATTTGGGAGTTTAATCCAGCCAAACCAGATGATATATGTGATGTAAAACTCTTACCTGTACATGCTCTCTGAACTGGACCTGAGCATCATACTCCCTCTGTTGGTTCTTGTGTTTCTCTGTCTTAGTCTTGAAGAATTGATCATAGTTTCCTCTGTAGGCATCTAACCTCCTTGAGTGCTGATGAATCATGTCTGTGGCTACCTCATTTAAGAACTTCTTGTCATGAGAGACTATGAGCAGTGTTGTAGGCCAGTCCTACATGGGGCCAAAGATAATCAAAATTTATTCATAGATTTCTATATACATCTGTTTTGCTCTGACATCTGATTCCAATTAGAGGAAGATTGTACTTGTGACTAACATGCAGAGTAGTTGAATTAAAGAAACAATGCATGATCCAATGTATCATATAACAAAATATGAACAGAAAAATTCACAATTTCCTGAGTAATATTATATTTCACTGAGGCCACAGGCCGAGTTTGAAATATAATGGCATGAGAGAAATTCCAAATTTGGAGGTGAATATATGCTATATTGAACAACGCAATGCACGCGATATTTGGTATATAAAATTGAGGGTATTTGCGATCCTTTAGATTCTGGCCCTCTTGATTACATTCAGCTTGCCTCTTAGTCCGATGCATGCAGATAAGACAATGCAAACCATGGGTACACAAAGGGAAGAGACGTGCGCAGTCTAAATCAATTTTGTACGTGTTTTACCGTGTAAAAAAGGGTGTTATATTGCACGCCCGTGCACATATAACAAAATGTTGAGAGTCAAGCGACAGGTTCTCAGCCAAAAGGAAGCTCTCTAACAAATACTCTATTTTATATCACACAATATTTAATTTTGTTCTACTACTTGACTTGACTATAGAGTCAATGAATTGTAACTCAAGTCAGCTTGAGAGAAAATGACTTGTGATTTGTGTCATCTTGAAAGTCAAACCTGCTTTAGTGACCACTTGTCTACAAAGACCATCCGTCTACAAAGAACACATTTTTTGTTTCCCTTGAAAATGGTTTCTCATTGAAACATGTACTAAAGGAACCTGTCTACAAAGACCACTTTTTGTGTTTCCCCTGGGCAGTCGCTACAGACAGGTTTAACATGCTAATACAGTCAAACATGCTTTAGCGACTACCTGTATAGAAAGACCACCCGTCTTATTATAAAGATATTTTTCATTGCCCTTTAAAATAGTTTCCAAGTAGTAGTAGTGGTGGCTTTAGGTCCTCTCCGAGGGACCTCGGAACATGTTCTAAAGCAACCTGTACATAAAGACCACTTTTCTCCCTTGAGTGGTCTTTATATTCAGGTTTCACTGTAATAAACAGTAATACATGTAATAGTAGCTTCTTTTATAGCTCTCTTGTCTGTCAAGCAGTGATGCACCTGATACCACATGATCTCCCCATCCAATAAGCAGGGATCCAACACATCAGCTACCCATTAACACCTGGGTGCGAAGTGACACAGGTACATGTATATAAACATGTCCTGTCAAAGGGTAATAGTGCTTGGGAGGGATTCAAACCCTCATCCTATCAATGGTAATTAAAGTAAATGAACCACTATACCATGAATCGTGTTTGCAAATGGCTTTACACACACACATGACTTGACTTGACTCTCACAAAATGGGCTTTGAAGTTAGTCATCTTAGAGAAAATGGCGTGTGACTGTGAACCACAAGGTACGGGGTTCAAATTTCTGTAGCAGCACTAAGGTCCTTTGGCAAGACAATAATCTACATCTGCCACATTCCTTCCGTGTGAGGCAAATGGGTACCTGGCACTAATGAATTCCTTAAAACTCTTGAGCGCTGTAATGGCAGCCGTGCTAGAGCCGGGCTAATAATAACGGAGCAGGGAGTGGCAATGTGAAAGACAAGAGTGCTATACAACACTCTAATATCAATATTATCATCCATGCGAAAATCTATTTTGAATTGAGAGCATTAACTTGGCATCTGTAGTTTTTATAGCAATTAATGAAACATTACTGGGTAATTGTGAGTTCCTAATTCTTTTTCCATACAGCATACCACAATATTGAATACTACCGCATTACTACTTACTTGAAGGTAGTCTTCAAGCCAAAGAATGGCTTTGATATCCAACATGTTAGTAGGTTCATCAAGTAATAAAAGATCTGGCTTTGAGAAGAGTGCTCTTGCCAATGCTATCCTCATTCTCCAACCACCAGAAAATTCTCTGAATTAAAAAAAAATGAAAATGACGATTAAATCTGAATGGTTACATGTCACATGTATAAGTACTGGTCACAAAAGTGTTTGTGAAAGACAATGTCTTGAAGGTATTCTGAATGAAATGTTCTTTATAGGTTTGCATAGTGAGGTATATGAGTCAGGAAAAATTAAATGGGTAAATCATGTGTGTAGTCCTTCGAAGGACTGGGGTATTCTCTCTCGGAGAGATGTATTGGTTTATCAGAACTATAACCACAAAAGAACTATACAACAGAAAGAACACCCCAGTCCTTAAAAGGACTACACACAGACATGATTTACCTGTTTATTTTCCCCCGACTTATTCTGAATGGTTGATTATTAAGTAGATAGAAACAATAAAGTCTTGGAATTATCAAAGTTTGAACGATTTGACTTCATCTTCCTGAAAATCAGAAGCAATTCTAAAGTTGTGGACACAGATGTGGTACATGGGACTACACAAGCATAAGACAGAATTTGGTTCAAGTTTGTAGGCTATTTCCAGTCATATAGCACTTTAAGAGCAATCCTTTTCTTGGGACATTGCTACTATACTGTTCTTCTAGTTGAGAATGAAAACAAACAGCTCCCAAACTATTTTGCACATTAACCAAAACTCAAACTGAAATGATAATTTTTATATTTCCTAAGATGTCTTTGTTTGAAACTGGGCATAGGTAACAGTCTGAATGCTTACAACAAAAAAACAAATTATTTTTCACCTTAACTAGACCCAAACTTCTATCTAAATTGATATTGGAATCTGGCTGTCGTGCTTATCAACTAGTAAGGACATTCCAATACGAAAAATCATTTCATTTGTTAGTAAAGTTACAATTCACCCTCCTGAAGATGTGAGTCAAACTTGATGTTGGTTTTCTGGTCTATCCATTCAATCCTGAGTATCATCTTTCAAATGATGAGGTTAAAAAAAGGCAGTTTTAAGCATTTTCAAATAACAATACAATATGTAGTGATATAAACTAACAAGAAACCCCTAAAGTTGAGGCCACTTAAGTTAAATCATGACTGACTGAGTAAAAATAAATGATCTACTTTGTTGCTTGATTCTTTAGATCATGAATTATAATAAAACAAGATAAATCAGTCTCCATCTAATATGCCTCCCCTATATGTATGGTCATTGATCAATGATCCTGTGGTCTTTGACAATCCAGCACCAGCTTCGGTGGCGGAGTCATAGAAATACATTTATACCGGTAAGTAAATAAAAGAAATGTCCTACTTGGTTGTTTGAATCTGCATGCTAGATGAGAAGCCTAAACCATTCAGGATCATGGCTGCCCTGTCAAAATCAAACAAAATTTAAGCATAAAACAGAGTGATATACGCTCAGCTTTACAACTGTACATGCTTGTACACATATATATCCGGTAGGAAGAAATTCCTTGAATGCTTGAGTGCCTTATGGTAGCTCAGCTAAAGCCGGGGTAATAATATGATTGCAGGGCCCTCGAGGAGAACAGCATCAATACTGATGAGGCTACCCTGGGTGAACAAGACACATTATTATTATCATCATTACAGATATATATATATATATATATACATATATATATATACTAGCAGGACCCGTGGAAAATCCACGGGATTCTAGGGAGGGTGGGGGGTTGAAAATAGATATGTGCCATCGATTATTATTATTATTAATATTATTATTTTTATTATTATTATTAATTTTTTTTTAATAATATTTTTTAAGATAATTTCTTTTATCATTTTAAAATTTTTCTTCTTCTTTTCATTAATATTGTACTCGTTAGAATATCAACCCTTTGTTTGCTGTCCCATGTATCATTTTGAATTGTTTTTTTTATAAATATGTATCCTGTAATAAAACTTGAAAATTGGAAGAAGACAGTGAAATCAATAATTTGTAATTAAAATTGATGCATATATTTTAGACTAATACTTTCTTTTTACTTTCGTTAATTACGATTATTGTCGTCACTTAAATTTGTTCCTACTTTCTTCACTATTTCTTTCCGGATCCTCACTCTCGTTATCTATACGAATATTGTTCTCATGCATGCACTGAAAATAATATACAAATATACAAATATACAATGACACTCGAGGATCTAGCTAAAACTATTCGCATCGAAGGAACATCAAATCGTATTATATTCTCCCGAGGGCCATCGCGGCCCGGGGAGTACTATTGATGTTCCTGAGTGCGAATAGTTTTAGCTTGTTCGAGAATGAGTCATTGTATATTTGTTTTATATCCCTTCCACCCAGGCGCGGATCCAGGATTCCTTAGGGGCCCAAATTTGAAGTTATGCGAGCCAAATATTGGTACGTAATGTGGCGTAATGAGCAAAACGTTTTTTTGGGGGAGGCGGGGCAGACAAAAATTTGCATCACCCCACTCTTACATGCAAGCCTCGCTCAATGTTTTCAAAGTGATTCGGGTGTCAGGGGCGGAGCCCCAGAAGCTCAGGGTTTTAGGCATTAAATTACCGTCATATAAGCATCCAGGGGTGCGCCTTAGGGCCATTGAGTGGGTCCAGGGGGCAGAGCCACCGGAAGTTCAGGGTTTTTAGGCATTTAATTACGGTCAGATGAGCATATTTTGATACCTCATTATTTTGTGACACTGGCAGGTCACTATTCTTTCTTTCTTTCTCTCTTTCTTTCTATTTCTCTCTAATATACTTTTTCACAAAAAGTGGGGAGGGGGGGAGCTCGAGCCCCGAGCCCTGCCGTTCCGCGGACCCTGACATGTAGGCCTCTAAATAAGTATATTTCTTGCCTGACTGTAAATTTGGGAATTTGTCATTTTCCAACAAACGCATACAAATGTATAATGTACTAAAAATCTCGGAAAATTATGTCATTTCAGCAACATTTGTAAATCACCGGTATCGAATTAGAAATAAACCACGTTTGAATTTTATTTGGGGCAGGCCCCCAAGCACCCAAGCCCCGTCAGTCTACACCTTGTTGGCGGGAAAAATCGCAACTGATCTCCCCTACCTTTCTTCTTTCTCTTTTTTCCTTTACCTTCCCTTCTTTCTCTCTCTTTTATGTGTGCTGGGGAAGGGAGGCAGGGCCGATCCACACGTTTTTGGCGGGATTAATCGCAACTGATCTCCCTTCTTTTCACCCTTTTCTTTTCTTCTTACTCTTTTTTGTTCCATTTTAGCTCTCTTTTGTTGGCGGTGGCGGGGGAGGGAGGCAAGGGTTTTTGGCCCTCGATTCACAACTTGTTGGCGAGAAAATTGCAACTGATATCCCCTTCTTTTCCTTTCTTCCTCTTTTTTCTTTCTCTTTATCTCCTTTTTCCTTTTTCTTTCCCTTTCCTTCCTTCTCTCTTATTTTTTGATGGGGGAGGCAACAGACCGGGAGGCAAGGCCCTTTCGCCCCCATCTTCTTTTTACCCCTTTTCTTTTCTTCTTCCTCTTCTTTCTTTCCCTTTCTCTCCTCTTTCTCTTCTTTTCCTTCTCTCTCTTTTTTTTTTCTTTGCTGGGGCAAGGGCCCTCCCCCCTGGATCAGCGCCTGCTTCCACCTGTAGGCCTATCATTCCTTGCACACTTCTGTAATAGCATGTACGTACCGTACTCACATTCACATCACATTCAAAAAAGAAATAAAAGAAAAAAACAATTAATTGCACGGCTCAAACATGAAACATTGAATGATCTAAATACACGTTATACAGGTACTGCAGTAGCTAGAGTGCTGCAGTTGTAAATTGCATTGTGTGAGCGCCGTGACTGGCCTGACACCGCTGGAGTTGCCCGTGCGGAGGCATTTGAAATTACGTAAGCTCGCTGAATTTACCTTCTCGTTAGTTAGATCTCGATAATTACAATCTATTTGCGGTATTATTGTTGTGATTTCAATGTAGTTTTCATGAAAAGACCAATAAAGCAGAAGCTTGGATTATGATTATGTTGGCATGGTTCATAGAATTTGTATAACTATTTTCAAAGTAAAGATTTTACGCGAAAAATCGGACGGTTTGTGCCAATAAATTGTGGCAGTCGCACGAAACTCGACTGTGTGTGTGTGTGTGTGAGCGTAGAACCAACATATTACGTTCACGTCAGTTTGGCTACTGCGTATATATAGCAAGATGCCTCACACGGGATAGGCCCGACCCTTTGCATCGTGCATATTTGCTACAACACATTATGGAGAGGACCGTCCCTTGATAGTGTGATCTCTTTGAATAATTAGACAGAGGGCGGGTGCACGCCTCGCCGCCTCACTCTCGCCTCCTTGCACGGACGACGCCGGCCGTGCTCTCGTCCGCCCGTCCTCCCGGGACCCGAAACCACCTTTATAACGACATGGACGGCGACCACGGGTCGGCGTGGCACGCGGCATGCGCGGGTCCGCTTCGAATTGTGTTGCCGTTCAGCGACGGCCGAGGCGGGTAGGGTCGAGGAAAGACGGGTTTGATGTCCAAAAATTCACATTGGCAGACCGTTACGTACCCCCCGCGGCGATTTTGCGTATTAATATATAGATATATATACATATATATATATATATATATATATACAGCACTGTTCTGCTGATCAGCTTACAAGAAAATGGTACATTTTGGGGTCAAATTTGGCAAGACATAACAGCACATGCTCTTTGGCATCTTGACACGCAAAAGTAATGACTGAACAAAAGCCGGAGGTTCAAAAAGTTATTAGCTAAATGACATTTTATGACATAACATATCAACTTCAACATAATTTAATACATCAATCTCTTTCATACTAATAATTATGAAAGATTGGTAATCATATACAAACATGAGGTTGATTAAAATGCACTGAAATTATTGAAACAACTATGACCATAAAGCACGAGAGATGTCAATTTGTACACATGTACATACCTTCGTGTCTCACAGTGACATCATGCAATGTTTGTCAACAAACAAAATTTTGCATTATATAGAGAAAGCTAAATAATACTCACTTTGAAGGTGCTTTATCAGCTTCTATTTCAACTAATTTGGCGTATACATCAGAGAGTTTAGCACCAAGACTGGGGTCTCCAGGTCCAGAGCTTTATAAAAAGTTAATAGAAGGCAGGTATTTTAAAATGTCTAATATGAAACATATTTTGCTTATATGTTAAGGAAATCACAAGCTATACAGCATTAGTCCCAAGACTATCTCCCCCTCCTCCCCCCTCCTCCCCCCTCCTCCTCCTCCCTCCTCCTCTTCCTCCTCCTCCTCCCCTCCCTCCTCCTCCTCCTCCTCCTCCTCCTCCTCCCTCCTCCTCCTCCTCCTCCTCCTCCTCTTCCTCCTCCTCCTCTTCCTCCCCTCCCTCCTCCTCCCTCCTCCCCCTCCTCCCTCCTCCTCCTCCTCCTCTCCTCCTCCTTCTTCTTCTCATCATAATTTTCATCCATCATCATCATCATCACCATCACTGTGACAATTATAATATTATTTTACCTGTCATGGATTTTCATGTGTAGTTCCTTTTCCTCTTTCAGTAACCTTGTCCTAAGTTCATCGCACTCTAAGACACTATCTATAGCCAATGTGTCATCTCCTATTACCTCTTGCTCGACATGGAGGATGGAGATGTGGGATTGGAACTGAAGCTCTCGGCTGTCAAAATAGAGGATAAAACGAACACAAATAAATGATATCTGACAAATAATTTTGGGAGAAAATGTATAAGGGCCGAGTAGTGAGGAAGTAATTATAGGAAATCAAGCTAGTTATCCAGACACCATGTAAATATCACCTCCTCTTATAAGTTGTTCTTATAGACAGTCCAATGAATGTGACTTTCAGCAAGTTATCTTTCATCTTGTTTATATTAACCTACCGGTAGTTTATATCTTTCAGGTCCAAACCACATTCCTACTGCATAATAAACCATTCACATCATTTCTCTCAAAATGCAATTTCAGTTCTAGAACCCTAGATAAAAAAGGCTGTAACCATACATACACATGTATTAAAGAACCTTCCCATGTTTCTTCATAGGAAGGTATCCCTGGAAACTGGAATTATTTTTTCTTCAGTATTATTCTGAATCATTGTAACTTGTAACAAACACTGATTCATTGCCCCATGTGAGCATATCCATGTTTGCACTTTTCTGCAAGGCTAAATTTGGCAGTATCTCTGTTGATCAAAACAATATAGTAAGAACAAATCAAAGGATTCCCATCATACTTCAATCCAAAAATCACGTCTGTAAATTCTCTTTGTAAAATAGTTTTAAATCCAAGCTTTCGACATCAAAACTACCTTTAAAAATATTTTAAAAAATAATGGAATGGTTTTGAAAGGCTTGAATTTGGCACAATGTTGGAAAAGAAATACACAAGCTCATTCTACTAGCAATATGTGCTCTATCAAAAATACATTTCTATTACAGCAACAACTATTGTCAAGTCTGCTTACCTGGCAATCATTTTCAGAAGGGTACTTTTACCAGCTCCATTTCGTCCTACAAGTCCATAGCGTCTCCCGAAAGCTAAAGTGAAACTAGCTTCTTTGAGAAGTACTCTGTTCAAAATCAAATTTCATATTTTACATAATAAAATATCTTCATATTTCATAATGTTCACTTCCATTCCAACTTTCTTCATGATATCATTGGATGAGCAAAATAAATGAATGAATCATCAACTTGCAAGAAGATTAATGATTTTAAAGTGGGGTATCATTTCAGATCAAGTGAATGAATAGAGAATAACCAGATGGATTAAGATTTTATTCTTGACATTTTGATAAGATATGTACAAAGCTAATGAGGTTAGAGAACAATGAGCACATTCAACAAATCACCCCACATACCCACATATCTTTTAAAATGAAAAGATCCCACTCCTAACATTTTAGAATAATCACTTCCAAAGTGATTGCGGGGCTTCATGAGGAGCTTTTGTTTCCACTCCTTAAAAAAAACACCTGTGTGTATCATGAAATGCACTGCTGAAAAGGGAATTGTTTCCCTTTTTTTCTTTCACAATTTTGTACAATTAAATTTGATCTGCTGATGTGCACATAAACAGGATCATTAAAAGATCCATTTGCCATCATGGCAAAGGCAAGGTACTTTTTTTTCTCAAAAAAAAAACATATCTGCAATGTAATAAAATACACATACATGCATATAAAGAGAGAGTAGCAAAATGTTCCTATTGAATACAAAAAATTATTCTTGACCTCTGACTTATTATATAAGTGAGAACTTACTTTTCACCAAAAGCTACATCAAAGTTCTCTATCCTAACGTCTGTACCTCTAGCTGATCCTGCTGCTTCTGCTTTGACGTCTTTCCTGCTAACGGCTTGACTGGCCGAGGCACTCACCACACTGATTACATAACAAAATCAAATCAAATGTACAATGATGATCATCATATATCAATATTGATAACAATAAATGCATAAAAATAATTCTAATGATGTTAATACCATTTTTTTATATATAGAATAGTAGCAAGGAGACATGTATAGAGAAGACATTTCACGCTTTAATATACATATTGAAAATTGATCTGAAGAATGATTGAGGCTGGATTATTCAAGTGTCAACAATGGTATAGAATTCCTTTGAAATCAATCTAACTATAGCCATGTTCACACGATGGCAATTTTGGTCGGCGTAAATATGGTAAGATCAGCATTGGTCGGCGTAAAGGTCGGCGTAATGACTGTTTGAACGATAGTCGTGTTAGCTACGCTACACCGACCATTACGCCGACTGATTTACTCCTGGATTTTTCCAGGAGTAACGTGCTAACACGACTGGAGGGTAGCGTAAGTTGACCGTGTGGATGATCTCACTTGGCATCTGTGACCTTTCACAAGGGCTGTTTGTTTACAATCGAAAATGAAAATTAGATTTTGCACGGTTTAGATGCGGAAGCTGGGTCGAGGTCGAGTAGTGCAGGCGCCACCACTTCCAGAAGTTATGCTGTGTAAGACTGGGTTGGTGGAAGGTTGTGTTAACTTAATCGTGGCAAGTTGGTCCGATTAAGAGCATATGGACAACTAATGGTGTAAATCAATATTTATGGAATATTCATTGTTGCAGGGATTAACTTACGCCAACTAGGAAGCTCTGTCTGAACATGAATCGTAAGGTTATACATGTATGTACCACGGCATGAATAGAATTCTAATTAAATCCCAATGTAAATTAACACTTTAACATTGATCTTTTTTTCTCAGTTTGAAATAAATAGCAAATGTCATCAATGGTTTTTTTCTGACATTCTAGGTCGAATTAATCAATATTTCTAATAATTTTACAGGCATGTCAAATGGTACCTTAAATAGTGATTAAAAAAAATAATTCCTATGTCTTTATTTGATACTAGATGTCAGATTGAGCACTAAGGTTGGTATTCTTAAATGGCGGATTAAAGATACTATATCCCTTTTGCAGCCAACATTAAATTCTGTAGAACTTTGCAGGAATTATGAATATGTCATGTATGTCCTATCTGTGAAATTTAAACGTTAGCAGTGTCCTAATATTCAAATTATGCAAGGAAACCTGTTTACTTGCTAGACTTCACTGTCAGACACTATTGAGTGACTGACTGGCTTTTTCATCTTTGGTAATAACATACATAAAATGAGCTGTAAAGGGTACATGAGCATTTGTCTACATCAATAACCCACTTCTTGTAATGGCCAAAATTAAACTGATTGAATCTTTGCGCAGCATAAAACGTACGACCATTCGGTACAATGGTCTGAAAAATCAGACTATTACTTACTGGCTCTATAGCTCCTAAGTCGATTCGACAACTAATAGTCGTTATTTTCCCACTTAAAGACATTTTCAAGCCCCCTTTTTTAAGGAAAGTTCTGAATTAGTATTGTCTTTCAAATGCCGTTGAAATTTAACCTTTTCATCTTTTTGGCCTGCAAATGGGACATAGTACCTTTAAGGTAATCCTGGTTTAATGTTTAGCTTAGTCAACAGATTTATGGAGTACCATGAGTCACGCTCTTCATTCTGTACAAATTACTGCAATTCTGTAACAAAATTAAGAAATGAAATAAATCTAGCATGAAATGAATACGAGAACTGGATTTCAAAATGAAAAGATTTTGTGTCAGGATGGAGAGGTTGATACTTGTTGCTCCATAAATCAGTGATCTAACTATCTATCCCACTTTGTCAGGGTTAAAAACTTGATAAAGTTAGTTTTTTTTTTTTTAATGAATAACTGTTTAAATACTTACCCATTTTGTCTAGCTGGTTGATCAGGCTGTAATAATCTCCTCTCTTGCTTGGCTTTCAGCTTAGCTTCCGCTTTCTCCAATTTCTTCTTGTCCACTTGCTGTAAGACGATTTTTAAGATGACAATAAAAATCAATTATCTCTTCTTTTAGATCTTTGATCTTATGGAAACATGTTATGGATTGTTTGGTTGACTTATATCACATGTACATGTACAATGTCCAGGGAGCATTTCAAAGAATTGTACTATCTTAAAATAACAACCAGGGGGGTGTTTCACAAAGACTAAGATCGACTTTAAGTTGGACTTAAGTATAACAGGCCGTTCTCACCATTATGATCTTTTAGATAATATTTTTTCCTTCAATAATGAAATATCAAAAAATGTAAGTTTTGTAGATTTTTTACCATGATTTGTACGTCCTTTGAGAGACCAATGCCAGTAAATGATGAGAGAAAACAATGGCATGAACAGCCTGCTATAATTAAGTCCAACTTAAAGTTCATCTTAGTCTTTGTGAAACACCCCCTTGGGGTGTGTAATGTCACACTAAATCTAAATTTCATAGGAATAACAATTCTACTTACTGAAACATTTTCTCTAGTAGCCATCCATATTGACCTGTCATCATTAGTGGAGTCTGTGAACACATAAAAGGTTAGATTTGAAGATAATCCAAGAGATCTGAATGATTGCTTGCCTTAGTCTGTTGTCAATTGACAAAAAAACAGCAGTTTTTGAAATTTTGTGAGGATTTTTCGGAAACATACATTTTTGGAAAGAGAATGCATTAACTATTAAAGATTTTATGATTTAGGAATAACTGTCAAAAAAAAAAAGTTTTTATCTGCACTAGGGATATGAATTGCAGAACTTTGTATTACCTATATTATATACTATAGATCAATAATCGTCAGTGATACACATTTCAATCAGAGTGAAAGGTTATGAATATAAAGACATGCATATCTCATACTCAACATAGAGGCTTAAAAATATAATTTGTTTACAAGCATATATTAGCTATAATTACATAAATTTTTGGCATCATTTCTTCATTAAAATCATCATCTTTTATATGAGATAAAGAATAAATATCTCAATTGTCTTTTAGAGTATTATATCAACTTAGACAACTGATGACAACGTTTGAAAGAAAATTTAGTATTTCAATTTTAAATCTTTTGTCACCTCCATCCTTATCAGTAATAATAACAAGTCAACTCAAAGCGTAGCATCCCCTCGCCGGGTAAAAATGGCCTATATTTAGCGATTTTTGCATATTTAATGAGCTATGACCTTTGACCTTTGACATACATACTCAACAACATTACGATATTGAATGAAAACCACATTTTCGCATATATAATCAGGTATTTTTGCTACTTAGGCTGTATTCAGATACCATGTACCTTCAAATCAAGTTTCATTAAAATCCGTCGAACCGAAACCAAATTTTCAATAATTACCCTTTTTTGCATATTTAATGAGCTATGACCTTTCACCTACATCCTCCGAAATCAAACTTGGGCTGTGTTTTGATACCATGTACCTTCATATCAAATTTCATTAAAATCCGTCAAACATTACTTAAGTTATCGAACGGAAACCAGATTTGTAACGGACTGAGGGAAGGATGGAAGGACGAACGGCAAAGTTACTATACCCCCTCCGGGTTTGTCAGCGAAGGGATAATAATACCAATCATGCTTTTAAATCATGCCATTTATGCTCTAATTTCTGATGTCTCGAAGTCCTCACTTCATTTTTTAAATTCAATTTTGAATTGGTTCTCTATTAGTTTAAATTACTTCTTCATATAGGTAGCCATATTTTCAACATTAACACCTTTAAACCTTTATCTTTATCTGCATCCACATGTGCAGATAATGAACAATCTACAAACTAGATGGAACTTCAACTGCGCGCAGTCGAAAATGATGCCTCCACCATAGAGCAATTTTACAAACCAAAATGGAAGCAATTTTTAAAATTCAAGTTTGATTGTAATCCATCTGTTGGTTCTAATGATAACGCGATCACGAGCTATTTTGAGATACATAATGAGCCATGTGACCTTTGACCTCGTGATCCCCAAATCTAATCAGTTCATTGACTCTGCAAGATACATATATGACCCAAGATTGGCGGTAATCCATCAATCGGTTCTTGAGATAACGTGATCACAAGCTATTTTGCATACATAATGAGCCCTGTGACCTTAGACCTTTGACTTCGTGACCCCAAAATCTACTCAGTTCATTGACTCTGCAAGATACATACATGGCCCAAGTTTGGCGGTAATCCATCAATCGGTTCTTGAGATAAAGTGATCACGAGCTATTTTTGCATACATAATGAGCCCTGTGACCTTTGACCTCGTGACCCCAAAATCTAATCAGTTCATTAGCTCTGCAAGATACATACAGGACGCAAGTTTGGCGGTAATCCATCAAATGGATCTTGAGATAATGCGATCACGAACTATTTTTGCATACATAATGGGCCCTGTGACCTTTGACCTTGGACCTCGTGACCCCAAAATCTAATCACTTCATTAGCTCTGCAAGATACATACATGACCCGAGTTTGGCGGTAATCCATCAATTGGTTCTTGAGATAACGCGATCACGAGAACGGGACGTACGTACGTACGTACGGACGGACGGACAACCAGAAAACATAATGTCATAAAAATGACCAAAACTACTTCAATTCATTGAGTTATATTAATATAATGATTATTATAATATTCTGGGTTTATATAGCCCTTAATGAATCAATGATGTCTCTAAGCAGACTTGATTTCTGCAAGTCTTTTGTACCGTCTCCCTAAGAATAAGATGAAGCACTTTACAGACTTATAATTTTAATATATATTTCAAAATCACAAACCATCTTGTGATCCTTGTTCACTCAGCTGAACTGGGGCATCCAATAAGACAGCATTCTTTTGGCCCTTTCCTCCACTCCTAGAAAACAGATAGAAAAAACGATTTTAAGGTTGTCGTGAAATCTAGGAAATCAGCAACATTTACATTTTGAAAGTGTTGCATTTTTCATTTAACCAAAAACCATCTGGTTTTTAACCACAGTTAAAGCTTAGCTTGAGCTCTGGTATGGGAATCGTATTTTGAGAAAAAAACTGCATATGATTTATTCTGGATTGTTTATCCTGCAGTAGATTGATTGTTTGAACCAGTGAAATAAAAACAAATGCACAAAAACTTACTGGGCATCATCTTCGATAAAAACCACAACTCTCATTTGCACATAGTGACATGTGTTGAGACATGGTGTCGGGCCTACTTACCCGGATTTCCTTATCTTTCTATGCTCATTACTGAGCCACTATACATTTTCTACCAAAATTGTTTGGCACATGTCATTTATTTGTAATCTTGAACATTCAGTGTAAGTTTCGTTGGATTCTGTGAAAATTTATTTTCTATATTTACCAGATCTCAACTTTATCTTTAAATGGAATTAAAAGAACAAAGATTTTACAGCACTAACTAAGTTCTTCTGGAATTGCAACAGGGTATTGCAGTGAAAGAAAATATCAATGCTGTCCATTTGAAAGAGAAAATCCCAACACCTATAGCCTTAAAAAATATCTTTTCCACAAAAAGAATTCATAACTCACAACTGGAGAGTTTTGTAGAGTTTCTTGCAGATGTGCCTAATACCATCTTCATCCCTGTCAAAATCGACTTCATGGAGCACGCCCCCTATGGCCTCGTAGACATCATCCACGTCTTCAAAATCTTCTCCTCCATCCAGCACTCCTGGAAAGCAATGGAACATGTATGAGTTTATTAAAATTATGCAAATCGCTTGGCCAGGTTTTTCTTTCTTTTCATCTCAAGTGGTGATTTCATTTTGGACGACCCAGGGCAAAGAGAGGTCATTACACTAAATATTAGCAAATTCTTAATCAGCTTGCAGGATATCGCAGTCAGCATTTGTTGCAATTCCTCTGAAGATCTTTGTGTCATCTGCGTATATCCGCACAATTCTTGTCACTACATCTGGTAGGTCATTGATGAATATCACGAATACTGTTTAATGTTGGACCAAGGACACTCCCCTGTGATATTTGATATCAATATCAAATTTCATATTATCACCTAGCTCATAAGGTTAGGTTAAGTGACCAGTACTTTTTAGATCTATCATCAGTCTATAGACCATACCCAGACGTTGTGTGTTTGGACATGTGTGTATCCAGACAGTTGATTTAAAACAGCAATTTCAATTGAACAAGTTTACAACTAATACAAATATTAGTAATAGTAATGCTTATTGTCCTGTGACCATAGTTCTTGGCACGCGCATGACCTTAGTTCGCTATCTCAAAAAATCTGTGAGATTTCGAAAAATCTTATACCACCATTACAGAGTTGCCAAGTTCAAAGATCAGCTATGCGCGAGCGCGCGGGCGAGGATATAGTGTATACATAGAGATTTATATAAGAATAGATCTCTATGAGCGTATAGCGTATAGTGTACATGTACGTTTCAAAATCGCGCATGCCGCGACGTGATAGCCGGCCTGCATGCATGTTACGTGCATGCGATATCGTACACGAACCCTGCGAGGAGCTAGCTGAGGCCTCGAGGCGGTCGGCCAGTACGTAGTCTAGCAATTACTACTTTTTTTCTTTTTTTCCCAGTCTGGCCCTCAATGCGTGACAAAGGTGGGTGCCATGCGTGACAGCGTTTTCAGACCCTCGATGCGTGACTGTCACGCATAATGCGTGACACTTGGTAGCTCTGCCATTACCAATGGAAAGAGGAACCTAAGATTACTCAGAGACAACATTTTCTATGGAATTGGGTGTGACATGAAAATATTGACAAAAGATTAGCAAATTTTGCAGTCTGTTGCTTCCATTCCGAAAAAATATGAACTTACCGACAAGGTCAAGGGTCTGAAAATATTTATTTTGAGAGCAGTCTGAGCAGATATGTCACCAAAATTGTAAGTAAAATGTGATACCAACTGATTGTATGATATTTCGCCATGCAAATATGTAATTAACTTATATTCGAACGCTTTTTGTGATAAATCAGCTGTAAAATCCCGTGCACGAATTAAGGTCGTGTTTTAAAAAATATTTTCTTGATAAGCTGATCGGGCTGATCCGACATCGAATTTTGAGACCGCGATATCTCTGGAATTCTTTGACGATTAATTGTCTAGTTTCACCAATTTGCAGTAAAAATTGTTGTCCTCCATTGGTAATAAAAAATGAACTAGACTTCTTTAGATCTAAATAAATGTGTGTAGAATATGAGAAATGGTAGATCGAATATCACATTTCCTAATATTTTTAAATATCTCTGTGAACTTTTTGGTCACCCCATCAATCATACTCATAGGCCTACTAGTCAGAGCATCATACAAACTGTGCATTACAAGTTACAACTTACAAGCAATAATATTTCATAAATCTTCTTTAATACTTGTACTAGTAGCTAGGCTATTAATAATACTAGACTAGACCATGTAGACCCATGTTTTTGTTGGACAATTAGAAAGGAAAATATTCCTGATGGTTAGTAACTTAGTCTGTTAGCAGGTTAGTGCTATTTCAGTATTTGATGATTATCTTCGGTAAAATCTGAAGTCAATATCATCAGATCATTAATGATTATATAGTCTAGGCCTAGATCTAGAGTAAAGGAGGGAGTTTTTGGCTGGAGGCAGTTTTCGGCCGGTCCGTTGGATGCATGGTAAAATCCTTTAAAATATATTGCATAATAGCCTATCACATATCACACACATACAATAACATGCCAGAGTCACCGGAGAACCACATTTGCAAAGGAAAATGTATCCTTAAAGTTAAATATCACATTTGTAATCCGCGGTCCCGCTACCTGAATATGAAAAATCGAATATCTTACGCGCGACTGTAAGGAATATGGGTACCATAAAATGAGCTGTATTTCAAGTATTTTTTCCAATTTAGAGCAAGATTTTTTAGTACTGCAAGCTTAAAAGTATCTCACCGCACGTATCCTATCACTGTCGGATACTATAGCACTGTATCTCTGTTTAGTTCAGATTCCAATTTCTGATCACCGCACCCGCAGGTATAATTTTCGGCCGTGCGGGGGATTACGTGCTGGCACTGGCCGCACGTGCTATAGATCAGCGGGCGAACGCACGGCGCGCTCCCTATTGACTTTGTACATGCGGCCGAAAACTGCCTCCGAAAAAGTGAACAAGGAAATGAATATTGCCATGGCAATTCATAATTTTTTTTCTGGGATTCTTTTTTTGTTTGAATAATACAGTATTGGCTTCATGATTTGAACAAAAAATGATAATAAATAGGAAGTAAAGAGTCTAAAAATAGGATTTTGCCTTGAGTGGTCGAAAACTCCCTCCTTTACTCTAGATCTATGTAAATGTTTGGAAGACTGGGGCCTGTTTCTCGAAACCATCATAAGTCTAACTTCTTCACTAAATCAGCGTTAGTAAGCTACTTGTCCGCTACGTATTTCACGAAGCCCTCTCTGCCAAGATCAAGGACAACATCCTGACTAAGTAGTTATGACGCCTCCGGCACCGTCATATCTCTGTCATAACTTTTTAGTCGATGGGCAGCGCCATCACATGTCATTTATTGGGTAGACTATGGCTGGCCAAAAGGACAAGAAATCCTCCAGCTATGATCTTTCTACACATTCACTTTTTATCATTTTTATATTTGAAAGTCTTATGAAAATATGCCATGTTTATATCTATGGCTTTTTCCACTTAACTAAAATGTTTATACGCGTTTATTTCCACATTGTAAAATCCTCGAAGGGATGGGTAATCTGCCACGGCAGGCAAGCCATAGTCAGAAATGTATTCTCTAGTTTTCAGACACATATTAATTTCAAGATAAATTCTATCTTCGAATGTGTAAACTGAATAGTTTAAAACATGTGTTTTAACGTTTGGAATGTTGAAGTCTTGTCATTTCAATATTGTGCTGAGTGCTGACGCCTAAAACATTGGACAAAACTTTCATAACATCGTATTTTTACTAAGGATAATATAAGGGTGTATTTTTATAAACTATCAAATGAAAATATTCGGGGGTACCCATTTCAAAAACAAAACTGATTCACCGGTCATGAAATGAAATACTCACAATTATATTTTACAATTATATTTTACAAGTAATTCTATGGTATAATCTACTCAAATTTTGAAGTATATTGCATCTCTTATTCCCTGGTACCATTTTCAATCTGTTTTAGTCCTAATTTATTTAAATAATTGCAGTTTGCCTAAAATCACTTTTTTTTTAAATCCGGTGGAATTGCGACTAAGGCTATGTCTCGGCTCCTCTTCTCGCCGATAGTATCGATTTCACGAGATGTCTAGCTAGGAGGCCTAAGCTCTTCGTGAAACGGTTTAGGAAGATATTCAGAGACATCTCCGTAGTTGGCGGATAAAGTTATGACTGTCTTGTCGTTGGTTTCGAGAAACGGGCCCCTGCTGAGCACGTAGAACTTTAGCTTACATTTAGCGCATGCGCAGAATGTTCATCCGATCTCAGCCTCATTTTCGTGATTTGGCTCCTAGCCGAGCCGACATGGGCCCTTTAGATTGGCTATCGCTGGCTCCCATAGGCTCTATGTTATAAGACATTAGTGCGAGGAGCTAGCTTGCGATTTTCCGTTTTTGCCGATACCAAAATTATGATATTCCAGTCAAATCTTCTATTTGTTACGATTTTTTTGAGCGTCCTTGAAAAGTTAAGTATTTCACTTAAGTTTAAGACTTACTTAAGTAAGTCTTAAGTTTGAAAAATTCTCATTTTCGTCATATTTAAGGTACAAACTGGAAATTTATTCTGAAATGTTCGTTGGTTTTTCTATTTTATGTGTGTGCAATTTCGTGTGTGCGTCACCTGTTTAAAGGTACTATGTCCGATTTGCAGGCCAAAAAAATGAAAAGGTTAGATTCCTTGTGGCATTTCAAAGACAATACTAATTTAGAACTTCCCTTAAAAATGGGGGGCTTGAAAATGTCTTTAAGTGAGAAAATAAAGACTATTAGTTGTCGAATCGACTTAGGAACTATAGAGCCAGTAAGTAATAGTCTGATTTTTCAGACCATTGTACCGAATGGTCGTATGTTTTATGCTGCGCAAAGATTCAATCAGTTTTATTTTGGCCATTACAAGAAGTGGGTTATTGATGTACTATGAGACAAATGCTCATGTACCCTTTACAGCTCATTTTATGTATGTTATTACCAAAGTTAGGGTGTCTGAACGATTTTTCAATTTTCCCTTTTGGGTCGTTTTTCACCATTTTGGTTGGATAATTGAAAAAATTATTCACTCAGAATAATACATTTCAAATTTCAAGACTCACCGATGTTTCTATCAAAAGTTACAGCCCCTTCAATTCCCTACAATAGTCATCCATATTTTGTAAGAATCAACGAAAAAGACGTACACGCAGAGTTATGTTGTTTTGCTAAATTTAGCACAACAGCTGAATGCGCAATATGCAAGCGTAGCGCTGCGTGTTGCTTAAATGATGCGCGATCGGCAATCCATTGTCTTCAATGGGCACCCACTTCCGGGTTTGTAGACACGCGCCCGATGCATATTCATGTGCAGATTTTACGCTATCACCATGGGTTCGGCCGGCGCGGAGCTCACGCCTCCCTACTTAGCTGATCCGAAAAATGTGGGAAGGGTATTTTCAAACTGTAATTGTTTGTGATCCCTGGGGCTAGCGAAAAATAAGCGTAGGGATATTTTCCTTACGACTAGGACTACTTATCGCCAGGGCGTCATATCTCATAAGTGGCAAATTTCGGAGTTAGCCAGGAAACAATGTTTAAATAGCTGTTTTGACCAAGATATTTTTAGAATTTCGAGATGACGCCCCTCTGGAAATATTGGAATTAATCTGCTGTTTCATATGACACGTCATTTATTGAGTATCACCTTCAGGATCACAAAGAATAAAGGTTTGAACTTCAAAAAAAAAAAAAAACTTTGACCAATTTTGCATGATCGCGTAATGCACATAGACTGCATAGGGCTGCGTGCAATCTCTATGGGAAGGATTTTAGCACACAATATCGGGTGCGCGATCAGACACCCTACCAAAGTCAGATGAAAAAAGCCAGTCAGTCACTCAATATAGTGTCTGACAGTGAAGTCTAGCAAGTAAACGGGTTTCCTTGCATAATTTGAATATTAGGACACTGCTAACATTTAAATTTCACAGATAGGACATACATGAAATATTCATAATTCCTGCAAAGTTCTACAGAATTTGATGTTGGCTGCAAAAGGGACATAGGTGCCTAGTATCTTTAAAGCACGTCATGTCAAAATCTCTGTGGTGTGACGTAATATTAGGGTGTCTGATCGCGCACCCGATGTTGTGTGCTAAAATCCTTCCCATAGAGATTGCACGCAGCCCTATGCAGTCTATGTGCATTACGCGATCATGCAAAATTGGTCAAAGTTTTTTTTTTTTGAAGTTCAAACCTTTATTCTTTGTGATCCTGAAGGTGATAATCAATAAATGAGGTGTCATATGAAAGAGCAGATTAATTCCAATATTTCCAGAGGGCGTCATCTCGAAATTCTAAAAATATCTTGGTCAAAACAGCTATTTAAACATTGTTTCCTGGCTAACTCGAAATTTGCCACTTATGAGATATGACGCCCTGGCGATATGTAGTCCCAGTCGTAAGGAAAATATCCTTACGCTTATTTTTCGCTAGCCCCAGGGATCACAAACAATTACAGTTTGAAAATACCCTTCCCCACATTTTTCGGATCAGCTAAGTAGGGAGGCGTGAGCTCGCCGGCGAACCCATGGTGATAGCGTAAAATCTGCACATGAATATGCATCGGGCGCGTCTACAAACCGGAAGTGGGTGCCCATTGAAGACAATGGATTGCCGATCGCGCATCAGTTAAGCAACACGCGTGCGCTTGCGCGTATGTGTGCGCTTGCATATTGCGCAATTCAGCTGTTGTGCTAAATTTAGCAAAACAACATAACTCTGCGTGTACGTCTTTTCGTTGATTCTTACAAAAATGGATGAATATTGTAGGAATTGAAGGGGCTGTAACTTTTGATAGAAACATCGGTGAGTCTTGAAATTTGAAATGTATTATTCTGAGTAAATAATTTTTTCAATTATCCAACCAAAATGGTGAAAAACGATCCAAAAGGGAAAATTGAAAAATCGTTCAGACACCCTAGTAATATTTCGTATCGACTTTGTCATTAAACTTAAGTCGCGCTTAAGTCGCGCTTAAGTTAAGTAGGCCCTCTCTCACTTAAATTCGAAACAGCTGGAGCGTATCGGCCAATCAGAGCGCGTAAACTCATTGTACATGGCTCAATGCCAATGGCAATAGTTCTACGTAGTACGTGCCGAGAACACAGCATTCTTCCAGAATCTCGGGTAAAGGTAGAGGTAAGCCTAAGTGTGGACACCCCTCCCCCAAAAAAACAATCATGCCGTCTGTAATTTAGTGTAAATTTAATGTAGGCTAGGTCTACTAAAAAAGTAAATGCCATGCCAATGCCAATAAGTGCAGTGCCAATGGCAAATGCAATGGATTGGTGGAGAATAGACCACTGGCACTGGCACTGCATGTGACGAAATAAAGCACTACTAATACTATCAGTATCACAGTAGGCCTATCAGACTGTGCGGAGCGAATGGTAGTTTCCCATTTCACGATAATACCAACGGGATGTTAAACAAGAGCAAAACGGGCATATATTTACCAGATACATAATCCAGAAGTTCCAGATCAATGGCAGGAAACTCTGACTTGACGATCTTTCTGTAGGCTGCCATGTTGCAATGTTGGAGTTTGCCGGTACGTTGATGTAGGTAGTCTCATTCCAAGTATCCTGGCCCCGTTTCTCGAAACCCTCATATAGCGGAGGGCCAAAGTCGATCAGAAAGAGGGGTTTGGTTGCCATTACTTCACAAAATAAGCAAAACTTGTTTATAATAATAATAATATTCCGCTTTTATATAGCGTCCAATACATCGATCCAACGATGTGCCTAAGCGCTTTACAGATATATTATTACCCCGGTCATCGGATTCAGGCTTACCCGCACACAATGTATGCACATTTTCCACTCCCTGGGGAGCATTCGAAAGATTTTGTCATAATACACTATATTTCAAAGTTTTTTTGAAATAATTTGTAGCGGTCACCCCTAAATCAGAGGGGGCGTCCGAAAAAATGGCCCTTTTGAAGAAAAATAGTATTTTGTAAATATTATTTTAAGGAAACCTAGCTAGCTTGAATTACCATGCATGAGTTTGATGTCATATGAAAGAAAATTAAATTATCTATATATGGATTTGGGATTAATTAACAATAACATCACATTTTCAAGTAAAAAACTTTTGTTTCTATTAAAATTGAAATATCAAAATTGGAGCTGTATTACTTTCCAGGAATATGCCCATGTACAAGGACAACATCTTGTGCAAAGGAGAGGCCTAAATATCTCTTTTCAGCAAAAAGTATAGCAATCCAAAGTTATTGAACTGATTTTGACATATATTAAACAACATTTTTGCCCATTAACTGTAGGCCTATATATGCATTAAATTAATGTGTAGTGTGTAATTGGAGACGTGTTTGGTGTGTTTTAAACAAATTTTAAAGATATATTCTAAGTAAAACCTAAATTCACCATGGGTTCGGTGTCTTATGATTGATAATTAAATTATGGATTATGGATAATAAAATACCTTCAAGTTGTTAGTTGATATCATATGTCATTGAGTTATATAATACGTGTACAAATTATTTATTTTTATTGTGGTATAAAAAAAAAACATTAACATAGCAGCCTAGCAGCTGAATTGAGTACAATTTACATTAATAATAAAACTAGAATAGTACTGCACAAAAGACAACGTAAAAAGTAATTAAAAATAGTACATTCATATACAAAACAATAGGTACATACACCTTATTCAAAGAATATTGATCGTGAGATAACGAAAGTGGGTAATGGATGTGAAAAAAGAAAGGTTTTATGATATGACTTAATTAAGCTAATTCATATAGGAAGAATATATTGTTGAATATAAGTATGATCACTGCTAAAAGAAATAATCTATTTTGCACGCTTCACAGTAGGCCTATTGTCCTATGGGTGCAATTAAGGTACATGTACATGGCCGAGAACAATTAAAAGGGACATGAGAGTGAAATCATAGTTTCACTTAGCTTCCATTATTGCAATTAATATTGAATCCATATTAAAAAAAACATGTACCTTCAGTATTTAAGCACATCTATAAGCTAGCAATTTAATTTAATTTACGTTTATGCTTAGCATCTAAGAACGAGAGATCTGTTTGGCAATCGATCAATTTGTCATTACATTATTCCATGTTTGAATTGAGTAGCCTCACAATGAAGGGCAATGCTCTCTTTTTGTAGCGCTCATTTTTTAGAATATAAATTTTTAGCTGATTTTTATTTTTGTGGATAATTTTTCCCCTAATTTTAGCCAGTATCTCCGTATATTAACTGGACGATAGTGATTGGATATTAGTACTGCAGAAAGTTCAAAGGATTAGGAGTGTTGGTATAAAATAGACTCTATATAGACTTTCCTTTAAATCCGAAGGCAAAAGAGAAGGCTCTAAATATGTTTGTTAAATGTCCGGATTATTACCTATTTACTTATTTATTCATTTGTTTATTTGTTTATTTATGTATTTATTTTTTTATTCATCTCTTTATTTATTTATTTATTTATTCATTCATTCGGTGGGTATGTTGAAAATATGTATGTATAGGCTGACGAAAGACTAAGTCTACATGTCGATCGTTCTATAAGTATTACAGTTGTTGTTCACAATGGCGGCCACCGGAGCTGAAGCTTGCGAAGGCGGATTCTTGCAGATTGTAGCTCGGAAAGTTGGGACTGACGAGGCTGCTCTGCGTTTTATCATTTCAATGTTTGCAGGTAATTGGTAATGCTATGTTAATGCTCTAATTGATTGATTTTCAAAAATATGTAACTTTGAGTTTGACTTGTGACTGTGAGACCTGCAGCCAGCACAAGTAACGTCGTGTCGCGTCGCGTCAGCCAACATTCAGCGGCCAACAAGGTCAAGATCAGCAAAATGAATCGTCCGCGCGAGCCTTCGAAGTTCTACCTAGTTCTACGCCCCAGCTTCGCCATGTGATGTTGTAAGGATCCATTAGATTTAGAAATTATAGGGCAAAATAACCCCCACTCAATAATTCATAAGCCCTTAATCCTTATGGGAGCGGCTTTAGAATACCCTACCACAAAAATTGGCGCTTGTTCAGAATCATATCCCTACTTTGACCCCGTAACTCCGGCGTAGAGACACCCTACTGAAACAGACCTAGAAATCAAGTAAATATTCATCTTTTCTTCAAATAATGGCCATGATTAAAAGTCGCTATGTTTCTTACCTGTTTCGTGTCAATTTTCTTATCTTTTCGGGAGTATTTTTCCTAAAAATGAAGACTTATAATATTGGGCAGTTCAGGTCATTTTTTTTTGGTAGGAGATAGGGGGTGATTTCTATATGAGTACTAGAGGCGGGGCTCCGGTGTGCGGCACTCTCCGGTGGGCGGCCACCGGTCAAAAAAAAGTATATGCAAATCATTTATATGCGATTGAAAACTACCCTGGACTCCCAGGTAAGTTTTGCTTTGTCGAAAACGACCATAGAATAAGTAAAGAGGGGCACATAAGCTGAAGCTTCAAGCCTCGACACCAAAGTACACCAAGTACACCAAGTACTTATCGGTACGGCGTATCCGTCAACGTTGTCAGAAATCTATGACACCAGTCGCCGATAGGAATTCCAGCAGGTGCTAACTGATAAGTTACGAGACTAAGACATAACTAGATCAATATTGTAGCTCTATTCGTCTGATTGGAGGTGAAATTTGATGTTAATTTGGGAGTATGAGGTCTGTGGTCTGTCATCTATCGCAGAAATTTTGATCATGCCACCGCAGGGCGCTAGTTGCATGGGGTGGCCGCTTACCGATGACGTAATTGATGGCCTACCCCGCGTGCGGCCGGGGGTGTCAATACACATATAACATACGGGTTCATATATAATGGTATATGAACTGAGGTGTGTACCCGTTATGACCCGCTAGTTTCTAGTAGTACGTACCCCATTCTTCTCCGTACGCATTCTAGTCGAGATATTCCATTCAAGGAAAAGGTGAATTTGTTTAAAACTTCACAAATTTACCGTAACGAGATAAACAATGATTATTTTGGTTACCCGTAGTATTTTGGTACATGTTTTGATTGTGACGTTGCGCATATACCTGTAGCTTTGTGACGTAGCGCGTATCGGCCATGCCGCCCACCGGGTAATGCATGGCCGCCCACTCGGGAACTTTTACGCCTTTCGAAAGGTGGACAATACTGACCGCGCTGTTGGTCAGTTATTTTATTTGTGCCTTCTGTTTAATAAGTAAGTATATGGACCCTCCATTGAGGGTATTGAAGTATTCTGTGAGTATTTGCATAAAAATAAAATCGGCAGTGCCCGCGAAACGGCCGGCCACGGCCGCACACCGGAGCCCCGCCTCTATATCATTTTAAAGTAGGGTGTCTGACTCTGAGCGATTTTTCAATTTTCCCTTTTGGATTGTTTTTCACCATTATGGTTGGATAATTGAAAAAATCATTCACTCAGAATAATACATTTCAAATTTCAAGACCCACCGATGTTTCTATCAAAAGATACAGCCCCTTCAACTCAAAGAAATATTCATGGTATTTTTCTCAGAATCGATGAAAAAGACGTACACGCAGAGTTTTGTTGTTTTGCTAAATTTAGAAAAACAGCTGAATTGCGCTATATGCAAGCATACGCGTGTTGCTGAACTGCATGCGCAACTCAAAGCGATCGGCAATCCATTGTCTTCAATGGGCATCCACTTCCGGGTTCGTAAACATGCGGTCCGATGTTTATTCATGTGCAGATTTTATGCGCTATCACCATGGGTTCGGCGGCGCGAGCTCACGCCTCCCTGCTTAGCTGATCCGAAAAATGTGGGAAGGGTATTTTCGAACTGTAATTGTTTGTGATCCCTGGGGGCTAGTGAAAAAATAAGCGCATAGATATATTCCTTAGGACTGGGACTACTTATCGATCGGGGCGTCATATCTCAAAAGTGGCAAACCTCGGAGTTAGCCAGGGCACAATGTTTAAATCGCAGTTTTGACCAAGATATTTTTGGAATTCCGAGATGACACCCCTTTGGAAATATGGGAATTCTCCTGCTCTTTCATATGACACCTCATTTATTGAGTATCACCTTGAGGATCACAAAGAATAAAGGTTTGAATTTCAAAAAAAAAAAAAACTTTGACCAATTTTGCATGATCGCGCAATGCACGTAGACCGCATAGGGATGCGTGCAATCTCTATGGGAAGAATTTTAGCACACAACATCGGGTGCGCGATCAGACACCCTATTTAAAGATCAACTTTTTATTTACACAATGCACTTTGAATTGTTCAATTTGGACCAACGGTGTAATGAGATGAGTTATGCTATAACTATATTCATGTGCGCGCATGCATATCTCTTGTGTAAGAGAACAGGGTTCGTACGGGTCCTGGAAAACCTGGAAAGTCATGGAATTTGGCTTAGTCTTTTTCCAGGCCTTTAAAGTCATGGAAAATCGATGTTTTGATAAAAGGGTCATGGAAAGTCATGGAATTACAAAATTCATGGAAAATTATGTGTTTTTATCGTCAGATGTGTAAATGATAAAACTAATTTCTTATTTCTATCTCTTCGTTTCTGTTTTCTCAGTTTGAATTTTGAAACCCATTTATTATGACTCGACTGTGATATTGTTGTTCGCCAGCTCTGTGAACGAACGCATTGTGTAATGTACTGGATGTATTTGTGCGAGTGATCGTGTGTGATGAACTGTACATGCCTAGCTTGTGTGTGTATTGCAGTATGTGCGTAGTGCTTGGCGGCGCGGCGGGGCTTGCATTTTCCGAGCACGTGTATTTTGGGGATCATCTCAAAATACCCCCAAAGTTGTGTTACTGACAGGGACAGTTTGGGTAATCATTTGTAGACAGAACAAAACGATATTTATTTTTCTATATTTTTTTATTTGTTAAAAAAAGAGACTTTTAATGATGCAAACAAAGATTTAATCACTAGTAAGGTCAAGTTGACATTTTCCCCAACAGTCAATGTACTGCACATTCCTATTTTGAGATCATCCCTTATTGAGCACGTGTGTACGTATTTTGTTTTCCACTGCATGCATGCACTGTATATTGCTGCACGTACGTGACATCGATGATACTGACGTTAGTTTAAACTGTTTTGGACTAAAATTTCATGTTGTGAGTTATTGTCAGTTTAATCCAAAATGCCGGGGAACTGCTATTTTCATGATGCCTGGTTGGATAATCCGACATATTATAGCGAATGGATTTTGAAAGTAAAGCTCCGATCCAGGAATGGCTAGATGCATGCAGTGTCTGCCAGTGTAACTGTAAGTTCAATGTACGCAATTATGAGCGAAGCAGCGCTGCGCACTCCTTTTTGTACACCGTTTATCATCGCGGTCACAGTGTTTATCTTCTGCTCATAGTCGAGTCATACGCGCAAAATGTGTATTTTATGTGCCACATTTGCCCCTGGGAAAGTCATGAAAAGTCATGGAATTCTTACTTCAAAAGTCATGGAAAGTCATGGAATTTTATTTGGCAAAAAGTGTACGAACCCTGGAGAAGGCAGTGAAAAGGTTGCACATGCAATAAAGGACACGCCAAGGTTCATATGAACGTTATATCATTGTCTCCAGTTTTATCTTTATTTGACTTCTTTGTGTAGGAACACAAAACACGACATGGTGGCACGGTTCCAGAGATACAGATTTTTAAGATAATTTTCAGAACCCTATATAATGATGACAAAAGATCAAAAGGTCAAACCTATTGAAGTCAATTAAACCTGTGTCTTAGCAGTGGCACCTGAGTGGCACCATGCGTACGCGTAAAAAATACCTTGGCCTTGGGTTAGAATTTTGATGAAAACGTTACACGCATATCGCATACAGCATACACGTGTGCACACACACACAGTCTATACTTGCAGCAATCTTGCAGTAAATGAACAGTTTTTTCGACAAAATATCGTTATTTTACCCCAAAATATAACCAATTCATGTTAGATTATTACAATATTTATTCTAAATATTAAAATAGATATCACAATTATCAATAAAATACAACATACAATAAAGAAAAATTGAAAAAACAAGTCAATCAAGTCACAAACGGGTCTGAATTCTAAGACTACGAAATGGTCTCTGACGTCACTCACACAGCTTTTTCATTCACCGCACTACATGTAAACACCACGCATCACGTCGCATCAAAATCCGTTCGTGCAATTTCCAAAAACTGCAATCATATTATCATATCTACACTAAGATCTACTCATCATCATCATCGATCATCATCATCATCATCATCATCATCAGACGACGATGAACAAATCGAAATTCCGAAAGAAAGCGTCCGACCGTGTTTTCCCACGAGACTGGCTAGATTGTCTACACACAGCCCGGAGACTCCTCAACAGTCCCAGAGATTAGATAATAGTCATGAAGACATTGATTTAGTAAATGGATGTATTCCAGTTATTTCAGAAATTGGGATCCGATTAGGTCATTTGAATATAAACTCTCTTCCTGCTAAAATAGATCAATTGAGATTCATGGTAAAGAAATGTCCCTTTGATATTATTACGATATCAGAGTCACACTGTGACATGACGATATTGGACAATGACATTCATATCGATGGCTTTGATATGATACGCAAAGACCGTACAAGACATGGTGGCGGAGTGGTTATATACATTAAAAATACTATTCACTATTCTCAATGTTTAGATTTGGAGACAGAAATTGAATGTTTGTGGATACGGATGAAATGCAATTTCCTTACTACACCAGTTTTATTGTGTACTTTGTATAGGCCGCCAAATTCACCTCTTGAATTTTTTGACAGGCTTGATGACATGTTGAATAATGCAATCAATCGAAGTGAAGAAATCATTATACATGTACTTGGTGATTTTAATTGTAATTTACTCTCTTCGAATTGTGACTCATCTACTCAAAGATTAAAGTCAGCTATGACAGGATTTCTCATGCACCAAATCATTAAGTCACCAACACGTATTACTTTGGTAACGCAAACTTTGATAGACCATATTTACACGAGCTTTCCGGAAGAACATGTTAAAAGTGGTATTATAAAAACCCATCTCAGTGACCACTTTATGGTGTATACAGTGATTGGCAGTAATAAACATAATGAAAGTAGAACGAATGTGATAAAATATCGTAGTTATGCTACTTTTAACAAAGATGATTTCCTCAGTTCGTTGTCTATAATGCCTTTTCAAAATATTTTGTCCATGACTAATGCAACGGAGGCCTGGAACAAGTGGTACGCTATGTTTATGGCAGCTGTTAATATGCATGCCCCAATAAAACAAACGGATGAGATCTAACCCTTGTCCCTGGTTTACAGGTGACATTATCGAACTTATGAAAAGACGTGATTCATACTATAGACAAGCTATAAGAAGTGGTAGTAATTCTATGTGGAACAAATATAAACAAGTCAAAAATATTATTACTAAAAACATAAGATTGGCAAGGTTTGAGCATATAAATAGTTTATTGCAAAATAAATTTGGTAACACAAATGCACTTTGGAGCACCTTGAAGGTCATTACCAAAGCAAGACCGAGAAATGAAATCAGTCTAGAAATTGATGGTGACACTGTTTCAAATCCACTAAATGTAGCAAACTGCTTGAATGATTATTTTATCGAATCCATCAAATATTTGACTACTAATGAAGTAGATGGTATAGAAGGCATTGGAGAAGTAAGAGAAAATGAGAGTCAGAATTTGTGTAATGATTCAAATGCAGAACATGATGGCGATGACCTATTTCATCTCCCATACATTACGTCTGAGTTTGTTTTTAATGAATTATCTAAAATGTCGTCTAAGAAAGCAACAGGCCCTGACGGTATGCCAACCAAACTACTTAAATTTATATGTGAGGTCCCGATATTGATTGAAAGCCTGACTTACATATTTAATCTATCTTTATCAACTCAGTCCGTGCCCGAATCCTGAAATTAGCTCGAATTCAGCCCATCCATAAATCTGGGATAAAAAGTAAAGTTGAAAATTATTGACTGATATCTCTACTCTCTGTAGTATCAAAGGTACTAGAAAGGGCTGTCCACAAGCATCTGTACCAGTATTTATTACAGAATAATAAACCTTGTGGAAACCAATTAGGGTTTCGAATGGAAGCATTTGGTATATCTATTTGTATTTTTACAAAGCAGGGCAACATGAAAGATCAGTTTTTATCGTAATTTATTTCATATTGTTAGTTTTACTTGCTTTATCATTGTGCTTTGATGTTATACTTTATTTATTTAATTGTTGTCTTTTTCTTCCTACTGTTATTGAATGATTTTGTTTTGTGAAATTTGTATATATGTGTATATTTAATGGGACAGGGCCTTATGGAAGACCAGTTTTTAACCTGAATGAGATACCCTGTATAAATATGTGAAATAAATAAATAAATTAATTAATAAATGAGACTTTCAAGAAAGAAGGTAAGATGTTTAATTTTGTTACTTCCGGAGTTGTGAGTTAGTTGGAAACTCCTTCCTTCTAAATTTCATAAAAATTTCAGCAGATTTCAGCAAAACAACTTACAACTCACTTCCGATGTACATCGATAATTGCCGAAGAGAAATGACGTCATATTTTATTGTTTTAACCAATCAGAAGGCAGGAAATCCGAAATAAACCTGAGTGTTTTTTTCGGCAGAGCCACGAAAGCTCACGAAAGTCGGGCTGAAAGGGCGCTCACCCTGATGTATGTGGATTCGTATATAGCTGCGTTAGTGAAGTGCAAGTTGTCCGCATCGCGAAGGTCTAAACTGAACTGCCTAATAATATACACTAGATCTAGTGCTGATTTTTAGCGATGTCCGGAATCTATTCAGAAGATTACACTTTCTCACGGCAAATTGCTGCACAATACAATTGCATACCGTACTGATGGTGGGTCGCGCGCGCACCTCACCGTCGGTACAGTATGCAATTGTATTGTGCAGCAGTTTGCCGTGAGAAAGTGTATATTATAAGTCTTCATTTTTAGGAAAAATACTCCCAAACAGATTTTAAAAATTGACACGAAACGGGTAAGAAACATAACGAATTTGAAATCCATGAAAACCCATAAAAAACGCGGAATCGCATACTGGTAGAAACATGTACAAGTAAACCCCTGTAACCCCAGCAAAAACTATGCTTTACAATTTTCTAATTAAATTTTAATGAAAGAGCAAACATTTTACTTGACCGTTCTTCCCAGTAAAACATCTTTCTGAAATTTTACTGATCCGGGGCCAACAGGCCAGTGGTTGTGTCGAGTTTTCGTGAAAATCTGATTTTTCTCTCCAAAATCTGATTTTTTAGGATGTTCAGTCTGTTTTTTTGTGTCAAGAGGTTGGCATCTCTGCTTATGTTTTAGGACGCTTCACCAATGAAGCTGAATCTAAAGACCAATTAATTAAGTTTCTTTATAGGACGGTAACACCAAACCTAATCCTAACCCAAAAGGCCAAATCTAGACTAGGCCTACCGGTATTGAGTATTGTCTAACCCTAAGTGACCGGGCCTAACCCTATCCCTAACTCTAAGGGTTAAATCCTAGGTCTTGGATGTTTATGTACATAAACCCTATTGCCATTGGTGGGGTATTCTAAAGTTAAGCCCCCTAATGAATGATCAATTAAAAAAATATATATACATGTATATGCCCCTAAAGTGCAAATCTGCCAATTAATTTAAACTTGTGTCACTGCATGCATACAGTTTCTGGTGCGGGGAAAATTCCTGTTCGGGGACCCGGCCCAGTCCCTGCCCGAAATTTTCAAGTCAAAACCAGGTTATGCAAAACCCGTAATGACTCTGGCTTAATTCCAATTTCAAGTTTTATGGTTGCAGTTGCCAAACAACAGAAACAAAACAGAACAGAAGAAACAAGCAAATTACCTTTTTAGTATTCAAACTCTTCTAGTTTCCTCTCAGTGGCAATTTTTTTTCTTCCTGATACTGTGTTCCTGATACTGTGATAGGTTTTAATTTTTTAAATCTCATTCCATGTAGCTTTATGGTAGGTGTTGAATTAATTAGCGTAGATCACTTACTGCTCATAAATTATGTTTTTGATTGTTCTCTTTATTCAGGATATCCCCTTGCAATCTTCTTGAGAGATAATCTCCATGGCACTTCAGCTACAACAAAGCATCTCTTCATCTCTGCTATAGGAATTGCAATCAGCTACTTCAATTATGGTAACTCAGCAGTAAATTTTTTTTAATAATCATTAGATTATACATTGCAAATTATTCAACGCTGTTTCTTACACTTTTTAATGTCATTGTAAATATATGCACACAGTGGTGATGGACTGTATTGTGGAACTTTAATTATCCCCTCGCCGACGAAGGGGATATAGAAACGCTGCTGTCCGTCCTTCCTTCCGTCCTTCCTTCCGTCCTTCCGTGCTTCCGTTCTTCCGTTCGTAACAAATTTGATTTCCGATCGATAACTTTAGTAATGTTTGACGGATTTTAATGAAATTTGATATGAAGGTTCATGGTATCAAAACACAGCCTAAGTTCAATTTCCGAGTATGTAGGTCAAAGGTCATAGCTCATTAAATATACAAAAACACCTAATTATATATGTGAAAATGTGGTTAACTTTCTTGCCTAGTAATATAATAGTATAGTCTAATGGAGGTAACTTGTTCTGACATATATAGGCATAGTAGAGACATGGCCTTATAAATTCATCTTGTTATTTTTTTTTTATTTTTTAATCTTTTAATTTGAAAAAAAGTAAATGGAAAGCATTTAGTTTTATGAGGTCAGATGTTAATGGTGACAGGATCTCTAATCATTGAATAAACATATAGGCAGAGGCATATTAAAGAAGCAATCTTATTTGTGTCTTTATATTTCAGTCCTTGAAGTTCATCAGATTTAAAGACCAGTATATCACAGCAAAGTGCAAAGCTGAAGCAGTTATAAGTATAAAAAAGGGGGCAACTGTGACTAATACATGTCAGGTATTGTGGTAAATTGATGTGTCGTCTTTAGGGGGAAAGTTGATAGATGATGACATAGGCAGGCCTGTATGATGTGAATCTTAAAGTGTCTGAAATTAATGATATAGAAATTATGTGATTGTTTACTATCTTTCCATTGTTATCCTATGCATAGGAATGGATACGAGGTATCTTCTGTTCTGCACTCTAGTCAACTACATCCTTCTCTTCCTGGCTGGTGGTACTGGAACATCAGTTATCATTTCCTTTGTTTTTAATGTGGTATGTCAATTATTACCTTATCATTTGTTGTGAAAACAATATGTAGACTGCATGGATGAGCATGTCCTTATTAAACAACATGTACACTGTACAAGTATTACATTTATTTCATGTGTTTTGTAAGGAATATGACTATGAACAAGAAAAATTGAGAAATGTATAACTGGCCTAATAGAATTAGTAATGATAGCATTGAATGGTTTTCCTTAATTATTATTTGAGGTAATGAAGAAATGATAAGGAACCATGTCATGTGAATGTAGGTCAAGATATGTATAATTCTCATTAAAAAGGAAGGCCTACCAGTTGATATTTGATATGGTATAAAGCAAAACCAGTTTAAGTATACTGAGTGAAACGTCATTAATCTGTCAAATCAACATCAAATTAGATTAGACAGGAACTGAAAGAGTATGTAGAATCACTGTTGCAGTCAGGTATTTCAACTGCCCAAAATGAAATTTTGAGATAGTCAGACCTTTTCCAAATGTATTCTCAATCCAGGGCTATCTATTGGTGTCATATGCTATCTATGCATCTGATGACTATGATATGAACTGGACTACACCCCAATGTATCCTAACTCTACGTATGATATCAGTGGCTTATGACCTCTATGATGGCCATACACCTGTGGTAAGTAGTGGCAACATCACGTTTGCGCCTTCATCAGTCGGAAGGGATGGATGTGACACAAATTTGTTCATCATAAAGTTAGTGAAGGCAGAATAGAATAGTAACTGGAAGCCTTTAAGCTTCAAGTGTAGTGCATAATCTCTTATCAAATTAATTGATGAATTGAAAATTTGAGTTTATGTTTACCCTAGGTATTAAAAAATTGATAATAGCTACAGACAGAAATATTTAATAGAAGGAAGATTTATCATTGATACATTAGATAATTGTATGAAAATTACAAATGTTTCTAGCAGTATTGGAGTTAGGGATCCGGATGCACTATTAAAAATGTATTATCTGTTAGTTGCTTATCATTTAATTTTAAAAAAAAGTTAGTAACAGTTTGAAATATTGATAATGGGATTACCCACACTTTTCTTTGGCTTTTAAGTTTTTATGAATATTTCTTGATGAACAGGAGAAGTTAAGTCCAGAGCAGAAGTCACTGTGCTTCAAGGAACCACCAGGTCCCTTAGAGTTGGTCAGCTATTCTTTCTTTTTTGGCTACATGTTAACTGGACCACAGGTCAGTGTTGAATTCTTCATGTATGACAGTACAATATCCTTACTGCCATACCCAACCTATCTATCCCATCCTTCTTTCCTTCCTTCCCTATCTTCTTCCCTCCTCCTTTCATCCTGCCCTCTTTCACATCGTCCTCCTCATTTGCATCTCTCTTTATCTGCCCTTCCCATCCTGTCACTGCCATTTATCTTTCTTGTTCCTTCTTTGTTTTTAACTCACTTTCTCTGTCTTTCATAGTTCTTGAGAACATTATTCATGTTTTTCTGCCATTGTATTAGGATGGTGGTTGTTACAGGCTTAAAGCCAGTATTGTGTTTACACTTTTAAAAAATGATGCATTTAGGGTTTAATGACAAACAAACATGAATGAGTTTGAAACAAATTTGTAATCAATATAGGGCTATAGTGCTCATGGTACTCTGTTTTGTAACATGTACAGTAACACCATGTCTTCTTTTTTTTTTCAGGTTCCTTTACGTCATTACCGTGACTACATGGATGGCAAGCTACTTGATAATGAATCTGGCAAGCCATCAGACACTCTTCAGCCTGCTATGAGGATCCTAGGAATAGGCATGATCTACTTTATGGTAGAAGTTGTCATCGTACCAGTATTTCCTGCAAGCTATCTCCTCACCGAAGAATTTTCTGTACGTTTTTTTGTTTGTTTTGTTTTGTTTTGTTTTGTTTTTTGTGATGTTTTCTTCCTTAGTTGCTGGAAATTTTTCTCTTATTAGAAACCCCTTATTGTCCCATCATTCAGCAAAAAGTTCTACATAATAATTATATAGCGCCATTTCCAAAGTATATAAGAGGCGCTGTCCTGTAGCTTAAGGACGAATTAGAAATGGAAGAGGTATCTTTTCAGATGTTTTTTTGTAAGAAGTCAAGTGAAGTACTATTTCTCAGAAATGCAGGGAGTTTGTATAATGTAAAATAATACATTAAAATCTCTTATTGTTTCATTGTAATTGTTAACTCCTATACAAAAAAAGTTTCGGTACCTTAATAGCAAAATCCATGTTAAACCACAGCTCTCCAAATCTGGCTAATCTATGATTACCTTTCGTCTACATGTACCAGGGTATCTTGGATTCTTGGTAGTTCAGGGAGGTGTGTGTCAAATATCCTTTGAATTTAAAGGGATCCAGTAACTTTGTCTCAGATTCTGAAACAAAATCCTGGATTTAGCTCATGCTGCAATGATAATTATAAACCTTTAGGTCAGTCAGGAACCCCATGACTTTTACCAGCCGATCGCCTGTCTGATTATCAAGATATTTATGATTGGAAATCGAAACCAAATTTTGCGTTTTCGTAACGGTTTTCATAACACTACAGTCTGTTGGGGAAAACGAGTACGGTAAAACTGGTCACTCAAAGATTTTTACTTTTTTGAGGCACTTCTTGATAATTTTGAAGCACAATTTTTTTAGGGCTTCAATATTACACCATATCACAGACAATGATAACACGTAGGGCCGTGCATTTCAGATTTAACATTGTTAAACGATGCCTTTAAGAGCTTGTCTGCTCTAGTTTGAGATATTCTAGAGGGAACTAGATGTTGATTGATAACATGCCATGCTTTGCTTTAAAGGTGCAGTTTTACTTGCCACTGTGTTTCCCTAAACTTGCTCAAATTGCCAACATTTATATTTTCCTTACAAATTTGATGCTTCCCTCTATGTAAGTCTGCCATCCAGTCAACAAAGTGATATTGAAAATTCAGGTCAGCTTCAGTTTTCTAACAGTTAAAGTTCATCTTGAAAATTCTGCACAACGATTTTGATTAATATCATGGCCTGAAGCCTTCCAATTCAATTAAAGAAAAAAAAAAAGAAAGAAAGAAAGAGAGGTGAAAAAATGCAAGAGAATATGATTTCTAGTGTGTTTATTTCATTTTTATATTGTAAATGAATATTGAAAAGTTACTTTGTTTTTTATTCTCCCTTTCATTCCCTTCAGCAATCTTCATTCCTGTACAAGCTCTTCTACATTTGTCTATTTGGAAGATTTATCATCAACAAATACGTCACATTCTGGTTGATTTCGGTAAGATTTCATTTGATTTAACACATATTCTTTAATTTGATATTCAGCTTTTGACAAACTACTTTGTTAAAACATAAGTATGAAAAATATTGTACTCTGTTTGATTTTTCTCCTCATCTTGATTTTTATGACTCTTTGAATTGATTTTGTGTCATAGCCCCCTCCCCAAAGTTGCATCTCATGAAATGTACAAAAACTATATTGGACATTGGTAAGAATTGTCCAAACATGGTAACTTAGAACAGTGTGTCACCCAAAGGCAATAGCTGAGAGTGTTTGACACTGTTCCAAAGTTTATTACTATGGTTTAAGACTACACTTATACCCAAATGCATAATGTGCAAAAATTGTTTTATAAAGTGGTGGCATTTCCTCTGCTGCATGCATATGTGATGTTTAGAATGTGAATTAAACATTAACAAATGAATGACCAATTGCTTATGACTTGTCAGTATAAAAAGTTACATGTTAGTAAAAAAAAAAAGAAAAAGATAAAGAAAAAAAAAAATGCTATGCCATGGACACGTTAAGTCAAACAATTGATTCGTATATCTTTCACCATTTAATAATTTCAAGCAAATACCTAATAACGCAACATGAAATCACAGATTAAAGGCCAATGTATATTTTGATAATTCAGGAAGGAGTATGTATCCTGAGTGGCATTGCCTATACAGGCAAGGACAAAGAAGGAAAGGCTAAGTGGACATCGTGCTCAGGGATTAAACCTCTAGCATTTGAGACGGCTCTGAGTGTGAGAGACATGGTAGCTACATTCAACATCTCTACAAATACATGGCTGGCAAGGTATGGTATGAATGCACACTTGATTAAAGCTTTTTCAGATATGAAGGGGTAACTTGCTGTTTAATTTTTTTAAATTTGGGATAAGGGTTTAAAATCTTCCCCACCATAAATTCTCATTGAAGTAAAGGGAATTGAGAACCTTGAGCTCAAAGATTTTGGCTTTGTTTTAGAAATCATACATATGGTCAATTTGATCAAAGTGGCTAAAATAACCAAAATGGTCACAACAGTTTCAATGAAAGTAATTGCTCTGAAAGAAATTGGTTAAAATTTGTACATAGAATGTGAGTGTCAAAAACCCTCCTGTCACATGATTCTAATTGAATTCTGTCTCATATTGGACCCTGGCCAATTGTGATAAATAGTCTCCTTGGGCCAAAAAGTGACCAATGTGGCCAAAACTTCATGACTGAGGTAAATAAGACTGATATTTCTGGAATCGGAACTAAGTTTTACCTAGCAACAGTTTATCGAACATTCCCCAATCCCCAATTTAATTTCTGATGGAATTCAATCCAATCATCATCATCCCTGCTCAAAATTCATTTTAGTTTGTACAGAAATCACGCTAATGGACAGTATGGGTCAAAGTGGCCAAAGTGGCCAAAGTGGTCAAAAGGGTGTAAATTAAGTCAATAAGAAGTCAAGCACATTTTTACATATCAAAACCCTCCCATCAATTGATTCTAAATAAAAATATGATCTGAATTTGGAATCCACCAAATCAAAATCCTATGTGTATCTTGTTATTATTAATACCCCCATCTCTGTACTCTGCTCTGCTCTTTAGGTATGTCTACAAGAGGTTAAAGTTCTTGGGAAACCGATACGTCTCCCAGATAGTGTCACTCCTGTTTCTTGCTGCATGGCATGGTCTCCACATTGGTTATTACAATAACTTCATTCTGGAGTTTTTCATTGTCATGTTTGATGTCCAGGTGGGTACATTATCAAAACAGTAACAGACTGTTATTATCAAAATAAACAGACTGTTATTTGTCAGTTCAGTGCTTTACCTCTTTTCAGAAATTCAGTTTCTGTTTTCCCCACATAAATTAATGTTAGACAGTGTACTATATTTCAGTCAAAATGTATCATAGACAAATTCTCAATATGTGTTAGCCTACTTTATTGTAGGTAGTCTACATGTGCATTTTTATGCACGGCAGTGCAGTCTGCTGCAGCTGCCTGCTAACGCAGCTACCACACTAACGACTAACCCCTGCGTCCTCTGTCATATATAACATCACTTGGAAAATTGTGAATTATTTGTTTCATATATTTTGTTATATTGAATGCCAGAGCATGCAATATTTGTATCATGTTTTATCTAAACAGGCTACAGAGCTTTTCACCAAGGTGCCTGTCCTCAACAAGATTTCTCAGCATCGTCTACTGGCTCTAGTCAAACTGGTTGTATTGAAATTCTTGATGCTTCTCTTCATGGGATATCCACTGGTCAGCTTTGTCCTACTCAGTTGGTCCAAAATGCATATGGTAAGGCTTCTACTCTTTGTCTTGTTTATCCCTCTATCGTGCTCTTAATAATCTTATTCTAATCTTGTTCTACTTTGTACACCAAATTCTTTTAGTAGTACTAATGCTTTATTCAAAATCATGAATTTGAAATCACCGATGTTATAGGGAATCTCAAGTTAATCGAAACTCACTATAAATTATTTCTCTGAGAAGCACAACTTATATTTGCAAATACAAGATGACATATTATGCATTTGTCAGGATTACTACTCTATTTTCCTATCTTTCTTATTAAACTCTTTTACTGTGTCATTATAATTTTCTACCAAAATCACTTTGTCATTGTTTGAATTCAAGATAACATTCAAATGGACCTTACATTTCAATGTATCGAGATCGTTGTAAGCTACTGAAATCCTTACATTTGATTGGCTGTGAGCAGATTTGTCTGGGATCTGTGGCAGTTCGTATTGATTACAAGTTTTATGAAACAGGGCCCCAGACTAAAGTTTCATGTTAAATCCTTTCAATGATATTCAATTTAGTTACTTTCTTGATCTTTAAAGAGATGGTTGAGTTCTGGGGAGAGGTGAAAAATAATTTGTGAGCGTTTTCATTGTTATCATGCAAGTGTGGAAGAACATCGGAGAAAAAATTTTCCCTGAAAAGCATGGCTCTTCAAATGCCTTCATATTCTAATTATGACATGTAACAGCTTAAAAATGTGGGCCTCATTTTTATGCCACATGTTTTTATAGTCCCATATACATCTTTCTTTGTACAGTTCTTGTTATTTTTACCAAGACTGGGCCAAATTTCTTATCATTTTGATGATTCCAGAACCTTGCAGTTCTTTTATCAGTATTCAGCTGCACAACACTTGATGAAGTTCAAGAAAAGATATGTAATTATATTACCGCCTATGTGAAAGTACCCAGGTTTATTCTATAATGAATGAAAATCATTGTTGCAGTCCTTGATGCCACTATAATGTACCTTTGTTAATAATCCAACATGCTGTTTATCATTGTCAGGTGTACAAGGAAGTGTACTACATTGGGCATATCTTCTTTCTCCTGCTATGGCCTATTCTGTCGTTTGGTGTTATCATGCCTGGGTTCAAAGCACAAAGGAGGAAATCAAAAGAGTAAGTCAAATCCTCTCCGCTCATAATTCAGTCAATTTTCTTAAAGTGGGTCAGCAGTTTCTATGTGCAGAAGGTCATAATTCGCTGATACCAGACTTGGTGGAAATACCATTAATGGGTGTACAAGTCTGCACGCAGCAAACTTGTGGTCCACTCGTCTCCCAGAGATTCTTTGGGTGATGCAAAAGTCAGTTAGGGACTTTACCATATGGGGAAAAGACAGAGCATTACATGAAGCTTGTTGGTCATAAAACTCAAGGTTAATCCCAGTGATTGACAGCACTTGTTATTGGGTAAACACCCGAACAGTGTCAAATTCCCCATGAGACTCCACTTTATGTGTCTTTAACCTATGTTGAGGTTTTTTGGTCCAGTGGATAAGTCTCTGGACTGTGAAGGTACAGGGTTCGATTCAGTGTTGCAGCACTAATGTCCTTTGGCAAGACTTTAAAGGTATAGACCAGTTTTGGAAACGCCCTCTCAAAAAATGAAATGGAAGCTCTCATTACCAATCATGTGAAAGAATATGTTTTGACTAATACGTGATGATAAAAATTTTGCCTGGAAACCGCCTACTAATTGATATATTTGGTAAATTATTATATCTATTTGGACCGGAGAGATATCGCGCCCGTGTTGCACACGTGTCGCGTAGTCCCGTATACATCTTTCTGTGTACAGTGCTTGTAACTTTACCAAGACTGGGCCAAATTTCTTATCATTTTGATGATTCCAGAACCTTGCAGTACACACCAATACTTATATGCTAGACGATCAACCTTTTCTGATCGATTCCACATCGTTTCTTTCACAACGCAATCGCATGACCAGAACTGGTCTTTATCTTTAATCTACATTTGCCACACACCACTAGGCCTAAGTCATTACAGGTTTACAGAACCCGGGTTCGACTTGAAATTTTGAGCGGGGATCGGGTCCCCAAACAGGAAATTTTCCCAAGCCAAAAATTTAGTGTATGCAGGACGGGAGTTATGATTCATATGCTGAAGTAACGATGCAATGGAAAAGACAGTTACTGCTTCCTAATCAATTAAAAAAATCCTTCTCTGGGATACATAATTCTTTTGGAAGAAAATGAAATTATTTAGAATGACAGCTACAAGTAATTTGTTTATTTGTGTGTAATATTAAGAAATGCAAGAGAGAAATCAAGCTTTGTGATACTATGCATGTGCAGAAACCCAAGTCAGATGACAACACAACGGAGCAAAGTTATGCGAGGGTACTACCTCATACCATACCAAAATGTTGTTCAGACTATCAAAATAATAATCTATGTCTAATAGGCATTAATTGTCAAATATCCACAAAATAATAGCTTACCCATGATATTATGACGTAAGAAAATAAATTAAAGCACTTTGAACAACATCAATGTGCCTTTCATTCATTCCAAAAAAAGTTAATGTATCATGGCCTAGCTTAAGTTGGAAGTCAAGTTTGTTGTGCTTGATGTGCGTGGATGCAGCCCTACACCATCATACATGCAGACAATAAGCTTTAAACCAACTAAAAATACCACATTACACTCTAGAGACTACAACAAGACAAAATTACTGTAAAACAATACTTTGCTTTGGCAAATGTATTTTGAAATATCAGTATGGAAGTTTGTGTCTGGATACATTCAGTTGAGTTGAGTTAATAATTACATTTGTGTAAACTTTGAGTGCTCATTTCTATCTCCAATTTTCTACTCTTCTACTTTCAGGAAAGATGACGCAAAGACAAAATAATGATTGATCCTCAATGATCCATAAGATGTACTTCCAACTTCCATATTGATTCTTTTCAGCCAGGGCCAGAATAATTGTACACTTCAAGAATTACAACAAGGGAGGTCATTTTATGTTTTATGATTTGCAACATGTCAAGTTGTGATATACATATATATAGGCCTTTGAAAGGTTATAAAAGAGACCAAGATTTTTCATTAGGATATATATAGCAACAACAGTATTCTAAAAGTCACTGTGTAGATCAAGAATTTGTTTTACTTTCATGTTGAAGCTTTTATTTCCAGAACTGGTCAGTCTTTGATTATTTATACCTGTAGGGCTTTTATTGGAACACCTTCAAATGATTATGAAAAAGTGTTGATATTCCTGAAAATGTTAGCAATGTAGCATTGTTGTCATTGTGCACTTGCCATTACTTTAGGTGTCTTAATAGTGAAAATACTTCCTTTCCCCCCCTACAAAAAGATGCCATTCATTGTCAATGTAGCCAAGTACATATTGATCTTGCTGTGGGAATGCCATGACAGTTCAATCATTGCTCATGATGCAAATATGCAGAATATGATGGTAATATCTTTTCCAAAATGTGGTTAATTATATGCATTTTTTTCTTACATGTATATATTTTATATGCTCTTGAAATGGATATAGAAACTTGGCATGAAGTTATTTATACGGTTTCAAGAATGAAGACAATTTAAAAGATATTATAACATGGGTTCTAGAATGTACATGTAGGTAATGTATTTGCTCAAATGACAACACATTACCATGCATCATTCTTTCCTACGATGCCTACCATGTCAAAAAAAGTTCCCATGTCAAAGTGATAACTCACGGCTGGAAAGAAGTGATAATGCATGGTTAAGATGCGTGTATGCGTATCTCTTGCGCATACAAAGTGGAATGCACGCAGTTTCAAATGACAAGAATAAGAAATGCATTGTACTGTTAGGCTGCGGTTATGTGATATCATTCGTAAAAGGGCCTCCATGACTGCATCTTTATCAGGTTTCTCGACTTTATATTGAAATTGCCAACCCGATTTATAAAACAAATAATTCAGGTGTTGAAGCTTGTGCATTGGTGATATGCAATGCTCTCGGTCAAGTCACAGTGAGCAGGATAATAAAACTCAACAAGTCTTGTTTGTTATCCCATGGTGAATTAACCTGGAGTTCATGTTCATATATTGTGACCTGTTTTACAAAACATGTTTTGTAGCTAGTGCATTAGTGAAATGCACTTGGTTAAGTCACAGTGAGACAGAAAACAAACTCCACAATTCTTGTTAATTTTTCCTATTTTGACAATCTGTGTGCAGAGTACAATTACTAATATGCTCTTAAGAATCAATTATTTGGTTTGTGTATATTGTCGTTTAAATAAAGAAACATGCGGTATGTTTTTGTTGTTTTTCTTTCGTCCCAGATTTTTTTTTGGTTTTTTTTTGCATTTCATGGCATTATAATTGTTAAGAGTAGCTTTAAAACAATCATACGGCTAGACAGTGTTAATGGTCTGTGTAGACTGGTTCATTCCTAAAACCATTACAGAAATGCCAATCTTATGGTATGCACTCATATGGGTACATGTATATGATATGATGATTGCCTCAGTCACAGTATACTGATGTTCAATGGACTGTTTTGAAAATGCAATATGATGTAATGTGTGTGTTATATGTTGTATTTTTAATAGTATATGAAAGGTGTAAGAATATTTCTAGAAGTTCATGTTGCCTTTACTTTGTCTTTTGTTCTGAAGCGTGTCGACAACTTGATATCATGTCACTTCTGAATACATGTATTACCCTAATAGATGTCTGCATGTTATTACTAGAAGCGTACTTAATCTATCTCTTCTCTCTCATATCTTGGTCATGAAATGATGTAAGATTTGGCACAAAAATACAAATATAGGTACACCAAGAAATACATGTATATCAGCATCCTGCATATTTGGAGAATGTAGCTTATTTTATTTCCTGTCTAATTCATTTTAGAAAAATGTGAAACCCACGTTTCAAACGTTATGAATAGGCTATCAAGGAAAATCATGAATGAAGCTTAGGATGGACACAAAATTTTCTGTACAATATTATAACGATGGGGTTTGGGAGGTGGAGATCCCCCCAAAATGTTGATTTCCATTGGACAATTTTCTCCCTATTCTCTTTGTAAAGTAAGTTTGCTAGCAAAAATGAAGAAAAAAAATATGAATACATACATTATCTTGCGAATGTTTCCAAGAGTCATACCGGTTTAACATTTTCATATATCAACAAATTGTTCATGTCTTCAACGTTATGAAGCTGAAAATATAAGCGTGTGCTGCAGTTAAAATAAACTGCTCTCAGGTTCCATACATGTACGTCTTCTTTTTGTATTTGAAAACAAAATTCATGCCAAAAATACCTGCCATTAGTATGATCTTACTGTGCCTTTACTAGGGTTACCAAACATATGATGGTAGGGGCTATATATCACTTCAATGTTTCCAGATGAAAAATGCCAGCAGTGGTTTCCAGAATTGAATGTATGATTTTAATGTTTTCCTGGAAGAAAGTCTACACATCAAAGTCTTCACCTTTGCTGTGCTTTTAATGTAAAGTGAGAATTTTAAATTTGTATGAAGTAAAGGTTTTTTGAATGTCATAAGGATATTTGTTATTTTCAAAAGGATTGTTTTTTACTTTGAACTATTTTCCACTGTCATAAATACGATATCTTGAATGATGTATGATATAGAATCTGGCTCACCGCACACTATATGATCTAAGATCTGATTTTTAAAGAGTTTGCAATAGCATTTGATTTGAACATTCAAATATGTAAAATCTTAATGATCAAGGATCTGATAAATAATAGTAAAACATCAATTTCAAAGAGTTTCATGCTTCCTTAGAAGAGAAAAAGCTAAATCGGATCTGAATCTTAATGATATCAAACCAGTAGTGTGACCGTCTACAATTTAGAGCTGATGTGGTTTTTATTCTGACTAGAAGAGTTAAATGCATGAAAATTCTGGTTCTTAGTATACTTATAATTATTTAGATCCTAAATTAGGAAGATGTTTGTTTAGATTTCCCATATCTAATATAATTGCTGTTTTTTCGAAAATGGGATTTTCAGAAGGATGGTAAAGTTTGTGGTAGGCTTTAGACTTAATTCAAACTCAGGTTCTGTAATCTGTATATATGTTGAAAAGATTTTCTTTTATATGAGATACATATATCCTTGTGATGAAATGCTGTCATTTTGTGTGTTATGCACCATTATAGTGATTTTGATGAACCAACAAGTATGAGTGTGGACTTGAACTGTTATAGGGATGTAGGTGAGAGACCAATGCTTTCTTGATTTATTAACAAGATGCAATATGTAGAGAACTATGTATTAAGTTGTGCCCTTTGTTTCAACGTTACTGCCCAGAAATCTGCATAGAAGAAAAAAAGTACTGTACATTGAATCTAAACACATGCAGTCCATTCACTTTTTAATTCAACTGTTCCCATTAAATAAGAATTCTTTACAGTGCTCTGCCACTAACTGCCTTTATTTGGTATTCTTAGACGGCTTTTTCCAAGATTTACATGGAGATTCATTTGGGAAGCCTGATGACTGAATATTTCTGACAGATTTCTCTTATAAAAGGCAGTGCTTGAGGTGAATGAAATTTCTTGTTTTTATGAACTGTACTGTATTTATCATTGACGTGTATGAAGAATTCTTGCAAAGTGCCATAAATAAGAGAGTTTTTTTTCTTTCAATACTGATGTTGAAATGTAGATAGCAATCTTTATCAATATCACTCGTTATCTGTCCGAAGGAAAGTATGCAACCCTCTCATCTTTGCCAAGTGATTCAAATATAAAACTGTGTCATTGCTGTATATCCATATCCTACTCGTTCTGTAATGGCTTTAGCAAGAAATACTTTGTAATGTACAAAACATCTTGGCCCAACGTTGTTGTTAATAAAAGTGAGTTGGAATGCTGAAGATTCCAGAATTTGTTTCCAAAGTAAATAAAAATTTCCTCATGTCTGCCTTAGTCAAGCTATTCTATTATCAGGATTTTCATATTTACCAGTTGTTCGGCAATAGTCTGCCAAAAGTACTATACAAAACCAAGGTTTGAATTACATGTATAACTGTAATTTTAGAATTTCAAGTCATGCAAAATATTAAAGGTTATGTTGACAAAAAGGCTGTGAGATATGAATTTTGACAATGATGATACATGTACTTCACATTGTCGCTTTGCGCTTCCAGTATCCGCTTGTTCTGCTGTGATGATTTTGAAATGGTGTTAATTCTACAGTTTATGAGGAGAAATATGTGATATCTTTGTTTATATCTTGATTCACAGTTTGATGTTGAGAATATTTCCAATTTTCAATTTTAAGCCCTTTTTGATTGAGGATTTTGTATGGATAGCTTTTTTTTTTGAATCCAACTGTTCTTACAAAGAAACTGTGCTGATTAGAAAAGTGATACCAATGAATCCTTTTCAATTTTTGTGTGAGATGAATAAAGAATTAATAAATATGATATTAAAGTTTATTTTATTGTTCTTGGAGGAAGGTGTGTGCGAGTGTGTTGGTGCGTGGGTGGTTGGGTACAGAGGACACTCATAAGAACTGTACCTTCACTTTGACGACCGCTCGCAAAACGAGAACGTCCTCGATTCGAGAACCTTGTAAATTGTTCAAAATTTCAGGCCCTTTTACTTAGGTGTGCGTTAATTTAGGTGCTAAAAAATATCAAAAATTATATTTTCCCTTAAGTAAATATTCAATTATACATTTAGGTACCCTAAATATACTTATTGCAAATATGTTTTTATACAACCCCTGTATGAAACATATCTATTCCATTATCATTAATTAAGAAAAAGAAAAAGTTTATGAAATTTTCTGTATAGAAATAGGAGAGGACTTGCCAAGATACGTCAGTGTTGCTAATTGATGACCACTTCAAAAATTCATAACTTTCCTCTTTTTAATCAGATATGGTTCTAACTTTCACTAATTTGTTTCTCTCATTTTTCTGCTTTTATTAAAACCCCTTTAAACATTCACCAAATGTTTAAAACTAAAACTGAAACAGCCTCGTCATATTGAAATGAATAATAGCCCTTTGTGAAGACACTACAGCAAATCTATGAAAGGTCGCATGATCTTCCGTTTTCGTTTTGCGGAAGGTCGTGTAATGCGACCACCCTGCCGGACGCGATGCCTCGATGATTTGAAGTAAGCCATGACAAAGTAATAGTACAAGCAGTAGTCGTAGTAGTAGTTGTTGTATTAGGAGTAGTAGTACTAGTAGTGCTGGTTGATGCAGTAGTAGAATTAGTAGTAATATTGGTAGTTATCAAAATAAAATTTATTTTTGTATTAAATAATGTTTCTTCCTCGCTGCCAAAAGTTCAATGCAAAGCACTCTGTTTGCATTCTTGAAACCCACAGGTATTTCAGACACTGCGGAGTTTGGATGCATCACATTATATTTCTTTTGTTATTGTTACTATTATATGCCCGCTGGTAGGTGAAGTGCTTTTAACATATGTGAACTAAGGTTTTAATCTATTTCACTCTACCTTTTGTTTTTGCTGCATTAGGAGTATAGATAGGCAAATGATAGAGATCATGTGATGGGTTTGGGAGAGTGTGAGTGGTCAAATTTGTTATTGGAGGCGAGATTTAAACGTAAGAAATGAATTTAGTAGCAAGAGTATCGAAAGGCCATTTTGACGTGATTGAAAAAAGACCTGCTGTGTCGCCCATGGGGAGGAAGTCCCTCTGACAGTGGAAGTGCAGGAAGATTTTGGGCTTGCTGTTGGAGAGCAGGTTTTTTCCCCCATTTTGTCCTGCTAATATTTCATTCGGACATGATCCCTCTGGGAGGCAGGCAACAGGGTCTTCAATCTTCAAAATAATTCTGTTTAGGGCGTTTTTTCAACCACACTTTTATTGACGTAGTCTACCAGTGACCGACATAATACTCTCTGCTGGTCGCTGATTGACTATGCCATCGACTATGGCTTCGATCCTGACCTTAATATGCATGCTGGGACATTCTGGCAAAGATCATCAATCGCAGTGGACAGTTCGCAAACTCAGATCGAGTTACCTTGACAACACCTATTGACTGACAATGGTCCGTTAAAATGGCAGAGTTTATTTAACTCATTGGCCAGTTTATACTGTTAAATTATTCAATACCATCTAATGCTTTAACTTATACATGTAGATTACTAAAGCCAGATTCTTTTGTAACTTAAGGTTAATTAACAGTTTAATATTATCATAGACCTTATGCATTCTCGGGTACCGTAACTCAACCCTCTTGGTAACATTTAATTTCATTCATTTTCTAATTGTCAACTTTCTATACTTTATGTGAGCTCATGAAGTAACTTGGTGAATGGTCCGTTTTCTTGCTTTATTAAAATTCAGACTATCAAATTACATGTATAACACATTATCTGATTGATTTTTTATTTGTGTATTCCCACAAGCTAAATACAATTCTGTGACAGTAGTAATAGTAGTAGTGGTAGCAGTAGTAGTAGTAGCAGCAGCAGCAGCAGCAGCAGTAGCAGTAGTAACAGTATTAGTGTATACCCTCACGTTGAGTATTCAGATGAAACAATAGCTGCTTTTTAGTACAAACATTCACCGCTCATCAAACATTACTCAACAAAATGTATGTTTAAATCATTTTTATTATGGTGTGGGTTTATTAGAAAGTAATTCAGTTCATTTCAGGTTAAGTTGGTTACATCTAAATTTGCCTTGCCATAAATTAGAAAATATAATTACTTCATAAGGACAATCTAATGATGAACAATAAGCCTACTAACCTACATGTACTCTATAATATGGGTACAAGAATGTAGCCAATGGCAAACCTATATTGAAGTCACATGTTTATGCTTTAATGTGTTTTGTCATAATTTGAACAATAAATCACACAAAGTTATTCAGTCCATACCATAGCATTATGTAAAAGTAGTGCACACACAGCCTATGCCTATTAAAGTCTTTGACTATTTAAAACTGTATTCACTTGTTACACATTGTTATAGACATATTAAAACAATATTACAAAGACATCCAGGTACTTTTAAGAAACCACAAGATATTGACAATAAAATTGAATGGTCGTCCGGGCACTGTTTTGCTAACCATGAGATACATTGATTTTCCTGTTTGCCCCAAACTCTTCATACAAATAATTCAATATACAGTGGCATATTTAAAAAAACAATGAAGAACAGGCAGAAACTGAAACACAAAAAACAATGACATATAAATCCACCAGCATTAACAGATTTCAATAATTTGTACAATAAGAAGCTTTAATAGCAGTGAACATAGTGAAGGTGAACAGAACAAGATTTCATGTTACTCTCCAACAATTCTTTCAATATCAAACAATAATTGATGGGAGCCTACTTTAAAAAATATTTTAAAACTCTGTGAATAAAACAATAAAAAATGAAAATTTCATGTGAATTGTATACATACCGGTACACATTTCCATATAATAGGCCTACATAATTAAAATGGCTAGGTATACAAATTCTGTAAAAGTTTCAACCGATGCCATAAACAGAATAAAATTATACAAATTTAATTTTTTTAATTATTATTATTATCATTTTTATTTTTTTTGGAGGTGGTCAGAAATTCACATTAACTATGATACAAATAGAGCTAAAAATTGTGAAATTCTGTTTAAAATAATATGTACACGAGAGTAGATTTAGGTACATGTATACAAAATGAAACAAGAAAAATAGCACCCCCCCCCCAATATATATATATATATATAGTGTGAAAGAACCATTTCCATGCAGTCAGACCGCAGCGTGTATGAGGCTAACAATGAAGATTAATTGAGCATCTCGTTTGCAAACGAGAATGATTGGCATGCACTGAACTGAATGTGATTTTCAGGGTGATTTTGCAGTTTCTCACTTTGGTGATAATAGAGAGTGTTATCTTCAGTTCTAATGGTAGAATGCAATAGCATACTATTCTTCAGAATTCGTTCTTCATTTCTATACTTTCTTAAACTTAATCCATAATTTTTAAAATAGTATTTTCAAAACATGAATTGACTGTAATTTTGTTACTTTCTTCATCAGCGAATTTGTAGAGTGATTTGTAATAGTGGTTCCTGACCCAGCTTATAAATAGACCATGGGATGACCACTGTAATTCCTACTTTTTGTGGTCCACCATTTCACCCCATCAAAAAATAGCTTGTATTTAAAATGTTACTAAAAATACAGAAACACCTATGGCATATATTTTGTATATCTCGGGATGATTGCAACTTTTCTAGCTCAGCATCAGACAGTATGTTCGACCATCACCAATAAGACCATCTTTGACTTATTTCAAATTGTGTTAATCTACATACACGTGGGGGTTCCTGACCCAGCTACGCCATATCATCTTATGATTGTTTGTTGATGCAAGAGTGATTTCATGGTGAAAATTAGCACTGAAGTGCAAAGAAAAGGAATCTCTTTTTGCCCAAATCCAAACCTAAATATGCATTCCAAACACCTCCTGGAAATGATTTTCATGCATTGGCAAAGAAATGTCAAAATCTTATCTTTACAATGAGACCAAAATCGGATCAAGATCGGAACAACCCATGCATCGCTCATTACGTTTGCATGCACCAATCGTTTATGAATACATGTATGTACTGAATAGATAGATGCCTATTAGCAGGTGCTGTGGATTGACTGCATGATGATGGTGCAGAAATTGCATTAATTATAATGCCAATAAAACAGAGCCAAATTTTGAAATTGTGTAAATAATATTCGCCCATTGGGCGAGGTAAACCAGATGACACCAGCCAACTGGAAAGCATTAAAATTAAAAATTGTTTCATATTGATTGAGTATACATTTGCATTAATTACATGTACAAATAAGTAGTGGCGTAGGAATAAAAACTATTTCTTCTACAAAAGACTATATTTTCAATCAAAGTGTTATTGTTGTGATATTGATCTTCTTACTACAATCCTTGTTTGACATTGATATATGATATCCACAGCTTAATACGATTATTTTCCCGCTGAAAAGCTTATTGCTAACTTAGCCTTGCTCTTCTTTGAACCTCTTGACTGTGTCACACCCTTTGATGCTGGGCTCTGTGGAGAATTATTCATCTCACCTACTGCAGTATGTGTGGTGTAATCGGGCTGAGGATAACTTTTATCTACCACAAGCTGTGAGAAACCTTGTCCTCCTGCTTGAGTAACATCTAATAGTTTGCTGCGTTCTGATGCAGTGTCCGCCTCATATCTTAGCTCATTATGATGTGGTAGATGATGGGAGTGACTCAGTTCTGTTCTTGGTTGATCAAAGACTGGGTCTAAGGCTGGAACTTGTGGATTGGATCCTGCCTGCTGGGTTCCATCAGAGCTACTAAGTCTAGGAACGGATGTTGCAAGATGCTTGGTTACCTAATAATCATACACAATGAGTAAACATGTTTTAGCAAACAAGGTAAACTACAGAATATATGGAAAGAACAATTTTGCAAATCAAGTCAAGAAAAGATGTATGTATCAACACATTCAATGACAGATGGAAGACATTTTAAAGATGAATATTTTTGTGTGTTAAGTGCAGAGATGCCAACCTCTTGACACAAAAAAACAGACTGAATATCCTAAAAAATCAGATTTTGGAGAGAAAAATCAGATTTTCACGAAAACTCGACACTACCACTGGCCCGTTGGCCCCGAGCTAGTATAATTTCAGAAAAATGTGTTACTCGTAAGAACGGTCAAGTAAAAATGTTTGATCTTTCATTAAATTTAATGAGAAAATTGTAAAGCAAAGTTTTTGTTGGGGTTCCGGGGTTTTCTTGTACATGTTTCTAGCGATTCCGCGGTTTTTATGGTTTAAAAAAATTTTTTTTTTGAAAAATCGTATTTTAAGAGGTGAAATCGTATTTTCGTATTTCACTCTTAATATCGTACTAAATACGATTTAATCGTACTGGTTGGCATCTCTGTAAGTGGTGTTAGTTGTCTTCAGACCACCTCAGAGTATCTTCTTAATTTCTGATATTATTTATACTTCAGTAATGTTCATTCTTATTATTTTCCCCCATTTTTTCTTTTGTTCTTTGTGTCAAACATAACTCAGCCTTGGCTAGATAAATCTTCTCAAACTTGACATAGTCAGCAGGCCTTGTTTTGTAAGACATGCCAGTAATTCTTGCATTGTAATCAGGTCAAATTTGCATGATCAAAACCAATGTCATTATGTGCATTGTCAAGTCAATAAACATGGGCATACATTTTCATGTATGTGTATCTCTGCACAAAGTTCAATAAAAGTACTTTTTGGTAAACACTAATAATAATAATCATAATTGGAAACAAAACTGACTCGGTTGACTTTGTCAGGTGTCCTTCAACATATGATCTCAAATTTACCCTCGGTAATCTTTGAGCGCGATTTAAAAATCTAAATTGATTTCCTTTTTTTAAATAAATGATATAAAAATAAATCTTTCTTATATTTGAGATCAATTGGCTATCCTGCATTACTGTCCTGCATTACTGTAAAGTAATGTATATGTATCATTGAAAGGCAGAAGATGGCAATATTGGCAACTCTGATTTTAAAGAATTAACAAGCTCTTCAAAATTGTCTTTATGTTTTCTAATGATAAGAAGAATAACAATAATAATATTCCAGGTTTACATAGTGCTTAATACAACGACAATGTCTCTAAATGCTTTGACAGGTATTATTACCTGGGTCATTGGATTTAGGGTTGCCCGCACACAATGTATGCACATTCTCCACTCCCTGGGGAGCATTCCAGCCAGCCGCCATTTTAAAGATGCTCAGAATGCTGAGCAAACTACACCCATATAACTTAATTTTTGTATTGAGATAATCAAATTGTGTATAATTTTCACAATATATAGACCTACAGTGGTGAGTATGAAAAGGAACTTGATGGCCTCATGCATATTAATAAGATGAATTTGCATTATGAATGATATTGAAAATGAAATCATTTTCTTTGAAAATATCCCTAAAACAAACATTTACAAAAGGACTGCCACATTTCAAAAATATGACAAAGAAGTACTAGTATTAATTATAGTTATGCAGGTCAAGTATGAATAAATTAAATTGTATTTATCAACAAACAAACATGGTATTAAAAAGTAACACCATATCAAAATTGCATTCTTTTGATTTGTGCATGTCATGTTCAAACAAAATGGGACTTTCTGGGATTTTTCTGGGATATTTCAGTGGAAGAAATATGTTGTCTGAATGAAAATTATTCAAAGTTATAATCACTATAGTTATGGGCTCTTCAAATTCGCTGAATCAAGGATCTCTCTGTGATGTAGTGGCAGACAACTTTCCCATTCATTCCAACACACAGGATGACTTTAAATCTTGGAAAAAAGCTGAAAGCTGCAGCAAAGTTGTTTGAAATCTGAACAATGTTTCTGAAGCTATTGTGGTTACAAAGAGCAGTTTAACAAACAAGACAGATGGGATGGATACCCCTCAAACATCCTGCCAAGACAGACAGAGGTATACAAACAACCTCTGCTGACACTACATTTATGTGGTGATTTTATATTAAAACACAGCCGAACAAAATTTCTTTTGCCCACTGACATAGACAAATAAATAAGGAAAGATTACCTGAAGAGGAACAAAGATGCCTGGAACAGGGGGCTCTTGATGCTGAGGGTGTAACATCATTGGTGGAGGCATCCCTTCGGAAACATAATCATTACAAATTATAATTGAGAACCATTAACAAAATAATAGATTCCATACAAGTTTACAGGTTCAAATATATGTGATTTTTCAAAACTCCCACAACTTTTTTCCATTAAAGGAAAATTAAATCGATCTATAAGACTTAAAAACAAAAAGAACAAGTTATTTGATTGAATGGACATGATGACATGCCTTTTTCATGGAACCATTTTTTACTAAGACATGTTTAGTAAATGTAAGAAGTTCACAGTTAAGCATTAAAAGGGTCTATAGCTAAATTCCTATCCAAAATATGAAAAAATGGATACCAATCTATAATAAAATTTAAAGTATAATTTTTTTTTCAGTTAAGAGCTAAAAAACTGAATCCCTACGTTAGTGAATAACCCCCCCCCCTCCTAAAAAAAAGCAATTATTTCAAACTAAATAAAAGAAAAGATATACACGCTGTACATTTTGTATTATTGCAGCATAAACTAAATCAATAACTTTGTTTTTTGATCCGAGGCAAAATTACCCACTTCATTCAATGGTCGTTCAACCAACAAATTCAGTTCTTATCAGTTTAAATTGCTTTCCCTGAAGAGAATAAACCCGATGTTTACAGAATCTAAACAATTAGTTGGCTCACCTTGTTGGTAGCCTTGAGGCATACCTTGTGGTCTGTAATTAGACTGCATGTTTGGAGGGTGCATCATACCAGGGGGTCGATGTATTGGAGCTCCCATGAACTGATGAACAGGAGCTATACGCTAAATTAAAAAATGACAGCATGCATTTTGATATAATTTGCTCTACTCACATGTGTTAAAGCAGACATTTATTGAAAATTACAAGTATGGCCAATAATTGAACACTATTCAAACCAGTTAGCTTGAAGATGACAAGTGTTGGGTCAAATCGTGTATCAGTCAATTAATAAATTAACACAAATAAAAGCACCTCTTAGGATCAGGGATATATGAGCGCTTCATTAGAACACTTAACAATGTTTTGATAACTTCACATCAGGGACCAAGCCCGCATAAGCAGACGACATCCTATAACTAATGAACATATTTCCAGTACAAATATTTCTCAATTATAAGAGTTTAATTTGTTTTAAACATAAATGTATTTCACATCATTTTAAAAGGGAAGTGATGCTGATGCTGATAATTCTCGCTATTGCCAATACTCTAAAAAATACCCATATATTACGTTCAGGCCCCATTTCAAATGCACTCTGGGATAGTTTGGTGACAAAGTAGTTCCGGTCTATTTCGCGTGGCTGCGCTATGCATGCCGGCGTTGATTGTGCGTGTGTGTGTACTTTATTTTCCGACAGTAATCATAGTGACTTATCATGATTTTCGAGATTGGATCATAACGAAAAATGTATGAAAATATTGTTAAACATACTAAAAATAAGATATTTGGATGTGTGATGGGCAAGAGCAAGTAGAAGCATAAAAACAATAACGTCAACTTTCTTTGGTTGTGTTCATTGGCAAGTGCAGAAACTCATCTTAATTACTTCATTGGCTAGTTGGATGACCAATGGACATACTATATTTTGGAGGGACATTCTAAAGTTACGAGAAGGGCCTTCCATTGTTTAATGCAATCTGATCGTCAATATAATTTGGAGTATCTTTGTCTTGTTTTACTTTGCTGCTGTCACAAAAACTGAGGAACCTGAAAATAGCTTTCAGACACGTACATACTATGCGCATGCATAATAAGTGTACCGCGCACGCGCACCATCATACACCAAGAGTATATAATTCCCAGAAGTGGCTCGAAATTACGTCCAAGAGGCTGCATCCGGGCATTTGGGGAGTATTGGTGATGGCAAGAATTATATTCCTTTGCTTAGAAACATTCAGGCAGGGATAAATGATTATTTATTCATTCATTCATAAATTCACTCATTGATTTATTTATTATTAGTAGTATTTCTTTTATTGGGGGGGGGGGCAGGCTAAGGGGCATGTGTTTACCAATTTTACATTCTGGACTACTACTTTGTATTTCTAACAAGTGAAACGCTCTCGGCGGTCTAGCCTGCATTACGCAATTCGATATGATGAAAAATTGAGGTAGGGACATTATTTATAGGCAGGGTGGCCCATTAGCAGGCCCCCCAAAATGAAATCCTCTGAATCTAATCAGCATTTTGAAGTGAATATTGACTAAGAATATGCAGACCTGAAAGGACATTTGACCTTGACTTTGTCACCTAAAAGACTAATCACATGATTGGTGATACTTGATAACCCTTATGTTCAAGTTTCATGGAATAGGAATGTATACTTTCAAAATTACGTTAAAAATTCAAGATCTTAACGTGATGCCACAAAATAGTCTGAGTTTGATGACCGGAAATGACCTTTGACCTTGACTTAGTGACCTGAAATTCTACTCACATGATTGGGGATACTTGATAACCCTTTAGTCTAAGTTTCATTGAATAATAACTTATACTTTCAAAATTATATTAAAAAATTCAAAAACTTAACCTCAGGTTATTAAAGTTTTTGATGATGATGCCACAACATGGTCTAAGTTTTTTGACCTTAAATGACCTTTGACCTTGACTTTGTGACCTGAAATTCTCCTCACATGATTGGAGATACTTGATAACCCTTTAGTCCAAGTTTCATTGAATAATAACTTATACTTTCAAAATTATATTAAAAATTCAAAAACTTAACCTCAGGTTAAGTTTTTGATGATGATGCCACAACATGGTCTAAGTCTGTTGACCGTAAATGACCTTTGACCTTGACGTTGTGACCTGAAATTCTCCTCACATGATTGAGGATACTTGATAACCCTTTAGTCCAAGTTTCATTGAATAAGAACTTATACTTTCAAAATTATATTAAAAATTCAAAAACTTAACCTTGGTTAAGTTTTTGATGTTGACGCTGCCGCCACCGGAAAAGCGGCGCCTATGTCTCGCTTTTTGCTACGCAGGCGAGACAATAAACCACATTGAATTGAATTGAATTGAAATGAATATGTTCAACTTACCAGCTTGTGGAGGGCTACCCCAGCAGCTCTATCTATAGCCATGGATTCAGTAGGGCAAGGTGGACCTTCGTAACTGATACCTAACCCAAGAGTACATACAGCTTTAACCATGCCCTAAAAAACATGAGAAGAAGCAAAAACACTTCATTACAACATAGGTATCTAAATTGTGTTTCATTTTGGCTAATATGCTCTACATGTATGTCTAATACTCAGGCTAATCTCAGCACAGATAATCAATGTCCATCTATCTATTTCATTAATACACAGTGCTATATAGAAGTGTAACACCCCCCACTAGTACTGTTGCATTATTATAATAGTGTACCCGTGTGTAACATGACAAAGCAAAGGTTGCAATCAATTTGATAGATTTTCCAAAAGCACATACACTACAAATACAGTTAACAACTAAATTATTCATACTCCTTGTAAATTTGATTTTTTCCCTCATTAAAAAGTAAAAGTTTTGTTATTGAATTAAAAAGTACTTCCAACTAGAGCTTGGTGCATGATACACGTACAAGTTCCCCTGGTACGTCACATTATCAAGAAAATGGCTGCACCCATGTCATGGCATTACATCATGTCAAGAATATCTTCATTTATATATCTCTATTTAGCATCCTATCCAACGGACATGTTTTATCAGCCACATGAAGCAATGATAAAACACTCTATCCATAGGATTTATGGGAATGCCATTTTTAAAATCACTTGATTATTGCAGAATTCTAGCAACTGATCTTTTGTTGGAATGCTACATGCTTAATCAACTCCTCTCCACCCCTCATGGATATGAATACAAAATTAACCCCCATGTACAAAGTTCTTAAAGGTACTATCTCCCATTTGCAGGCCAAAAAAAAATTTGAAAGACAATATTAATTTAGAACTTCCCTAAAAAAAAGGGGGCTTGAAAATGTCTTTAAATGGGAAAATAACGACTATTAGTTGTTGAATCGACTTAAGAGCTATAGAGCCAGTAGGTAACAGTCTGATTTTTCAGACCATTGTACCGAATGGTCGTACCTTTTATGCTGCGCAAAGATACAATCAGTTAAACTTTGGCCATTACAAGAAGTGGGTTATTGATGTAGACAAATGCTGACGTACCCTTTACAGCTCATTTTATGTATGTTATTACCAAAGATGAAAAAGCCAGTCAGTCACTCAATAGTGTCTGACATTGAAGTCTAGCAAGTAAACGGGTTTCCTTGCATAATTTGAATATTAGGACACTGCTAACGTTTAAATTTCACAGATAGGACATACATGACATATTCATAATTCCTGCAAAGTTCTACAGAATTTGATGTTGGCTGCATAAGGGACATAGTATCTTTAAGACAGTCAGATTATTATAATGTACACTGTCCTATTTACAGAACATTGTCTAATGTGATATTGGCATTATATATTTCACTTTTTTTTAAGGGGAGTCGAAGGAAATATTTATTTATTATTCACTTATACGTTTGTTAGCTTGGTGGCTACCTAAGGGTTACAAAGCCATAAAGTTACATGTAAAATGCTATTAGTTGCAATAAGTTGATCCTTGCCTGTTGAAGTTGGTGAAAGCTGAATTTTGGTGGAGCAAGTTTCTGTGCTAAGCACCAGCCTTTAAGCATCTCTGCTGCTGGTGGAATGTTCATCATTGGCGGTCCCTGGTAATAGTCCTGACCTGGTGGTGGCATAAACGGGTGCCCCTGGGCCATCATGGGTGGAACAGAGCCACCATGGGTACCTCTCTGGTACTCAGGTGGGGGGTACTGTGGGCCATGTAAGTGAGGCTGCTGGTAGCCGACTGGTGGACCCTGTACGACCTGTTGTGTCATGAATGGCCTTTGGGGTGATACCGCTGTGCGATGAGTTAGGGTTGGACCACTACAGCAAGGGATTGGAGTGCCTACTTGACCAACCTGTACAATAACCATCACAAACATGTCAACATGTTTCTTCAAAGGATTTTCAAACAAATTTTTAAAATTGACTCCAAAGATGATGGTGACTTCTTCTACAGCAGCAGTATCATTTCATTTCACTTCAGCTCAGTTTGGTTTCAATTTGTTTCAGGTAAGTTTTAATTTAGTGCAGTTTACTTTTCCACTTGAAGAAAACACAAGTTATTTCACTGAAAAGTGTTTTTTACCTACCAAATAAATGAATACTAGTTTACTATTAGACAATGAAATACATTGCAAATAAAAAAAAAGTTAAGAAAAGAAACTACATTTGGAATGATTTGTCTCATTGGTAAAAGTGTTGTTGTAATGTAAAAAAAAAACAAAAAAACTACTGTATATTTAACAGAAAAAAGGGAGGAAGCAGAGAAAGAGAAAAAGTATAGATGGTAGAGCAGGATAAACAAAATACATACAAATGTTTAGAGTGAGTGAAATTAGAAAGCAGAAGAAAAAAACAACATGAGAGAGATATTACCAGAAAGATAGTTATGCAACAGAATGTGAGTTTACAATTTTCACTGGGAGACATGGAAGAATACCACAATATTTGCTTCCTCCAAACATATGAATAATTTTAACGCTCCCACGCCAAATTTGTAAAACCAGAAATATATTCATGAAACTTCCATGAGAGGTCAACATTTTTGAAAGTTTCACCCAACATTAAATTTTTGCACTATTTGCAGTATGCAGATGTTCTCTCCCAGAAACAGACCTTTACCAAGTTGCGAAAGTTTTACAGTAGTTTGGTAAGACTATATCAATGAGTCATACCTGTCCAGACTTGGAGGGGGAAAGTGCCATGAAGGGTTGTTTGGGTACTGGTGATGGCTGAAATGGCTGCTTTCCCATGAGATGGGGACTCAACAGAGGGCCAACTTGGGGATGAGGAGCCACCTGTCCCATGGGTTTAGAATGCACAACAGGCCTTCCCTGAGGCAGGCTGATAGGGCTGCGAGGGGGCCCGCCTGTGTTCTTGGCAGATTCTGCAAAATTAAAACCAAATAGAAGTGGCATTCAAAGCAGTTATTCATTGTATTTCCTTAGAAGAGCAATACTAATCCATATTGCATAGGAACGTATTTGCAAAGTTGTTGGGACCAAACATGAATAACAAATTGAATTGGGATACCCATGTACAAGAAACTAAATGTTTGTACCGTCTCATACAACTAAAAAGAGCAGGGTTATTAAACCAATTTAATCTGTGCATCCAGTCAAATCTAGAGTATGCATGTCAGGTATTCCACTGTGGTTTAAGGAAGAAACAATCTGACAACTTAGAATCAAATCAGAAAAGGGCCCCAAGAATCATAACACCTGAGCTTTTGTACGGGAATGCCCTTAAATTCCTTAGCATTGACACATTGGCTGAATGTATAAACAAAACTTGTGTGTAAATCTGTTCACCCAAATGAAGTGCTCTGAGCATAAGTTAAACTCTCTCCTTAACGCCCCAAGGGAAACATGATACACCCTCAGGAAAGGTAAGGCATTGCATCCACCTAAATGCAAAACTCACAGGTATAAGAATATAGTTTCATTCCCTGGGGTCAGTTTAACTTGCAGTAATTAAAGCGAAATAGTGGTTTCAATTCCCTGTTTGGATTACAATTTCACAATGCATCTTTTAGAATTACCTGTCTCATGAGATTTTTATTTCACCAATCTTCAACTTATCATGATCATAGGACTATCATATAAAGTGAAATTCAAATTCTACACTCTTTCTCCTCACTGGATGTTGAAATAGTGCCTACAGTTTTCACTTCCCTTTAAAACTATAACTTGTATGCCACATCCAAAATCATACTTAATACTCTAGGCTCAGTTTGTAAATTTCATAATTTGATTTCACCTAGATTTCTACGACATATCATCTGTTGAGAGTTGGGAGGGAGTTGGGTCTATGTAATGGATATGAGTTAACCCCCTTCTGTCTCTCAACAGACGATACATGGTATCATCATTCACAACTCCATTCCGAATCTATGTTATGTTTCTCACCTGTGTTTTTTTTTTAATCCATTGTTATTATCAATTTCATTATGGGCTGCTCAAATGGTAGATATGCCTGTCTTACTTACTACATCTGACATTAAACATAATCATTATGCAATATTGTACTCATGAGTTTACATCAATTTATTTGACAATGCGTATTAGTTTGATTGTTGCAACCACATTGTTATTCATATACAATTGTATTTATGTATAAGATTCTTCAGTTTCATTTATACCATTATTATGTATCTGTTTGTATTTTTATTTGTATTTGAAATTCAACTTTTGGTTGCAATAAAGGAATAATAATGTTCAGGAACAGGGTTTGTGTCTGTATGTCCTGAAAAAAAAGAAACATTTCTTTCTTGATATACGATTCAAAATGTTGATCTTACCAAAGAGTTCTGCCACAGAAACTTGCTTAGCATATCCTATTCTTGGTGACGCACTAGACTCTTGACCAGGATTCTGATTTTGTTGCTCTGGTGACTCATTTGTAGTGTCCACTGAACTGATATTGAGGAGGCGACATAACTCTTCTGTTTGAGACTAAGAATCCAATACAAAGATTTAAAGCAATTAAATTAAATTCTTTGCTCAACAGCATTAACATCGACTTTCTCATAGGACAATGAAGGACTGAACGGGAATTAGATCAACTTGGACAATTATTCGACTTGAAAATATCGACTAATACAAAGGATTAACACATGTAAGTCTATGAAGAAAAATGTAGACTTTTAATTATCAACTTAAGCAGTAATTCAACACATGCAGCGTCGATTGCGCGAGGTTGACTGGAGTAGTAGGAGTGTAGTAGTAGTAGTAGTAGTAAATGAAGCAGTCATGGTAGAAATGTTAAAATCAGAAGTAATAGATATACATTTTCATAAAATAGCACAAGCTGCAGTAGTAGTAAAAGCACACTTAATAGTATCAGTATAAGAAGAAGTAATGGTAATAGATGTGGGATAAGTAGGGATAGTATTGCTAGAAGCAGTAGTAGCAGTAACAGCTAATTAATAGTATCAGTTGTAGGAGGATCAGCAGTAGTAGTAGTAGCAGCAGCAATAGTAATTGTAGCTGAGGTAGTCATAGCTACTACTACTACAACTACTACTACCACTATCACTCTCACTACCTCTTCCACTACCACTACCACTACCACTACCACTACCACTACCACTACCACTACCACTACCACTACCACTACTACTTGTATTCTGTTCTTGTATATAGTGCATATCACATTATAAAATAACTTCTCTATGTGCTCCCAAAGGCGTTTGGACATTACTCCAGCTACCTTTTACCTTACCTTTCGATATTGGGTGTCAGGTGTCATCCTCTCCATCTCCTCCACTCCTCTCTCTCCATCATCATCATCATCTTGAGACCCCATGCTTGTGACATATTCCTCAGAATCATCCTGCCCCTCCTCATCTTCCTCAGTGGTACTTGTTGTCTTCCTTGTCCTTTTTTCATCATCATCCTTGTTCCTTGCAGGGCTGTCTTGAACCTGCATCAGCTTCTGCCAGATGGTTGACAGCTCATCCACATCTTCCTGTTCTTTGCCCCTGGTAAGACGCGGTAATTGTGCAGATGGTGAGCCTGTGTGCTTTGGCTGAGGATTTTCTTCTTCCTTCCTTTTTACCTCTGGCTTAACAAATTGAGTTTCTGTCCAAGTAGTTTGATTGCTATCATCACTCCATCCTCTCACATCCTGCTTTGCCACATCCTGTACATCACCAAGATCTTGATTCCGTTTCAGGATTGTCACTTTCTTTTCTCCGACTGGAGAGTCTATGTGGCCCTTGTGATGTCTCTCACCCTTTACATCAGTCTTACCTCCTGGGATCTTTCCCAAGCCTTGCATACCAGTCTTAGAATGTTGGATAGAGGTTGCTTGTCTCACTGGGGGAATGGCTGCCTTGGCCTGAGAGGTGTTAGTGGTGGCTTTAGCATAGGAGATTGGAGATCCTCCTGCACCTTCTTTCACCTTGTTTCTTGAGTAGACCTGTATGTCATGTGTATCAATGATGGAATGTAAATAATGACTGGGAATCTATGTACGCTTCTATTAAACAAACATATAAATGCTGCCAAGACACATTACAACATCATATAGTCTTCATTTGTCAAATAGAGAAAAGCTTTTTTGAATGTTGAATTGGGTGATTGCTGAAAAAGACTATGAGCAGCAATAAAAGATTATTTTAGGATACAATGAAAGAATTGCCACTACAGTAATGTGAATAGACATTAAATACGTCTATGCACACCAAAACCAAAGCGCACCCATCATGACACTGAGTAAAAGATCACAGAAATAATTTGCCTTTGGTAGTTATTCATGCTCCTTCAGATTTGACTGAAAGGGTTGTTCTTAGGGCTGTGCATAACCGTGTAATGAGGTACTCGAGTACACTCCCAGTCTTGCCCGCGAATACTCGAATACTCGGACGCCATGTTTTTATTTATTTTTTTTTAATATTTAAAAATAAAACTTAATACCTAGCTAGCCTTTATTTTGGTGATTTTACTCACACAAATAAGCCTGAGTCGGTACAGTCCCGATTGTTTTTTCGAAGCCGACGCTCCGATAAAAATAATACAAATAGATCTAGTCTAGAATCTATCAGCGTGTTTCCACAGAAAAAAGTATGTCACCGAAGAAAAGGATTATGTCGGAATGCGGACTTTGGACTTGCGCGCCCCTGTCAATCACCGAAGAAAAGGATTATGTCACAATGCGGACTTTGGACTCGTGCAGCCATTGTTACCGAACTGTAGGCCTGAGTCATTACGGTTTTTTTCCTCATCTGATATCATGATAAACCTAGCAAAGTTACCTTAAATAATTGAGCTCAAGTCGCTGTGAAGATGGCTTGATTTGAGCTCAAGTCGCTGTGAAGATGGCTTGATTTGTGACGTGTTTAAACATGCTTTTGCAATGCAATGCAAAACCAAAGTCATGTTTGAGTGTGCATGTATCATTGCCGTGTATGAATGTGGATATACACACACACCCATAAGCAAAAGGCCATATGACACACCCAGAAATGAGCTGATCAAAATTAGTGACCAATCAGGAAGCTTCTCTAGCTATGTGGGTGGAGTTTGATACCAGCATAAATTACAGTTTGGTGACCGCACGTGCATGCGCCCGGGTCAGTGAGAGGTCAAAAGCCATGTGGTAACCAAACTAACCATTGTGCTCGCCATGTGTGTGTACAGTGTATTAGGGTGCCGATGTTTGAGGTGGATTGTGTGTACGTGTGTGTATGTGACAGAGAGAGCATGGACCATGGATGATGGAGAGAGTGAAGAAGTAAGACAAATGAGATAGTAATTAAGGGTGGCTGTGTTAAGAGTTTGATCCCCAAGTCGGTTGAATTAAAGAATGATCAAAAATTTAATTACTCACAATGTCCAAGACTTTGTTGATTAATATTTCTAAAACTTCAATTATTATTGTTATCATTATTTTTGTATTTTATTTAGATATATAAACTTTATTTTAGGGGGGCCGAGTCGGCAAGGGATTGATATTAATATTGATATTAATATTTAGAGAGAGAGAGAGAGACTCGGGGAGAAGGGAGGTGAGAGGAATTGACTGAAACCATCGAATGTGTAAACATTTAGAACTTTGCTTCCTGCACCTGTCTGAAAGTGCAGCAATAAGAAAAGGTACATGAGCGATGAACACAGAGAGAAGGGAAATAGGGATCGAGGAGAGAAGGGGGCATGGTTGTTTACAAATTGATTCATAGAGATTACTACTGCCAGACAGCTGGCGCCCAGCTGGGTGTAACATTACACCGCGGTTTCTTTGATTATCTTTATCGGCTATTAGCACTTCCCAAAATGTGCGCAAATAACGTTTCAACGGAGCGAGAAATGCTAAACGGTTTTGATGAATGCGGTCGGTTAACCGTCGGTTAAATCACCGAAGAAAAGGATTATGTTGCAAAGCGGACTTTGGACTCGCGCAGCCATTGTTACCGAAGAAAAGGATTATGTCGCAATGCGGCCTTTGGACTCGCGCAGCCATTGTTACCGAAGGTAATTATGTCAGCGCTTTGGAGGCCTAGCTACTTTGCTCAGAAAAGATCTCCTGCGTAATAAATCGACACTTTTTATTAAATCTCTTCCCTTCAAATTAGGAAGGTAGGTTAGCTTTAAATAGTATTCTTTATTCGCAATATGTTGAGACACAGAGATGGTTGTAAAACCACTGAAAAAATAGCAAAAAAAAAAAAATGGCAGCCGAGTATTCGAGTACGAGAAATCGTACTCGAGTAGCTGTCAACAGTGCGAGTATTCGAGTATTCGACTACTCGTCGCAGCCCTAGTTGTTCTTCCTCAAATGTAATTCAAATAATAGACTGGACAACTTAATTGTATTTTCTTTGATTTTTAGTCGGGTCAATATGGGGTCCGACCTCCCCGAAAAAAATTGCAACAAAAGGTTTTTCAACTGTTTCCGATAGTGTTTGACATCAGGAACGACATACTGAAAATCTAAGAAAATAGGACCCTCGGAAAGTGGTTATTTTCAAAATGGCATTCAAGATGGCCACCAATACCTTAAAATAGCCATAAATCATGATATATCCATCTTAGAGATGTGATTTATGGGATTTATAGGAAATGTGAAGACAGGACTACCATAACATAAACTAAAAAAGCTGCATAAATTTTCAGCAAAATGCCTCCTTTTTGTCTTCCCAACCACTTTGAAAAGGCGATTCGCCTTTTCGACAAAACTGCGGATGTGCATTGCATGAAAAAGACACAACTCAGCCCTCATATTGGTTAACAAGGGGAAAACAAGGTTCTTGAAAATGACTACCGTATAATTCTCATAGTATGACTTTAAATTGCGTTAAATCGCAGGATAACCAAAAGCTCATAATAAAAACGCTTGAAATGACCTGATTAGGGAAGGACTCTTGTTGAAGTTTGTTCTGTCCTGTTCTTTTCCCTGGGCTAGTAGACTGTGATGCCCTGGCACCTCCTGTAGCCTCTGCTGAGCCTAGTGCAGCCATACGATTCCGATAGTACTCCTGACTTTGAGTGTGTCCTGCAGTGTTGTCGTTCACCTTTTTAACCTACAGATGAGCAAAGGAACAAACAGCCCAAGGTTAGATATTTTTTGGATTAAAACATCACCCAAAAAAGCTAGAAAGTCTAAAATCAACCTAAATTCTTTTTACCTGGGTCATTCTATAGGTTACCGGTTAAGAAGTACAAACATGCTTAATTTTCCATATTGTACCTGATTTATTTTATATCAAATCTGAGAGAGAGACAGAGAGAGAGAGAGGAAGAGGGTGGGGGTGGGGGAATTGATAACAAATGAACACACATTAACATTACAAATATGAGTCTACGTACATGTATGGTAAATGTGGCAGAGTACCATAAGAGATTTTACATTAGTGAGGCAGAGTACCATAAGAGATTTTACATTAACGTGGCAGAGCACCATAAAAGAGTTTACATTAATGTGGCAGAGTACCATAAGAGAGTTTACATTAATGTGGCAGAGTACCATATGAGAGTTTACATTAATGTGGCAGAGTACCATATGAGAGTTTATATTAGTGTGGCAGGGTACCATGAGAGAGTTTACATTAGTGCGGCAGAGTACCATATGAGAGTTTACATTTATGTGGCAGAGTACCATAAGAGAGTTTACTAAAATGCACAAATGAGACTTCTCCATGTGTAAAAGATTTGTGGATATTTGAGGTCATCTGTTCATGTTTTATCTCTGAACCGGTCTATTACCTGTGGCTTCACCACGGCTGTTGTCTTCTCATATGTCTGGTGACCTTTGAACTTGCGATGACCATAGCTGATGTTAATGAGAGAAGTGGGGTTTAGACGATAACCTCGCTTCCCAGTACAACGTAGTTCTAGTGCACCTGGGAACTCCTCATCAAAGACAACGTCATATGTGGTGTCCAAAACAGTAGCCCCTACAAAACATTAGAATTGCAAACATCACGTGTTATTAGTGGCATGTACATAACATAAGAATCATATTTATAATACATGTCTTACATAAAATGTATTGATCAAATTTTGGAGAACAATGTTGTGGTGTATGAAGAATGTGTGGTCAATTGCTCTTCATTGGCTACATGAGTACACTTCCAGCATAATGGATATGACATTCAGAACTATTTTGGGATATTTAAAGTTTTAAACAAAATCAAGAGTCTGGAAGCATATTCTTCAAGGTGAATCAGACATATTTGACCTTCAGTGAAATATCCAGCAAATTTCACTGTATATCACTGAATAGTTGAAGAGAAAATGGACACTGTGTAACCTAACAGACATGGCACAAAATAGACACAATTTTTTACCCCTGAAAAAAGTTTGAAAAGACTGTCAGATTAAGGGTTCAATGAGTCCAATTTAGGTATTAACAGATGCTTATATGCATATTCTAAACATAAATACATGTTGTAAAACATGTTGTAAAACATGTTGTAAAGCTCCCTCCCTCCCTGTGCATCCACCACAAGTTAAATGGTTTAAGGACCTTGGTAAAGCTATCAACGAAACCCAGATTATTTTTTCACCTGTGTGGATCCCAGTCACAACCCCTCGTAGTCCTAGAGGCACAGTGAAACCCTCTCGCACGTTAATGACTCTATCAAAGAGCTGGTAGTCGGCATCAGGATCAGCTATCAGGTTACCTTGTCCCTCCATAGGCTGCAGCAAAATGGTGCAGAGAACAAAGAAATAATGAAGGACAGCAGAAGAAGTAAAGATAAAATATATTCACCTCAAAATTAAGAATTTCTCTTAAGCCATTACATTCCAACCCTGGCCTGCTGCCTTCATGACATGTAACATCCCTCAGTGAAATTCTGAATTTGCCGGTTCATATATGAAGTTATATACAGTCAAACCTGCTTTAGCGACCACCTGTATAGAAAGACCACCTGTCTACAAAGACCACATTTGTTGTTTCCCTTGAAAATGGTTTCTCATTGAAACATGTACTAAGGAACCTGTACATAAAGACCACCTGCCTATAAAGACCACTTTTCTTGTCTCCCTTGGGTGGTCTTAATAGACAGGTTTCACTGTATGTAGAAGTGTGAAGCATGCAATATTTCTATAATTTCATCATCACATACCATGACATGAAGAACAGTTACACTTACCCTGTACAAAAGGTGAGGCCTAACTGAAAGTTTCAGCTTCTTTCTACTAGGTGACTCCTTGACCTGAAAGAGAAAACAGGTAAAGAATTGTTGGTATCATAGATATATATTTTAAAAACTTAATAATTCCAGAGATTCAATAGAACATACATCTATAGACAAGGAGAATTGGAGGTGACAAAAACAAAGCAAAGATTATACCATCCCAAGGCAGCGGTTGAAAAGTTTAAATCTTGGAGGGAGGTAGAGGATCGGTAATGTCACTGTGACATAGTGCCTGACAACTTTTTCTATTTGTTCTAACATACAAAATGACACAGCCTTTGGCTCAGGTGGGCTAAAATGAATAGAGACCACAGAAGACACAAAATCGTGTGGAGAATTTTAAGATAGATGAGGAGATACTAGAAGATTGAGATGTAGACAAATTCGTCTTATCATTATCACTTCGGTCGGTTAGCAAAAAGAGGCAAGAATACTGCAAAGGTAACGTTGCGCCTTAATAATTTTGATACATGGTGCTACGAGGCAAATAACCAGTGTGATTTACGGTACCTTCTCAATTTCTTCCTCGATGAGTTTGATTACAGGTGCTTCCAGAGACTTTGATCCTATCTTGCTCTTGGGAGCTTTGGTGGAATCTTGTTTCTCAATCCATGATTTCACCTCCTCCAAACCATAGTCAGCTCCAGCGAACATCTCCTCTTCATACAGAGAATCATTAAATCCTTTTCCACGCAAGAATCCCAAGACGGCTGGGAACCTGCAAAGTAAATGATAAATAAATATTGCAAGCTCCAAAGTTCATTCAAACAAAATATACAAACCGACATGTTCAGAATTTGCCTGAACGATGTCACATTTCACTGAGGCTGCAAGCCGAGGTTTAAATATAATGGCAAGAGGGAAATCTGTATTGGAGGTGAATGTATGATATTTTGAATGACGATATGCATGCAGTATCTATTACATAAAATTGATGGTATTTGAGATCTCATGCCTTGCTTCTCACAACTCATACCAATTTCCACATTAAACAATGGGTACATGCAAGTACGCTGTGGACACGGTGGATGAAATGAGGTCAATGCTAGATGTACAATTAATGATAATCTGAAAGTTTTCTTTTATTTTTTTTCTCCATCTTGAAATCTCGAAATCGGCGGAAATTCGCCGATCGGCGAAGGAATCTCATCCCTGTTTATATACTGTGATGTCCATTAGATCATCTTCATTTACTCAAGATCAAGTTTGAAGGGGACATCCACCTTGATATTTAGCTGGTTTTCATCAGGACCTCGAAGATATGTCAGAGTTTCCCATTAGTGTTTCATCGAATACAACTTCAATAATTCATAACTTTCTAATTATTATTTGGAGTTTGCTCAAACGCTAATTAATGTGTTTCTTTCACTAACTCAAGGTCAGAGTGGAATTTCCCTTTGATTTATATTGATAAAATAGTGACGTGTCATATTCAGATGTCATTAAGAGCTACTGAACAAGATGACCACAGCTTTGTCTCCAGCTTATATCTGCTGCCAATTTAGAAAGCATGAAAACGTTTGGTTCCTACACAAGCATTTCATCTCTTTTCACTTATCTATATTGAGTACAATCTCCAATCAGAAAAGAGTGAAATAAAATAAAATATGATACAAGACAGTATGAAAACCTATGAAAAATAGATGACATTACCTTTCAGAATTCGTGGCTTCGAATGTGCTAATAGAAATACATGTATGGTGTTTTTGAATGTGCTAATAGAAATATATATATGGTGTCTTTGAATGTGCTACTAGAAATACATGAATGGTGTCGTTGAATGTGCTAATAGAAATACATGTATGCTGTCTTTGAATGTGCTAATAGAAATACATGTATGCTGTCTTTGAATGTGCTAATAGAAATACATGTATGGTACCGTGTAAATGTTGTAAATCATCAACACCTTTCTAGCTAATACTAAAAAGCATCATGAGTTAAAATCAGTGAATTTGAAAAGTGGATGGTTGATAAATAGACATCCTTTTGAACTGACTGTGATATATAGGCGTCCAGTATCTCCAAAAGTTGAATGGAGTATATCCATTTGCCTTCATCATTGCGTCTGGTGAACCCGGGTACCTCTTGTTCCGACTTGTTGAACTTCAGATTGAGTCCGACATTGACACCAGACCCCCTGAAACCTTCATCACTTCTCCTATGAAAGAGAGACAAATATAGAGCTTTTAAGGTTCATTCAGATATGACAGGGAAAACTGCCGCGAAACCCCCTCCCCCCCAAAAAAAAAACTGCATTTTTTAAAAACGTTGAAAACAATGGCAACTGCGTGCAACAAAGTCATGTAGCTCTGTGTTATAAGATAGGATATGTGAAGCATGTTACACTTTCCGTCAACATAAAACAAAGCTGCCGCAGTTTATCGCTCCATACCTAAACAAGGCCTTGGTCATGTATAGTACATATCCAAGATGGATACACGATACTGTATAATCTCACTTCCTTGCAAGCCTTCCATCATGGTTTATAATTTCCCCATTTCTTATACATCATTTCACATTATTTTTCCACTTCAATAAAAATCTGTCACTGAAACAGTGCATTTCTTTTCTTAAGCAGTGTTTTATGTTTTCATTTAGATTTAGTTCTTGTATAATTGAATTACATGCTGATGCACAATTTATTATTATTTATACTCACGATGGTCTAGGTCCCCTTGTCACATATATAGAACCTGATAGTCTGGATGCTTGCAATGATGAAATGCCTAATCGCTGAGCAACCACATAACTATCCAGGTATTGCACTGCGTGGGACTACACATGATATGAGAATTGATACATATATCATTTATAGTTATCAAGTTATAATCGTGCCAAGGAAATTGGAATAGTGAGGGTCTGAGGGATCTGTATTATTGTAACTTGTGAATGACTATACTAACATTCAAAGAAAAACTCTTGTGACATGACTGATGATTATTGATCCTTATAACTGCAATGTGTTTATTTAAAAAGCATGAGAGCGAATGGCATACATGTATTTTTCGGCGCAAGTACATTTAACTTTATGCATAGCTTGTGGTATAAGGAACATTACCGTACCAAAATTTAAGACAAAGATACAAGATTCTCTCATACTGCATGAATCTTGTAAAGGGTATGCATAATATGTTTACAACAATATAAGATATACATTAAGTCATGTATTAAAGGATTTAACTTTTAACTCTAATAACATTAAATTTCTTTGTTCTGATACTAGTTAATTGTGTTTTAGTTGCGAAGTTTGAATAGGTTATCAAGTTTGTATAAGATATATGAGCATAAGCCATGTCTTCAAATACAATTTTCAGGTGTAGGTACATGTATGGTACATGGAAAATAGTATTGTTACATTTTTTACTAGTCCACTGAGACTTTTTCAAGGAAACAGGACTTTAAAAAAAAAAGTATATTATAAACTGTAAATGATTATCAAACACAACTCCATGCTTTTATGTAATACATGGAATATTCAATACTCTATGCTCAAAGGCTCCACAAATCTGAAATTCCCAGCAAAGAAAAACACTGAATAATTGCTTCCAATGTAGTGAGCAAAGACAGTTTGGAAATGATTTCAGTTTACACTGTGCTTGTACTCCTAAATGCAAAGTAACCTCTGGGTGGATGAAAACTCTACAGACTAGAATGGCCTACACATACAGCTGTACACAGATCAGGCAAACCTTTACCATTGTACATGCCTGTACAAATTTGATGTTTTTTTCTTGTCACAAGGAAAATGATATTACAAGTAAATTTTCTTTGTCCTGACTAACTCGTCATATCTGGATATCCCCGTACTAAAACCCTATCCACACAAAGAGACGATAAACTTACATGTTGAGTTGCTTTGATGTACTCCAGGTTTGGTTCATTAGGAGCTGAAAACAGAACCTGGACTCTTTCCTGACTTGTGTCCTCAACCTTTCAATAACAACAAAATTAAATGGTTAAAATTCAAAGAATGTCCTTCAAATACAGTGTATACAAAATCTTCTTTTGTTTCTGAAGGATAATCTATCAACAATAGCATGAACATAAACAATAGAAATATGGTAAATGTATATAGATTTCTCATCACTTAATACATATATATTGGCCAAAATGTGTGTATACAACAAGCATTGTGGCAAATACTAGTAATATTAATAATCATAATAGTGGATTCTTGTAAAGCGCTCATGTCTGTCAGAATTGACACTCCTGGCACTCTAAATTTATTACCCGGCTTTAGCATGGCTGCCATTATGACTGCCATTATGGCGCTCTAGCATTTCAAGGAATAAATTCCTGCCAGGTACCCATTTACATCACCTGGGTTGAGTGTGGCAAACATAGATTAATGTCTTGCCAAAGCACATTAATGTCCCGGCGGCATCATGGATGGAAATTTATGATGGCTGACCACTTTGTTTGCAGGATGTACATGTATTTATCAATTGTAAAATGCGATGTGGTCATCATCTTGTTGGTTATACTAACCTTTCCCTGGCAGCCATAGTGAGGGTTGCCCAGCATGAAACATGGTGCATCGTTGGGGTAAAGCTCTGACAGTGTCTTGAACTGGTGGAAGCTGGGATCATGGATGGCAATGTCCTGCCAGAAACACACAAAATTTGTTATGAAAGTCGATGGGAAATTTACTTTCTTTGATATTTTACTGGAGCTCAAGTTTAGATTAAAGTTCTATTCAATCGGTAGCCTTTAGTAAGTCGGAAACCAGGTTATTAAGTATCATTACATTAAAAAAAACAGATAATGTCCAGTTTCAGAGGGGATACTAGACTAAAAACCTTTATAACGTATGTTATAAACATAGATTGTGAACACAGTATGTTGCTTTGTTAGGCTAGTACACAACAAAAAATGTGATTAAGGGTGAGTGTGACCAACTGCAACCATGTTGGCCAATCTATGTGACTGTACGGTATACATGTCATTTTCTCTGTTGATGCTTATGGAAAATGGAAAATAATTATCACTGATTTGGGATATTTTTCAACATTTTCCACCATTTGAATTTCTAAGAACTGTTTACATGTTTATAAAAGTTGAAATATTTTCTGTTTCCCTTTAAAAGTGGGACAGGGAAAAAAATACTCAGGGGCTTGGGGCGAATTCGCCCCCGAAAGTCATAAAAGAGCACCCAAAAATTTGCATAGAGTTCAATGCAAAACAAATTACAGAGTGCAAAAAGGCTTGAAAAGTAGCCCCTGAAAAAAAAATTAATATTGTTTTCCCTGAAGTGGGAGGTCATTTCCGTAAAACAGTCAGACTGCAGCTCTCGCTAACGAGGTGATCGCCCATGTTTTATCATACATCTCATTGCAGCTTTTTTGATCAGATCTTCGTCTTGCAAAACATGAGACGAGACAGCTCTTCACGTTTTACATTACATTTCACACCTATAGTAAAAACTCACCCGAATAGAGCATACACCTGACATCATTTCTTTAATCAATGTGTCATCAATACTTAAATCTTCATCAGAATCCATTCCAGAAAGACTCTCATTGTTGTAATCCGACATTTTGGGCAAAAATCAGAGCGACTTTTTACTTTGAGTATCGCACGAAGGAGTGCAGTGAAACTATGCACTGCACAGCGAATTGAGCTCACTTCAATATAGATTGCGCACTTCGGAGAAAGAAAGCTCCAGTGATTGCCAAAGTTTTCCAATCATGCCCTTATTTGGTATTGCCAGAAAGCTGAATGAATAAGCTTTCAAATGGTGCCTGTCTCAGCTTGGTACGATATAGTATGGTGGTACAATGAGCCAGTTTACCAATCATATTGATCCGTGAGGGTTAATCAGCCAATTTGGGAGTCTTCTAACAGGGACTGCAGGTGTGAATAGAGCTGTAACAACAACCTCTCCTATACCTGAAGTAGTTATTGTTCACAGGAGCACACTATATACCAAAAGGGGTTTCATTTTGCTTACCTTAAGGGTGACCTGATAGGCATAGGGAATAGGAGACAGGGTCCATTGCTTCTCAAGGGTGATGTTCCCACCAAGGCCACATGCATACCTGATCAAAGAAGTGACATTTTGCTTACCTTAAGGGTGACCTGATACGCATAGGGAATAGGAGACAGGGTCCATTGCTTCTCAAGGGTGATGTTCCCACCAAGGCCACACGCATATCTGATCAAAGAAGATATATTTTTTGAAAGAAAGGCGATGTCAACCGATGGAAAATCATAAACTGGCAATGAACAAAAGTCCAAATGTTTATTGGTATCAAGATTAACATGACAAAAGAACCTTACTTTCTCTCTCAAAAAGAGAATCACAGCACATTTTAACTCACCCATTTAAACACATCTTCCAGATGAAAATCCCATATTCCTTCAGTTAATTTCTTAACATCAAAAATAAATTTCAGGAGCACAAACTATATGCAATTGTTCATTTGAGAATGAATTGTGAGAGCAAATATGAACTGTTAGCAATCGATCAGTATGTAATGAGTTTTACTTATGATATTCACACATTTTCCTTTTTTTATAAAGGTCTCTTTAATACAATATTACATTTGTGTGGCTGGTATAAAACATATCTACATACTTCCTGTGCAATGGTTCTTATGTATATGTATTATGTAACTGTTCATATTATGAATAAATCTTACCTTCTACCAAGAAGAGGACAGGCATAGAGAATGATTTTGGTTTCCCTAATATTGACACCTTTTCTCCTGAAGTACCTGTAGAAAAATTTGAGAACAAGACAATCATATATTAGTTTTACAGGGATGCCAACCTTTCAGAGCACAAATCAGTAATCATAAGGCTAAAAATCAGTAATTTGGAGACAAAATCAGTAATTTTCTGCGTGACGCAAATTTTTCTGCACGCTGGCAAGCGCAGCTCCCGCAGGCAAGCGCGATAGCACAACAAGTTAAATAAAAGTAACATACCTGTTCATTAGTTGGTGTTACATGTGCATGTAACTCCATATTGAAAGTATTCTGTTGAAAGCAAGCCTTAGATTAAGCAGCCAGGAGCAAGGGGCAATTTATTTTTAAAAGTTGCCCCTTGCTCACGGGGATTTACCAGAGCAAGGGGCAATTTCTTAAGAACAAGGGGCAATTTTCCAAAAACAGATAATCATAATGACAACCAATTAAATAAGTTAAATAAGTTCAAAGATACAATGTTAATTTCATAATGGCTTTAATGCGAATAGATCTACGATCAATTTAATAACTTTTTAAATCTAGACTAAGTTAATGTGATCAACAGGAAAGATTGATTAAGAACATCAACTTGCACATTAAACAGTATTTTAAAGTAACTAAAATTAATGATGAGCAAATGAATAAATAAATCGTCAATTTCACGAACATCGAAAGTCAAAGGACTTGGCAACTCTACTCCCAAATCGAAATCGCACCTCACACACAAACCTTCCGCCACACTCTCGGCAGAACATGAACGGTCTGTTAGTGTTACCGACTCGAATGCTTCGCGGTGGGAAGCTGGCGGCTAGCTTTTGCCAAAACAACGCTAGGTCGGCTGCTGGCAAAATGAAAGTAACTACGATCGAGAACATCGTAGGTGTTCTTAACTTGTCAATAAGAGAATTCTAAATTCTATTTGAGATGAAATAATAAACTAGACCTACAAACAAACCTTGACATATCTCTAAAGACTATTTGAATGCTTGTTTATTTCTCCATTTAACGATTTGTTTTCTTGATCCTTCGAAACATTTGTACGTACGTACGTGCGTGCGCCACAGCACCATCTAGCTATTATATATCTAGCGATCGCGCATGAACGCACGTACGTGCGCTAGCCTATAGTAACAACAGGCGCATTTTGCACTTCAAGTGCTAATTTTGAAAATCGGCAAAATCGGCAAAATCCGGGATTTATGGTATGAAAATCGTACCGCCCGTAATCGGCCGATTTCCCGTAGAAATTACGGGAAATCCGTACTAGTTGGCATCTCTGGTTTTAATGTATCACCACTTTTGTTCTTAAGTACAAGGTAGTTTAGAAAAGCAAAAACAAGTACTTTTCTCTCCCAGTCTTCTTTCCTCTTCTTTCTATTACTGTGTATCACTGTGTGCAAGTGTGTATGCCTGGATACATGTGAGCGATCAAATTAAATGGATTTATTAGTATTCGTATATCTTTACAAGTCTTGGGAAGATGGAATGAGAGAAGCAAGAGTGAATGCGCGAGAGAGAAGTGACGGCCCAGAGGGGCTACGGAAGAATAGAATAGAATAGAATTTTTTTTTAACATTAATAGGAACACCCCCCTCACAAGGTCAGGTTTCTTTGAGGTACCAAACCATAATTCTTGCTATCGCTAATACTCCTAAAATGCCCAGATGTCGCCCTTGGACGTAATTTCGAGCCACTTCCTGGAATTACATACTTCCGGTGTACGGTGGCGCGCGCGTAGTACATGTACATGTATTATGCCTGCACATATTTGTCTGATAGAAATTTCCAGGTTCCTCAGTTTTTGTGACGGCAGCAAAGAAAGACAAGAGAAAGATGCTCCAAATCATATCGACGACCAGATTGTATTGAACAATAGAAGGCCATTCTGGTAACTTTTTTTACTCATGATCTTTTATTTATATTTTAAAGATTCCTTTAAAATCATATTTCTTCCAACCCTGGTATACAGGAAAAGTCCTCGGACTGCGGATCACAAATTTTAGGGTTTGAATCCCTGCCACAAGCACTGGTTAACGATGCAACTGCCCTTGATTATGTGCAAAATAGCTATTTTGTTATCAAACAGGAGAAAAACATTTTTTTCCTTGCTGAATGTTCATTTTCGATGTTCGCCCACGGCTGGTTCAATCAAATTACTAAAACTCTCAAATGTTAAACGTAAAAATAACGTTCACAAGTAGGAACTTAACAATACCTTTGCCTCTTTACCTTTAACTACTGGCCCAAAGACTCTTTCATCAATTCATGCAAAAATTTTGTGGATAAACTTTGAACGATTCTTGAATTATCAAGAAAGAGACATTAGTTGTTGCATATAAGGATGAATACTTACTCCTCACCAATGGTCCTAGCATCTCTCTTCCATTTATCAGCTTCTGATGCTTTGAGTTTCATCTCCTGCATGCTACCTTCCCTCGAGTCCTCTATCAATTCATACCTTGGAGGAAAGGACAGTCAGATAAAGGTCAAAGATTGATTTCAATCTAAATATCAAAGTACATCATTTTTCTTTCATAATGATTTAGGACAGTTCATTTCATAACGCATTCTTCAAACTCACTATCACACCCATATCGACAGTATTTTAACCGTAAAAGGACTCGGGTGGACTCTACCCACTGTAGTTTTTCTGTGGAATTTTTTTCCACCCCCCCCCCCTCGACCCCACTGTGAGATGGCTGAAATACACAGCCTTTTAAGGTTAAAATCTTTTTTTGTCGTATAATGGCGAAATTGAATACAAAATATTCATTTTTGTTCAATACTGAGATTGTATTGCGCAACCTTTGAAAACCCAAATAAGTATGTAAGCTGAAATTATAAAGTTATGATCACTTTTGTACAACGTACCACTATAAAAGAGAACATGTTGAATGGTATCAGTGTGCAATAGGTACAAACCAGTTGCTTCTGTATTTTAACAATAAATCTCTCCATTGAAGTTATTCTAACTCATAATTATTATCATACCCGATAATATTCACACACTCTCCCTGTGATATTTGAAAACTGCTACATCGTGCAAATATAAAAACTTTCTAGTTTCAGATTAGATCCTTGTGAAATTCACAGGAAGATTAGGAGATACCACTACAAAACTGCCCAAGAGATTTCACTGAGAATGGTTGGGTACTTTTTAAGATGTTGCCAATCAATTATATCGTAATTTTTTAACACATCCATAGAGTTCAAAGAAATGCAATGTGAAGGCCATATTTGACAATTTTGATGTCTTAGATCACTCATGATTTCTGAAGAGATACATTTTGGGGTGAAGCATATTAAAATACATTTTTCTTTGATTTGTTGATCATACTCTCTCTCTCTCTCTCTCTCTCTCTCTCTCTCATTGTTCCATCTCTAACCTGTATTGTCCATCTGATACTGCTACTACTTTGACTTCCTTGAGATGGGGCCACTCAGCAAACACAGTTTCTCCCAGTAGCGCTTTGGCAAGCTGTCTAGCATCCTGTTATGATTAAAAAAAACATGTTTACTCTAGTTATGATAAAAAGTTACACTACCATGACCTCTAACTTTATTACACCATCCATCACCTTAAGGGTAACTCCTGGAGAGAGTACTATGCAAAAAGAAAAGAAAAATCAAAGCTTTCAAGCAATGCCTGATTACTTGAAATCACTAAACAATGTTTCACAGGTTTTAAAATGTGTCTATTTTTAAAGTCTTCCGTTTTTAATTGAAATATTAAAGTAACTAGTCCCTAACACATCTCTTTTTTGAAGGGGTTGGTGCAACACCCTCTTCTACCCAGGCTTGGGAAGATTATCTTTAATTTTCTCTTTGGATTCTCGAGTCTTTTCCTTTCTTAGCTTGGCATTGGCCGTGAGTGTATTCATATTGGGCCTATTGTCAACTTCGGCTTTGTATTTGCCGACTCGTCCTATGACTTTGGCTTTTCATTCACTGAGTCCTTTCCTTTTTCCCCCTTTATTGATACTAGGCTTAGAATTTACATTAGAATTTGTAGCCAGAGGTCTATTTAATTGTTGAACTCTTTAGAGAGTTTTTACTGGTGGCCAATCGAGTTGAGGTAATGAATAGAAATTTGATGAGATGATATAGGTAAGTACAGTGCAGTGTAGTAGATTTTGTTGTACTTACAGAGTTCTGATCTCTAGCGTTCACACTCAAAATGCAGTTCTCTCCTCGACTCGGTTGTTGAAAGACCTTCACATCAGCATTCCGTACTACATGCTGACAAAAATAAAACAAAACAATGAAATCATCATTACAAAGTATATTCTTCTATTGGAGATGCAGCTGCAGCAGAAGCATAGCTCACATCAACCTTACACGGTAAACCATGAAGTACAGTCATTTTGTGAAAAAAATTTGCATGGACCTTCTTAAAATTGCAACATAAAAAATGTCAACTGTTATAGTATCATAAAAGTACATAATAATAATAGGTATGTATCAGTTTTAGTATGAGGATTCTCTGGATAAAAAAAAACTCCTTGCTATACCCTGTTTATATCTGCGAAAATGCACCTGTTGTTTGCTGTAGATATTGATGCTCGCAGCATAAAGGACAAAGCGCGACAAAGCACAAACACAGCACAAACATGAGGTAAATGAAGAGCTTGAACATTTCAGGATGTGAGGTAACCTCCAGAGGTTATGCTGCATTTACCTTGTGTGCTGGTAGATATAATGCTCACGGGGTAGAAACGAGAAGACCCTGCTCTACTAGTGCACATGTACTTATTGCAAATAACCTTGTACATGTACAGTGTATCCCGTAAAAACGAAACTCGAAAATAAACAGATATTGTGAAAAAAATATGAGCTATATACATGATTCCTTGCTTTTTATCAATCAGAAGTAATATGCTTTCATATGATACATTGATGAATTTAATCCATACATGCTTCACTGAGCAACATTGTTTTGAAAATGGCAATTCAGAATCCATTCGTGCTAGAATTTTGGTACAGTGCAAACATTAACATTAACATGTAAAGGGAAATGTAAGCTTTAAAAGACGATTATGCAAGATTTCCATTGTGTGAGGATGTGCATTTGAATAATGAGTTCAAAAAAATATGGGCTACCAGTAATACCTTTTTCTGGGATGAGGGGCATACAACCTCAGAATTTCCAGAAATCAATAAATATCACTTGAGCAATGAAAAAGTGCCATTTTATTGATTGAAAATGGTGCCCATCCTGAGATTAAAAAAACTATATACATGTTTTCTATTGGTTTATTTTCTGCCTTATCTACCTTACTTTGATTCTTGTTGAAATATCATCTGACGGACTGTCTGCTGTGCTCAAGGTTTTAAACAATTTCAGTTCTGAAAAGTGTTAATTTGTGAGCAAACCTTCATATGACTAATGCCTTCATATCTGAATCTTCAATGGTAAAATCTACCATGCATCATCATCACAAAGAATGTAATACATGTACCAAGATCTTACCTCAAAGTCAAGATGATAGAGTGTTGGGAAACCTGGGAAGTACACTCCAAGTCTCACACCTTCTAAGAGTCCTTTCTTGAGCTTACTAATGTCAATCTGGAATGCATCTTTCCTAACTAGCTGACACCTGAATCATAAAATAATTAAAGGGTAATTACAGAGTGTGCAGGTTATCTGTGAAATCAACACACAAATGGCATATTTGAGCATGGCAGTTACTTAGCTCAGATACCTAATACACTTGGCTCCTGAATCATGTCCTGTCGAACAGGTGAAGATGGTCAATGGGTATTTACATTATCCTTACATCACTTTTTGCCTAGTTTTGAGAATGCAATACAATTTTTGGCATTTAATAACTTATTAATGAAATGATCATTTGACGCCAATTGCACCTCAAGAAAATTTAAAAACAAGACAAATGCGACTGTGCCCCCTATATGCCTCCGCATTAAATTCAGTATAGGAAATGGATGGATCTTTCACAGTCTGTAGACTTATTCACTGGACCACGAACCCCTCCATATAAGTATCAGTTACTTTCGTAAAGTTCAAAATTTGGTGATATTAGATAATTATTCAGCTAAGTGGCCATACAACACAGCTATCATAAAAAATTCTACTACTGCAACCACCATCATAGGCATACAGGGTGGTACCACCCCCCACCCTTCCAATTTAGAACAACCAGTATTTGAGGAACCGGCACCAGGTAGTCGATTTCCAATTTATCAAAGAAAAAAATGAAAAGTCTTAATTCTGGAAAGGAAAAATCAAGCCCGCCTCCCCAAACAATATTGTGCATGGTAGCCTATGACCACCACAAATACCTTTTTATCTCCACAATAATCATCACCATATTTCCTTGGTAAACTCATCTACAGCTTACTTTGCGACACAGTGGAGTATATCAGGAAACTTTCCCTGTAAGGATGATATGTAGGTGTGAGGGTTGGCAAGGTCTGTGGTGTAGAGAAGATGCTCACTGTGGCAGTTCCTCTTCCTCTCATCCTCTGTCAGCTTATCTTCATACAGCTTCATTCCTGCCCACAACCGATTCTGTACAAACCACAAAAATCATATACTGCAGTAGAAATTGTAATGGAAATTACAGCTGAAAGCTCCAACTCTAAAACCATGGGAGTGTTTCACAAAGACTAAGATCGACTTTAAGTTGGACTTAACTATATCGCAGGCCGTTCATGCCACTGTTTGCTTTCACCATTTACTGGCATTGGTCTCTCAAGGGACGTACAAATCATGGTCACAAATAAACAGAATTTACTTTTTTTGATAATTCATTATTGAAGGAAAAAGTATTATTTAACTAGATGGAACTTCAACTGCGCGCAGTCGATAATGCCTCCTCCATAGAGCAATTTTACAAACCAAAATGGAAGCAATTTTTAAAATTCAAGTTTGATTGTAATCCATCTGTTGGTTCTAATGATAACGCGATCACGAGCTATTTTAGGATACATAATGAGCCCTGTGACCTTTGACCTCGTGACCCCAAATCTAATCAGTTCATTAGCTCTGCAAGATACATACATGACCCAAGTTTGGCGGTAATCCATCAATCGGTTCTTGAGATAACGCGATCACGAGCTATTTTTGCATACATAACGAGCCCTGTGACCTTTGACCTTTGACCTCGTGACCCCAAAATCTAATCAGTTCATTAGCTCTGCAAGATACATACATGACCCAAGTTTGGCGGTAATCCATCAATCGGTTCTTGAGATAACGCGATCACAAGCTATTTTTGCATACATAATGAGCCCTGTGACCTTTGACCTTTGACCTCGTGACCCCAAAATCTAATCAGTTCATTAGCTCTGCAAGATACATACATGACCCAAGTTTGGCGGTAATCCATCAATCGGTTCTTGAGATAACGCGATCACGAGCTATTTTTGCATACATAATGAGCCTTGTGACCTTTGACCTTGGACCTCGTGACCCCAAAATCTAATCACTTCATTAGCTCTGCAAGATACATACATGACCTGAGTTTGGCGGTAATCCATCAATTGGTTCTTGAAATAACGCGATCACGAGAACGGGACGTACGTACGTACGTACGGACGGACAAACAACAAGAAAACATAATGCCTCCGGCTACGTTGTAGCGGAGGCATAAAAATCATAATGGTGAGAGCAAACAGTCGCATGAACAGCCTGCCATAGTTAAGTCCAACTTAGTCTTTGTGAAACACTCCCCTGGCCTGTAAAGATTTCTTCATTGTTTTTTAAGGTAAATAATATCATGGTAACATCTACTTCTTCATTCTGTAATAATTGTTGCAATTATCATTATCAACAATATATTTGACATTTACATTCATTAAATCTATAAAATATAAAGCAACAAACATAGCTTAGACAGTAAATGTAGTATAACCAAGAACTGAAGAAAAAAACAGGATGATAATTTGTGCTCACCTAAAGGCATAGATATAATGGATGGACATGGTAGAAGCAATAGTTTTCATGACCAAAAGGTTAATTCAATGAATGTTAATTTGAGAGTCACTATAATTTTGTTACAAGAATAAATTAAAATTGTTTTCATGTAATTACACTTACAGTACATCACAAAAAGATGGAGAGAGAGAAAGAGAAAGAGAAAGAGAAAAGTGGGGAGAGAAAAGCTAGAAAGTGCTGTCAAAAATGCAGTATGACAGTAGATTTTTATTTTTCATGCTATGTCCATGAAAACAGAATATTGAAATACAACCGTTGTTTTGCTTTAGAACATGAAATGACAATTAAACTTTACTCCATTATTTTAATCTCCCCTTTCCTCATTGGGAAACCATAAGGAAAATTTCATCCAAATGCACCTTGATTGATAAACCATACCTCGTCAATGAAGGGGATCAGCACAACAGCTTCCCATGCTTGGAGTTTACCGTTGAGGTCCTGCTCAAACTCTAGTGGATAGTACTCAAGGATTGGAGAATCCTCATTCAACATCAGTGGCTATAAAAGGGAAACATAAAAGACAGAATGACCAGATAATATTGTGAAATCAAAGAAAGACATTGGGAAGGTCTGGGATCCAAGGTCTTATTAACACATACCGTGCTTTGATGATAAACAAAGATTGCTGCAGGTGTAACATACTGTATCTATTCTTGTCTTTTCTCCCTCTTCTTCTATTTCAAGCTTTATCTGTCTGTCCTTTTCATTTCCCTGTCTTTTTCCATTTCCTTGATGATTTTTATTTGTGCAATGTTATTCCTTATTTGTATATTGCTGTGCATATTACTGTATTTTATTAAACCAATTTTCAATGTTTTGTATTTTAATGTAATTTTTAATCTTTTGTAATTTCAATTTGTTTCAGCCTTTGGCTGCTATTTTGAATGGATTTTTTAATCAATAAAACCACTTCAATCAATACAATATTCTATTCAAGGAAATTAGATCCATATTCAAACATTTTCTATGAAGTGAACATTTTCAACGATTTCATCTCTAACTGTGAGGATTTTGTTAGAATAAGAAATGTATTTGATCTACATTTGCCACTCTCCACCAAGATAAAGTATAAATTCCTTGAATGCGTTAGCGCCTTATTATGGCAGCTCAGCTACAGCCGGGGTAATAATATGATACTTTGTATTGAGCGCAGTAGAGTATATTCAGATAGTAACTGTGCTATATAAATGGACCTGTTATTATTATCATTGATTTTCTTACTTACCCAGTATGCTTGCGGAAGATGATCCCTACTGGCCGGAGGTAGGACAGCTAACAACTGCTCAAATGGCAGGAAAGGTTGACCCTTGTCAAGGGTCACAGTGAGGTCAGAGAAATCCTTAAGATCAGACATGTAGGGTGAGTAATGATGTGGGTAGTACCTGCATCAAATAGAAGTGTATTACACAATGTTACAATTGTTCCTCTGCCTATAAATTCAAGGAAATTGTACCAATGTAGATGATGAAAGAACGAACACAAAATAATGTAACAAGAGGAAGAAGGAAGCAAAGGGAGGGGATGTGTATAGGTATAGGCGACCCCAAAGCAAATTCATAGAGAAAAAAAATATAAAAAATAACAAGCAAACAACAAAAACAACCATCCCCACAAATACACTTCTATCTTTCACAGCTCTGGTATGAATTCTACAGGGATTGTGCAAAGGAAATATTGATGAGTTCCATAGACCTTGAATATTTCATATGCTAAAATGTGAGTTCCACAGAGTATGTAAAATAGGCGCAAGCATTTGTTCCAACCATGCCTGATAATATTTTTGTTTGTTGATCTTTGAAATTTCTTCTCGAGAGTGTGACACTTTTTCTGATATTAGCCATGGCTGGAACCTGGAACACGTAGTTGTTGAAGATGACGCGGAAGCTGTCACAAGATTGTGTCAACAAACAGTTCACGTTGTTGCAATAACTACAGAGTTAGCAAGCTACACGCAAATATGGTTGTGCTTCTTTTTATTGGCAGAACTGGCAGCATACATCATACACTTGATAGCACACTGCAGTACCCATGAATAAAATATTTCTCAACAATTAAAAAACTAAACGCCTGTTTATTTAAAAGCCTACAGTTGGGGTGAATTACCCAAAACATCTAGGGAAATATTCATTTGTGTGAGGGATAACCTGACCGTAACTTCATTTTTGATGATAATTTCCATCGCTTGATTAACATAAGAATATTCCCACATGGTTGACTAATGAACTCATCATAGATTTAGATTTCTTTCATATCTGACTAAATAAACAAGACCTGTCTGTTCTTTCATTACATGCCTCGGTGAATTCAGTGTAATTCTATTTTGGATGGAAATGCACCAAGTCAAAGTATATCTAGACATTGAAACAACAGGGGAAAAAAAACAGTAAAAAAAGGTGTTAAAACCCCATTATTTCAGGATTTTCCAAAGTGTAACATTAGTAACCTGTGACGTTACTAACCAACATTTTTAAATGTCACTTAAAATCAAAAGGGTCTAATAATACACTAGGTCCCCAGAAAAGAAACATCCATAGATTGGAATATGTTAATAAACCCGTCTTTTGAAAAGAAAATAGTTGTCATATCCTTACCAACTCCATGATTGAATACCATTGTAGTAGTAATGTAAGATCCATTGTATAGCATAAATGTAATCACTCACAATCTGTGCTGTTTGCTTCCTGCAAGTAAAAATTAGCAAAATTTTAACTGTATTTCATGAATAAAGCTAAGAGGTGATAAGAAAGCAAATTCATACTACTATGTACATGTAGGTAAGCAAGGAGTTTACTTACATGTATTCATCAACTAATTAAGGGACAAAGAAATCAGAAAAACAAATACCGGTAGGTGAAAGTTTGAGCAATATCTGATTAGAAATAGGACAGTTGTCATCAGTGAAACACACATTGGCAATACTGTGACGTTTCTTGCGAGGTCCTTTCCAATTTGCTCTTTACAGAAAATCTTTTCATTTTCTTAGTTATTGATGATGGAATAGATTTTTTTTTAAATTTAAATAATTGGAATAGATTTGATTCATACATTGATATTTACTTTCAGTATCACACCACGTGTCACTATCAGGTCGGTCTAGATCTTTGTCTGATAGCAAACTATCTTTCAATCATAAATGAATGTAGGAATTGTATAGAAACATATTTCTGATAATTATATTTAGGGTGTATGTATGATTGAACGTTTTCTTTAGGGAAAATAGAAATTTTTGTCACAGAGTTGCCAATTTGTGTTTGATTGATCACAAGTTCAAAAATTTACAACTTTCTTTATATATCTTTAATCAGATTTTACTCAAAATTTCACTAACCCGTTTCTCTCATTGTCTGTTTCTATCCAAACAAACTAAATATCAGGGTGGACTTCCCCTTTAATGTCTCATCAAGGATAACAAGCACATTTATTGGATTCCAACCCAATTTCACAACCATTACCAGGGCCCATATTCATAAAACCTTTAATGAGCCCTCATCTCACTGGGCTACAACTTTCGACAACAAATTGTGAAAGGCATTTGTGAGGGAGTTTCCAAAATGTCTTGAATGTTAGCGGGGTTCTCAATTTTCTCGCATGAGTTACAGAGCCTTGGTCTCATGTCACTGGAGTTTTGAAAATGTTATTATTATTATCATTATCATTATTATTATTATCATCATCATCATTATTATTTATTTTTGTTACATTTCTAAATTCAATCTGACATACATGTACATTCAGAGCACATACTGTGTACACTGTGTACATTATGAAATATATTTGAAAACTGTGTAATAGAAAAGTATTATGGCATTGCTGTGCAAGATCTTTCAAATTATAAGTTCTTAACACTACTAATGCCTGATATATAATATGGATATCTCACTTGGTAATGTGTTTGAATCCCATCTTGTCGTCATAGTAATCCCTTTTCTTCATTTTGAATTCCATCTCAATCGGATCGACTGAAATGAAAAATGAAATACATGTATGTTCACAGAAATTAATTGCAATACATAATTTCCTGTTGCTATAAAACTTAACAAGACATCATCATTATACTTTCATGAAATCTTTCTTTCAATCTTCTATGTTCTAATATACAGTGTAGTAAGGTCATGGAAACTTGCAATTTCAAAACATTTTTAGTACAATAATAGTGCATTTAGGCCAAAAAAAAAAAGTTGTTTGGTTGTCCTCGATTGCTTTTCTGGAGTAGGGGCGGGCGGGCGGATATTTTTTTTTTTTTTTTCTCCATTTGTTTTCTTCTTCATATGGACTCATTACTTCCTATTTATTTTCATTTTCTGTTCAAATCATGAAGCCAATATTATTATTATTTAAACACAAAAGAATCCGGCCAAAAATCATGAATTGCCATGTCAATATTCATTTTCATTTTCGCTGTTTCGAGGTAGTTTTTGGCTATAGCGAGGCAGTTTTCGTCTGCATGTAAAACGTACGTACGTCTATAGGGAGCGCCGCGCGTTGTTCGTTCGCCAGCGTCGTTTGTTCGTGCGGCCGGAGCCGTGGTATCCCACGCCAGAGCTCGCGGCACCAAAAACTATCCCTGTGGTGATCCGGCTGCAATGATTTAATACGTGCGGGGAGACACTATTGATCTTGCGATACACGAAAAATAGTGATCTAAATCTGAAAAATACTTGAAATACAGCTCAGGTTTTGGTACCCATCTTCCTTACAGACACGCGTAAGATATTCGATTTTTCAGATTCAGGTAGCGGAACTGCCGATTACATCGCTAAAATGTGATATTTAAGGATACATTTTCTATTGCAAATGTGGTTCTCCTGTGACTCTGATATGTTTGTGTGTGTGTGATATACGGACCCACCGAAAACTGCCACCCGGCCGAAAACTCCCTCCTCTTCTCTATTAAAGACATAATTACGTACTAAAAGGACCAAATTGGCGACGGGACACATTTTGATCCTTGCAACATGCATCAAATGGTATGTTTGGCGTTTAAAATTGCTCCAAAATAAATGTATATTCTTTAAAAAAAAAAAAAAATCTAAAAAAAAAAAAATACGAGCGGGCCGAAAATGAGGAGCGGGCGGTCGAGGACAACCAAATGATTTTTTTTTTTTGGCCTTATAATGCGAAGCAACAAGAAAATTATCCACATACTTGGGTGAATGAAAAATACTTGGAAAGAAGTGTGTTTCCACACATTGCTTGAAGGAGACTGCTCAATTTGATTTCAAACCTGTTGCATTATACATGGATACATTTTAATCAAGACCTAAAATTGTAAAAATCTTGAAAAACACAAAATATGGGACAAGTAGGGCTGCAAATACAACAAATCTGTGGGAAATTTAGGTCCATGTTTAGAATTACTTTTTGCACAAAATTGACCATCAGATAAATGTATTTCCCTCACTTTTATTAAATAAAGTCTACTACACTCTCCATGTCTATACAGCAAGCCTAAATTACCCTCGCCCAACAAAAATACTGTTCAAAATGTCCTGCTTTACTTTATAACATGCATGAATAATTTCATTGTGAGCTGGAGATGAAATATGAACTCACAGTCTTCATTCTCCTCATCACTTGAGAGTTCATCAATTGCCTTGTTCTCAATCCATTCCATGTTCATGAAACCAGGTATCTAATAACACAAAATGACACTTCAGTTAGACATCTCAACAAAACAAAGACAATCTACATTGAAAGTTGCCCACAATGGAATACAACAGAAAACTTCATATGCAAGAGCCCAGTGGTGGACTGAAAAAAAGACTTAAGTGTCTGAAGTGTCTAAAGTGGCAAAAACATATATTTTTAACTTCTCTATACCATTAAGGAAATATCTAGTGACATGATTGAAGAAATCAGCAGCTGGCATACGTCAGCATCATCCCCACTAGTAATCTCCTATTAAAATCAAATACAGTCAACCTAACGCAAGCCAACCTTGACGGGACTGAGTGAAATGTGTTGACTTAGGAGATCTTCAATTTGTGCGGAAGTCCTAGAAATACGACTTACGCATATGTGCTACATGTACATGTACATTGTCCCTAATCCTAGCCTCTCCCCCAGCCCTCCGACACCTTTCCAAGCTGTAGCGCCAGTGTAAAGCAATGATCACAGCCCCAAACAGCTTGTGCAACAACCCCAACTTATGTCCGATTTCCAGATCAAAAACGCAATAATTGAACAAATTTTAAACAAAGAGTATTCCTTGTAAACATTAGGGCAATGCAAATAACAATCCCACCTACTTTTATGGACATTGAAAAAAGGAAATCCAGGTCATATAAAGCAAAACAGATCAGCCCCTCTCTCCCTCTTATTTTCCTAACTGCCGTAATCATGAATTTCAGTTGTTCGCTTCCCATTCATCTTTCTCCCAGTTGTAAACGTATATATATGGACATGTTATTCAGTGCGTACAGTGATCTTCTCCAAAACTCTGATCCCAATTCCCAACAAACAACCGTGTGTTTGCAAGTATGAAGTGTTTCTTGCTTGATTGAGGAGTTATTTTTTTCAAGTTTGATTTCTTCTTCCATTGCCATCTTTGATATAGGTTATTCGATACATGCGATGTCGACTTGTGCGAGGTTGGCTGTAATTAATGTTTTGCCGGAAAAATGTTTAGTGAATTTCCTAAACGGTGAGTAGCCTGCCTTTTGGTTCACTACCCTTTTGTCTGCTATACACACCTCCGGCCGCTTCTAATTCTTGCTGCACCTAACCAGGAATATATATATGCAGTGTATACAGCAAGACAACTTTCAGGGGTTTTTTTTTTCCAGAATTTCCAAAACCCCTAGAACCCTGCATACAACGCTCAAAATACACGGGGCGATGGGCGATTCGCCCCCGTGAGCTACATAATCGCCTCCGTCAGAGTGCTCACGGGGGCGATTGCAAAATTAAAAATCGCCCCCGTGGAATTATAGAATAAAGATTATCTTTTCTGTTGTAACTTTCAACTTAATATATATTTCAAACCTTAAACCAATGAAATGGAACTATGGAAGTTAGATTCGCGTGCAGAATTTCTCGCTCATATTTTTCGGTGTCTGGAGGCCGCCATATTGTAAACAAATGTGCGCATATTCGCCGCAAGAGGGCGCTATATTTCCCATCTCCACATCAGATTCTCTATGACTGTATTACCGACACAAACAACGGAAGCTCGCAGTGCAGTGCGACCGTCAGCAGCGGCTATACCGCGCCGGTGTGCACGCTGCCGCCCCATATCTGCTGGAGCTAGAGGCGATCGCGCAAGGACCGAAACATGGAGAAGTTTTTCGTTGTGAAAAGCGTGAATCCTCTAAAAAAATCTGATGATTCCAAAAGACCAGCAAATAATGAACCTCGACCAGTAAATCAATATTGAGAAGGAGAGGAAGACCAAAGATGTTGTGGAAGGATATAGTAAAGACTAAAGAAAAAATGTAATAAGGTTGCTTTGAATGATAAGGGGGAATGTGCAGAACGGGAAGAAATTGAGAGAATGATTGTCATCTCGGGATGAAAGTTGACAGTATAACCCCTATGTAACTTGTAAAGTTGTAAGAGGGAAATGCCAACTTAAATAAATGATAATAAGTGGCGGATCTACGGGGGGGCCGGGTTTAAATGGTTTAACCCCTGGGCTGCCAAGTAAAAATGTGATGTGCATGGAAAAACGCCATCATGTGTCCAGAACCACACAGTATCTGCATTGTCATTGGGTCAAACCCCCTTTAAAACTGTTACTTGATTTAAAAAGACATGATCATGCACTGCTTTTTATGATCTCCATTGTGTTAGTAGATGCCAGGAAAACATCACTTACCGGGGTTCAAAAAAGCAACCAAAAAAAAAAATCGCCTCGCCGCTACGCGGCTCGTGGACGATGCTCTGCAGCGTCATTAGGTCAACCCCCCCCCCCTTAGCAAAAAGCTAGATCCGCCACTGATAATGATGAAATAGCAAAGAGTATCATGGGTACCAATTCAATGGAAATTTGTATTTAAAAAAGAGCCCCCGTCAGTATTATTAAAATAGCCCCGATGAGAAGGCTCACGGGGGCTCTTTTTTTTTTGGAAGAGCCCCCGTGGACAAAAAATTAATTTGAGCCCTGCCTGCATATCTGCAGAGGTATCTCATGCCTGCAATCATTAAAAGAGAGGCAAAGACGTACATAGAACTGCTGAAAAAATCACCTGTTGGGGATGCCGGTGTAACAAGATGGTTGCTGTTTGCATCGATGGCTCTAGGTGTACAATACTCAGTCATTATGCAATACCCTATCCATTTTATGCAGGTGAATGGATATGTGATACTCTGACATCACTATTTTAATCGAAATGGCAACTCCCATGGGAGAATGGGTAGCAAGGGAACGGCAAAACATTTGAGAGATTGTTTCCCTTGCTAAGTGATCAAATAGGGGGAATTTAAAGATATATTTTAACTGACTCACAGCTAAAGTTTGTTGGACTTCATTTTCCTTCAAAGAGTTTGTCAAGCTCTTTTGTTTGATGTGATCAAATAGGGGGAATTTAAAGATATATTTTAACTGTCTCACAGCTAAAGTTTGTTGGACTTCATTTTCCTTCAAAGAGTTTGTCAAGCTCTTTTGTTTGATGTGGTGGTACAAATGTTATGATTCTTGGCAAGTGAACATTTCCATGGGATTGCCCATTTGTGCTAGTGGCTATAGGCATTTCAGCAACTAGACAAGCTTGTTGGGCTGTTTCCCGAGGTGAATTAACACATGTTTTGGCGCCATTTACTCCAGGTTTTACTATATCAAAGTTAGTGTTAGGAAGGTGATTGGGTTTTAGGGGTAGGAAGGTGATTGGGTTTTAGGGGTAGGATATGTTGGATGTGGTGTAGTGGTGTTGGATCAATGACGGAACTAAGGAATTCAATGAGTGTAAGAAATAGATAGGGGAGCAACAATTGCTGAAGCCTGTATAATACATTACATGTACAATCCCTGAGTACAATTAAAAATTCAGGACACCTCCCCCCCCCAAAAAAAAAAAGCATTATCAAAAGATATTGTTACCTCTTGTTGAAGCTTCTCTCGGATAGCTTTCTTCATTTCAACCTTCTTGCTCTTCCAGGCATTCTCATCCTGCTTGCCTTCCAAGAAACTCAGATCAATGGATTGACTATCAAAGTTCTCGTAGTCAAACTGAAATAAAAGCAGACACATCATTAACCCTAGATCTAGCCTGGGCTATTTTGAAACTGCATAGCCGGGGCCTAGCCCCCTCCCCTATGATCTCGGCCGTTGAACGGCCGATCGCATGTCAAGTGAAGTGTATAGATTACTATCGTAGTTTAATTTTTTTTTTTTTTTGCAATTCAAAATAAAAAGGAAACTCACTTATATGGCTTCATGATCAAAGTATCAAAGTTCTCACAGTGAAACAATAACGCAACCAAATATGAAGGAAACTCAAATCTGCAGATTGACTGTCAAAGATCTCAAATGGGCATTGGGCATACCATGATTAAGAGATGTTATAGTCTCGGATATTATCTCTCTCGACTACGGCATCAGTCAACTACCACACATGCTTCTGATGCCCTTAAGCAATATCCGGAAGAAAAATGGAGACCTACAGATAACTTAATTGTATGAATTCACAATGACTTCCAAAACACATACTACACCCACAAAGACCCCCTCCCCCCAAAAAAAGAATAAAAATATATTCTTACCTTGGAAAGTTCCTTCATGAATTTCTCAAATCTTGCCAAGTTAAGATGGCCACCCTCATTAATGTATCCTACGGCAAGAGAAAAAGAGGTAGAAAGTAATGCGCTATCTGTGTTAAAGATACTACGTCCCTTTTGCAGCCAACATCAAATTCTGTAGAACTTTGCAGATATTATGAATATGTCATTTGTGTCCTATCTGTGAAATTTAAACGTTAGCAGTGTCCTAATATTCAAATTATGCAAGGAAACCCGTTTACTTGCTAGACTTCAGTGTCAGACACTATTGAATGACTGACTGGATTTTTTTTCATCTTTGGTAAAGGGTACATGAGCATTTGTCTAAATCGATAACCCACTTCTTGTAATGGCCAAAATTAAACTGATTGAATCTTTGCACAGCATAAAACTTACATGTATGACCATTCGGTACAATGGTCTGAAAAATCAGGCTATTACTTACTGGCTCTATAGCTCCTAAGTCGATTCGACAACTAATAGTCGTTATTTTCCCACTTAAAGACATTTTCAAGCCCCCCTTTTTTAGGGAAGTTCTAAATTAGTATTGTCTTTCAAATGCCGTTGGAATTTAACCTTTTCATTTTTTTGGCCTGCAAATGGGACATAGTACCTTTAAAGCCCCACTGCACTACTTATAGCTACTTGCGCTGATATAGCTTAGTTTCCATACTCATCACTGTTGCAAGGCAAGTTCGGACTAGTCATGAAAAGTATGCACAGTACACAGCATTGGCTGTTATACATGCTGAAACAAACTTAAACAAAAATACGAATATCACAAATGGGAGAATATACTGATCTGAGCCAAGGTATGCATGTGTTGATTTATTTGATTCCTAAAAAACATCACTTTTAGGGGGCTTATTTTTCATTGCCATCCAATTTCAGGAAATGGGTATCTACTTTTTGACCTGGGATCGGAGGCTGCTCTCGGGAAGGACCCAGGTACCCGGTTTTTAGTCTCAGCCCTAGATTTTGGCTAGGTTTAGGATTAGCCTTAGGGTTAAGGTTAGGGCTAGGTATAGTCTTGTAGTCCACAGAGATTATCGGCTGCAAATAACCTGGAGAGCAATTGCCTAATTCCATTTTCAATGTAGACAAAAATCTTAAATCAGAGATATCCTAACTGCAGGAGTATGTTATTTGAAATTCAATACCATTATCAGAAGCAATATAATCTTCCTTCCCTAATCCTATTGAAATGTTCTCTTTTAACATTTAAGAAGAACTTCAGACGTCTGAATATTTTCAGTTTGTATTTATAGCATCTCTAACTTACCGTCTAACGTAGGCAACACTTTTATGTAGGTCTTGTAGAGCAAGGGCAGTGCACTATGGGATATATGCAAATCTGGCAGATTGGGTACGAAATCGTTGCCGACAAGGAATCCCAGCAAGACCCAGTCATCAATAATGCACTCTGCATCAAACCAATCAATTTGATCCTGTAGATGAAAGCAATTATTTGATTCTACCTTCATTCGATGCAGAAGATTACATTTTGGTTGTCACACTTTTTCTATAGACCAGCAGTTTAGAATTCAACTGGTTAAAGTGAACTTCACATTTAGAATTCTCATTTTTTCTTATATTTATTATATTTATAACACAATTATCAAAGGCCCCTTGTTTTCCCCTCGAGTTTCCCCCTTCTCATACCTATTCTCCCAAAGCCTGCTCCAGTAGTCTAGCGATTTGCAGGGAAAAAGTTTCTGCACATTAATATGCATTTTCTAACGCATTCGCAGAGAAACAAGAAGAGATCTCTGCGCATGCATCAGAAAATGACCTGTATGACCTTTCATCTTTCACGTATTTACAAAGAAATCTCATTGAATTGTCTTCCTATGGAGATACGTACTCGTTCATGAAGCTCATATCTCCAGTGGTTCTTGAGATACTGTAATAACAAGGCTACATCCTGTAATTTCAAAAATTGACCTCTATGACCATTGACCTTTTGACCTACTCACCCCCAAATGTAATCAGATCATTTTCTTTTTAAAATACATACATGTACTATCACCATGTTTGAAGCTCTTACCCCTAGTGGTAATTGAGATATCATGATGACGAGGCTAATACTTACAATTTCGTTGGCCTCTGTGACCTTTAACCTACATACTCCAAAATCTAATCTTATTTTCCTATGGTGATAAACACTATCAAAATGTTTGAAGCTCATACCTCTAGTGGTTCTATATCGAGATAATGAGGCTAAAACCTGTAATTTCACAAATTGACCTCTATGACCTTTGACCTACTTACCCCAAAATCAAATCAAATTATCTTCCTAAGGTGATACATACTTTCACCAAGTTTGAAGTTCATACCTCAAGTGGTTCTCAAGATATTGCGATAACAAGAAAGCAGGAGGGATGGACGTACAACCTGACGTACAAAATGCCTCAGGCACCACCTTCTGTGGGCGGAGGCATACAAATATAAGAATGAGCAATAAGAGGGAGAGTGAATTTACCTTGACGGCACTGAACTCAAGAGCAAGATATTCTCTGAAGAGGGAGAGATGCAGAAGATGAAAAGTTGTCTCCTCAACTGTCGTTGGTCTCTTTGCTTGTTTGCCAAATCGAACTTCCTCTCGAAGTAATGAAAAATGTGGTTCATGGGATATGAGCCCCAGCATGATCTGAAAAAAGAAATTCATATTAGTCCTACAAACCCAGTGAACTAGACAACCAAAAGGTATACCATTAGGTTTGTACTTGACTTTCTACAAATGTCTAGGGGCACTGTTGGTCACATTTTTGCAGCACCTTTGTTCTTCATGATTTCAAGTTTCCCCAAAATCGATTATTTTCTTGAGTGCCATTTAGTATGTAGTTTGTGTCTGTATGCATGTACTACATTAATACATTCCGGAAACATTCCATACCTTTCATTTCATATTACAAATAAAATTTAATCTCATCAACAATGAGGCTAACCCAGCTGGAAGAAACTTTTAAATACTATAATGAGAAGAACAATTATAGTGGCATTCCAGTCATATGCATGAAGTGATTTTGTTACTGGACTACAATTTTAAAAGCCTGTAAGTCTGAAATAGGCAATGCCTTTACAGCGTTTATGTGTATAGTACACAGACAATCAAACTCAGCATACTTGGATAGACACGGTGCACACAGCAATGAGTACATTGCTCTCAACATATATCTGCGAAGAGAAAGGGTCTTTCCGGGCGTTCCACAAAAGTCAGAAAAAAAAGAAGACATTAAGGAGGTGGTGAGGGAATTGTATGCAAGCAAGCTGCAGTTTACAGAGGAAAAGACAATAAAAATTGAGCATCAGTGGGTGCACAGAGTCCCGTCAGCGACAAAGCCATCCCCAATAAAAACGTGTTTTCTCTGTTTTAACGATAAACTTAAGATCCAAAGTCAGTCATCCAAGTCAATAATAACTGAAAAGCACAATGATCAATTGTGAAGTTGAAATATATATAGCTAAAAATGTAATTATTATAATCATTAAAATAAGTACTGTTTGTTAATTTAAAGGATTTTCTTCTCAGAGCTGGTAAAAAATTGAATATTAGATAACTTCAAATTATGACATTGTCTTTGGATATGGATGGATCATTAGTTATATGTATGTAGTCCCTAGGAAGGGTTTAAAAAAAACAGTAGCACTGGTTACATATCTACAGTTACAAGCACAGCATCCAAGGAAAACTTACCAGATCTGCATCCAGCCCATACAGGCAATGTCTGGTGTTGGGATCATGTTCTTTCTGGGCCTTCTCAGCTCGAATGAAATCCATGATCTTATGTTCCCCTTCTCCTGGAGTCTACAGAGAAATATGACAATCAATCAAATCACTATATAATCAGTTCAGAGCCAGAAGGGCATTTACTATGTGTTCAAGTATATGTGTTAACGCCTTTTGGCTACAAATAGATGACAGGTTTCTTCGACAATCAATACATTCCTAACCAGGCTTAGCATGTTTAAAAACGTTTAAAAATGCATTTTAAATCGCCCGTTTTTTAAACATAAAAAAATGATTAGAAACACCACTATAGACATGTGTATGGTAGCTGATTTCCACCAACAATTTGTTTCTTGTTTTTATTACAGCAAAATAACGCCTTAATTTAGGGCGTTATGATGCATAAAAATTGCATTTTTGTAGGGTTAAAATGCAAAACATATATCGCAATTTCATTGTTTGCTCCGGGTGCCATAATACCTAGATACAACACAGTCATCACTGGTGTTAATGATTTTGAGAAAATTACAGCAGTAAAAACATTTCTAATAGAAAGAAGTTTTAAACAAAACAATCAAACATGTTTAAAACAATAAAAAAACATGTTTTTAAAACAATTTACTAAACAACCCTCTTCCTACCTCATGCCCAGACAGAAAGATGCGTATTCCCTGCCATTTCGAGTCTTCTGTGATCTTCCTGTTGACAAAATACTTGAGTTGTCGTTGGAGTCTGACCATGAAATCTGTACCGGGTGTGATACAGTTAGAGTCAAATCTCTTCTCGTCTGGAAGTGTTTCACCCTTCCGCACAGCCTCCTTCTCCCTCTCTTCTGCCTCAAGAGCTGACCTGTGGCATACACAGAGATTAAAGTACAGTTTGGGTTGTACGCGATATGGTAGCTAATATTATCAACACAAATTTTGGGAATTGCCAGCACATGCCCAAACATATCAAATAGAGTGACGATGCTGGGAGTCAAAACCAGACTGGGTCCCAGAAACCTTTAAGTTTAGGGTTCTGGTCCAGTGCTGGACAAGTTACGGTCAGAAGCTGACCGGCAAAAACAATATCCATAGGTAAATCAAAGCTCTTTGACCTGCGACATTAAGGATAGATCAGATCCTACATACCAGTCAAAATTTAAAATGAAATGCACAAATAAAAAACTTATCTGGTGAAATCATAGCTACTTGTGACCTTTAAATTAAATGCCAAAGAAATTGTAACATAGCCCTGTTAAGGACGTTTTATTCTGCTTTAAATGCGACGTGACGTACGGGACCAGAGAAACGTTTAATCACCCCCCCCAAAAAAAAAAAAAAAAGAAAAGTCATCATAAATAATCTTCTGAATTATAAGGGATAATATTTTGTCTTCATACATCAGTCACACATACATGTATATCTGGCCATAAAAACCATAAACAAGAAAACAAAACTACATGTTACTGAAATCACATGACGTATTGGACAATTTGTCCCTATATAAAATACATATAATATATATATATATATATGCCCCCCGAAAAAGATATTCTGATAAAAATGTTTTATGATAACCAATGTAAAATTGATTTTGATAGTTTCTCATATATTAAAACAAGTGTAATCGTCTAAATGCATGGTAACCTTTTTTTAACATTCTGTAAAAAGGAGGGGGGCAAGAAGTTTTGAGATTAAATCCTCATTGGCTTTGTACACAACTTCGTGGGAATATACGATTTAAAGGTACTATGACCATTTGCATGCCAAAAAATTGAAAAGGTTAAATTCCAACGGCATTTGAAAGACAATACTAATTTAGAACTTCCCTGAAAAAAGGGGGGCTTGAAAATGTCTTTAATTGGGAAAATAACGACTATTAGTTGTCGAATCGACTTAGGAGCTATAGAGCCAGTAAGTAATAGTCTGATTTTTCAGACCATTGTACCAAATGGTCGTACGTTTTATGCTGCGCAAAGATTCAATCAGTTTAATTTTGGCCATTACAAGAAGTGGGTTATTGATGTAGACAAATGCTCATGTACCCTTTACAGCTCATTTTATGTATGTTATTCCCAAAGATGAAAAAGCCAGTCAGTCACTCAATAGTGTCTGACAGTGAAGTCTAGCAAGTAAACGGGTTTCCTTGCATAATTTGAATATTAGGACACTGCTGACGTTTAAATTTCACAGATAGGACATACATGACATATTCATAATTCCTGCAAAGTTCTACAGAATTTGATGTTGGCTGCAAAAGGGACATAGTATCTTTAATGCTCATTTCCTTGTGTTTCAAAGATAACTAGAAACTTCTGGTAATTCTTAAATTTTAAGTTTAAACTATATTATGTAAGTTTCAACACTTTTGGCATTGTATTGGAGAACAAAGTTGCCATTTACATTGAAACAATCACACATTATGACCCACGTCACCCACCTATTATCTTTTAAAAATAGGAGATACAGTAGTACATTATTTCATCCTGAAATATCCTTGCTAGTCCTTACACATCAATTACAGGCAGTTAGTTTATTAGTCAGGGTAGCAAAATATAAAGTTTGTACTGACCTAAATCTTCTACCTCGTTGTTGATTCATCTTAGCTCTGGGTGCTACGCCATCAACAGCCATGAAGAAAACCTTACGAGGTTTGATGATGCGGAACAATACCTGACATAGTAAATTCATTTGATAAAACTGTTTAAAATATCATTTTAGCCAGGTCTCTTTAACAAAGGGCAATCCAACCATTGTAATAAATTCATTTGTATGAAAAGAAGAAAATAAGAGAAAGAGAATGGTGAAAGTTTGAAATAAATTGGCCCAAGTATGAGAAAGCAATGAATGATTGTAATAGGAGATCACTAAATCTCAAATTAATAAACCATGAAGAATAGCTTTGATTTTGTATGTTCTATAGATAAAATCTAGATAGTCATTAGTATTATAAGTAATTAAGTATGAATGGATACATAAAACAGTACACTTGAGAGATAGAATATATCAATACCAAATGACAACAATTTGATTTTGAGTTCTGTGAAGAATATAACTATGTATTTTTAAGAGTTACAAATTTGAATGCCAATGTAATTCCACCAAAATGCATAAATATATGCATAAATAAGCACAATTAACCATTAAAACAAAATGAAGCAAATAAATTACACAATATCAAATGCTTGAATGTAAATATAATTAGTTCTTGACAACTTTTCATCTGATAAATCTAGTGAAATACCTTTCCTTCACTTTTCATGAAAATTGAAAGCTCCATGGAGTTTTTCCACAAAGGGAAATGAAACATCCAACCCCACAGTGTGTGAAAAAGGGATGCTAAATAACGATGATGATGATGTTATACCCCTTTCAAACTGGCCTGATTTTCATCGGATGCATCCGGACGCATCCGATGAAACGACCACTATGAAAGGTACAGAGGAGAAAAAGCCGATAGAATAGCCGATGAAAAGAAGAGAAATAGGTGATTAAATTCTCCTGCTCAAGAGCAGGAGAAATTCTCTTTCTATCGGTGTGACACCAATGAAACAGCCACTGTGAATGCGTTCAGGAGAAAACACAGATTAAAAGACCGATGAAAATGGTCAAAGGTCGTAATCATGCGCGCTTTATCGTAACCAGCTGTGTTTGTTGACTTTTTGTTGAACATGCTGCATGATATAGTTAGATGGGGCACAGGCTTAATAATTGCGCAATAATTCTTCACTTCCAGCAAGGGCTCGCCACAGCGAGTGAATTTCACCGGCAGTATGAAAGCGACATCGAGGAAAACAACGGTTTCACCTTTGTTTACATAAGGAAAATTCAATCGGTATTTTCATCGGTGTGACTCCGATAGAACCAGTTTGAAAGCGGTATTAGTCCCCCACTCTCTGAAAAAAGTTCTGAATTAGATTTTAACCCACTGAATAATATCAACATCTGAAATAACTCAGGATAGAACCCTGTGGACATGGGTGAACATAAATCAAACTAACTCATATTAGCCCAGCCAAGCACAAACCATCCTTTTGACCATTTTACTGATTCAGGAACATATTTTATAGTAAATGTAAATTTTTCATTCCTTGCATACTGTATTTAAACAATGTAAATATGAACAAAAATATAAAAGCTTGTATAAAAATGTCAATAAACATGAATTTCGAATTACTTCCCCAAATTGAACATCCTATTTGCCAAATACCAACTAACAGTGATATGTGATATCACACAGTTAATACATGTACTTGGAGTACTGATTTGAGTGGTTCCATTATCTATCTACAACACACAATTCCACACACCTCTATGTAATGGAAGATTGATTTGAACATATCCTCTTCAGTCATGCGAAAGTGAACATCATCATCATTGGGATGAGTACATGTGTGAATTATGCCATTCATATCCAAGTACAGATTGTCAAATTCAGGAATCTGGAATGAAAGAAAAACAAGTTATGCACAGATAAATTTAAATATATTTCACTTGAATAACTAAAATGATATAATAAAATTGACCATATTTTAGTGATGTAAAATCACCAAGCATTAGCTGATAATCTCATTCAAAGTTGTCAGTCAGTTAAAAATCTTGAACTTTTCTCCTACTTGATTACTTAGCAAGGAAACTTATCTCTCCAAAGTATGCAGTTTTTATTTTCAAACAATTCTCCCATGACAGTCACCATCTTGATTGAAAATTGAAATAGTTGGTATGATTTGTTTTTTGGTATCTGTATCCAGAAAAATTTATCCCAACTGTAACCGGTTTACCTCATCATAAGGACGTCACTCTGACTCATTCAGCCCATATTTCTTTACATATGGGGCCAAAAAGACAGAACACACTGTCATCATACATCACACAGACGAAATCATATTTAACCAGAATGTCAATGACGTAGCGCTCATCCGGCATCCAGCAAAAGCAATAGCTGTGATTTTCATTTTACCACTAAAATATTGGGAAATGGGGAAGAAGAAGCACTTTTTTGAATTTTTAATTATCATAATAATAATCGAGGGATGATATGATAACACTGAGTAGAAGTTTTATGCATGCAACTTAGCTTTGTCACATAATATACAATCATAATCAGTCAATAAATGAAGTACAAGAATTTTTTTGTGGATTTGTATACTAAGATAAGCATAAACTCCATAATTAATCAGTTTCAAATAACTGTAAAAGTTCAGAATCCAAGACCTGTGAAGAAAAGAAACACAGATTTGGTATCCCCACCCAGCCATATTTATAAACAAGACAAATGCGACTGCGTCTCCTATGGCGACTATAGTAGTATACTCCTGAACAAAGCCCCCATCCTATACATTTTCATGACAGAAAACACGGTAGAGGGGCTTATTTCAACAAAGTATTTGGAAAGTACATTGGCGTCAGATGGGAAGGATCAGGGGCGCTTTTGGGTTTAATATTTCAGGGGTAGAAAATACAGGGAGACCCTAAAAGGGGGCTAAATTGAGTTAAAAGGGGGTTCAAAGTTTTTTTTTTTTTTTTCTCTCTGTGCAACTGATAATATTACCACCCCTTTCTATTTCCCCCAGTTTACACAAGGACGTCAACTAGGTAGGGGCCAGGGGCGGATCCAGCCGGCGGCAAGGGAGGGGGCCTAAAAGGGGCCTAAAGGGGCCACCGTGCAAAATTTGAAAATCGTGCCGGTCGATTTTTCGCTCAGTGGGGTAGTGAGCAAAAAAAAAAATTTTGGCACCTGAAAAAAAAAAAGGGTTATTTTTTTCCACCACCACCCCTTGGGCGCCAGGAGGGCCCAACTTCTTTTTTCAAAAGGATGTTTTTACCGTTTTTTTCTAGGGAGGGCCCCTGGATCCGCCACTGGGCGCAACCCTCTCTGGGCGAGACCAATTCCCCGTCCCCTTTCCCCATCTTTCCTCCACATGTCCTTCTTCCAAACACCCTCCCCCCCTACTTTTGCCACCCTGTCCCTCAATTAAATGTATATTTGAGTTGCTGGTCCACTCCCTTTTAATATACATATTACATGTTTTGTAAATTTGTTCCTACTCAAATGTGTATTAAAGTTTGCTCCCAACCTTTTAAGTAATTTCTTTTAGAAATCTGTTCCTACTCAAATGTGTACTTAAGTTGATGCCCTCCCTTTACCCTTTAAATATTTTATTAAACATTAAGTTTGCTTATACTCAAATATCTATTTCAGTTGCCCCCTCTATTTTAATTGATCTGTTATTTTAAATTTGCTCCAACTTAAATATCAATTTAAGTCCCCCCCTTTCACTTTTAATAAAAAAATAAGTCCCTTTCAACCCCCTTTTAACTCCTTTTTAGCCCCCATTTTCGGGCCCTGATCCTTCACAGCAGAGTAGCAGACGCCAATGTACTTTCCAAATACTTCAAAGAAAGAAGTTCTCTGTCATGAAAATGCATAGGACCGGACCTTGTTCATAAGTATACTACTATATATAGTCGTTATCTGAGCCCATCTCCGTGTTGTAGAACATGAAATGCCATTGCCAGGGCCTGTATCACAAGTAGGCCTATAATTATAATAGTTTAATACATTAATACTAATAGTGAATTTGCTGAAGTTAGAAGTCTATGTAAGAATATAATTTGGTAACGATTACAAGACGGTAAGTTGCGGGCCCTATATAGTGATATTACCAAAAATTTGAGCAATATCCGATTTAAAATAGGAAAGTTCTGAAATTCTGAATTTGTCATTAGTGAAACACAAATTAGCAACACAGTGTGACATACCTTGCAAGCTGCTCTCCAATTTGCTAGAATCAGTAAGAGCGCTGGTCCGAGAATAAGGATCGTCCGCATAAACGAGGATACCTTCGTAAACGCGGACAAATCGCGTCCTAAAAGATAAGGATCGTCCGCATTTTCGCGGACGTCTTTTTTCTTTGGCGCTCTGTGGGTGTAGGGTTACCGATCCGTGCCTTGGCAATGCGAAAAACGGATTCCTCGTCATAAAATACCCCCAGTTCACCGTCTACTTTTACGAATTGTCTGTCTTCCCGAGGATTTATTGTTCATCTGTGCTGCGTAAGTGATACATGCATCATGGAGCATCATCGCGGAATCCTTTTCGCATCGCCAACGCGTAGATCAGTAATAAGGATCGTCCGCGAAAAATGCGGACGATCCTTATTTTTTAGGACGCGATTTGTCCGCTTTACAAAGATATCCTCGTTTATGCGGACAATCCTTAATTATTCTTGGATCAGCGCCCCTACTGAGAATAGACTTATAGATCTAGGCTAGATGTAAAGAAAATTTCATAAACTATCATTCTCTTACTCTTAGTTGATATTAAGGACAGGATAGACTTCTTTCATAAATTGGTTGTACAAAACATTGATCTAGATCTAGACTATTTGCAATAATTTATATTAAAAATATTTAGAAGTCTAGATTCTAGGGTGATCTTGAATGCACTTGAAAATCTTATAATTTTATAGGGAAAATTTAAATTTCTGATTTTTTGTGTGTACAGACATGACAATCGACAGTGGCAGTGTAAATACTAAGGAATCACAGAGTTGCCAATATGTGTTTGATTGATCGCAATTTCCAGAATTAATATTAATAACTTATTTTTAATCAGAAATTTGCTCACACTTTCTCATTTTTCTGCTAGATTTTAGAGTCAACTAGACCTATTTGAACAAATTTTATTATCAGGATGGACTTTGGACTCCAGTATCTCATTAACAATAACATACAAAATTACAACATGTAGACCTACAATTACAAATACAATAGCATAACCATGATAACAATAACACTACACTCTACAGTCACTACAGGCACTAGTCTGGTAAAAATTGGCGCTTATTCAGAATCATATCCCTACTTTGACCCCGTAATCCGACATAGAGATATATAGATCTAGATTAGATACCTTACTAAAACATACCCAAAATTGCAAAATCAAATAAATATTCATCAATTGTTCAAAAGATGGCCATGATTTAAAAGTCGTTATGTTTCTTACTTGTTTCGTGTCAATTTTCTTATCTTTTTTGGAGTATTTTTCCTCAAAACGAAGACTTATAATATACACTTTCTCACGGCAGTCTGTCCGCACAGCGTATGCAAATAAGCTGATTACGCCGATCCTATTCAACTTCTCGAACGCCGTTACCGGCGCATATCCCACTCTCGGAATTCGCGAGATTTCGTGACGTATCTGCAAGGGTCAACAAACTATAGCGTGCATCGTTTCTATGCATTTCCAGGGTGTAGCATGAATGGGTAAGTGGTTAAGTGATTTCTACTCGTCATTTTGATACCAAATTCTCCTCTTTTTTTTTCAAATATGAGGTCGAAAATGTGTGCCAAAATTTGGGTAATTTACGGTCGTTTCTGAGAGCCGTTTGAACATATCTGGACACTTTTCGAGTTCCTGACTGGTATTGTAAACATTTTTGTGAACCAGTTGCGTTTTTCCAAAGATTGGACACCGTCGATACCGTCATTCGAAAGTTTAGAAGGGGCATCAATCCTATATGTGTTTATTTTCTCCTAAAAAAGACACGAGATTTTTATTTTTTACCGGAAGTCGTGATAATCTTTACAGTAATAGTCTGCCAGTCGCGGGAATTGGGGCGTTTGCGGGTAATCTCGAGTACGTGATGCACGCGATATTAGCCCCACATGTATCAAATGATGTATGGTATGCAGTGGTATTTCTATACTTGGTAAAATTTTGGTAGTGAGTGACTAGTATAGTGGTGTGACGGCTGCGATGATGACCTCGTATAGCCGAGATGAATGCCTTTCAGAAATGAAAGGAAATCGAGAAGAAATAACTCTTACAATACAGAATTGTCCATACCTCATTCCATATTCATTTACTTGATTATTTCGGGCAGCAATTCAGTGTTCATGTGTCATGGGTAGTCTATCATATTCTATGTGAAAAGTAAATAGTTCTAGCCTAGGGTCGGTACAGATAATTTATCTTACAAGTTATAATTTATATTTAGCTAGCAGATATCCAGTAGACATGGTAAAGTTTAAAAAATGGATTTTACTGCTGTTTAGGTGTCATCAATTGTCACTAAATTACTGACTTTGAGTGAACTCAGTTGAATTTTGGAGTGGTGTTTGAAATGTTGAGAATTAATAATGGAGATTGTCTGAACAGTTTTTAATACACAAAAGTAGACTAATGCTGCTACGTGTGCCTATCATAGGAGTTGGACATGGAGTTGATAAACAATGTTTTGTATTTTCATAAATTTCATGTTTAGTTGTTTACATGTATTTTTGTGATGTGAATGAAGTCAGTAATGATATTATAGAGGACTGTCACACAAGAGTTTCAAGTCAAGTTCGTTTACAGACACATTAAGTGTTATCCAGTTAATAACTGCAGTTACGCCTTTGGATGATTATGTAAAGTTTAAAATTAATATATTATTTACAACCATATTTTTTTTCTCTCTCTGTACAGGAGTTCCCATCACTGTATGCACACTAGCTGTTTCAACAGTCCCCATCAATCCCACAACAGTCACCATCAAGCCTTTCAGCTCCTACAGCCTATACTATCGGAAATGGCATAAATGCATCTGTAAGTTATACATGTAGTTTTTATTTCATTAGAAATATCTAAATATACAGGACAGATGAAAATATTTATATATCCTGTACAATGACATATTATTACTGTTACATAATGCTATATATCTATGTTTTTGTTGTTGATATACTCTTATTATTTCTTATGCTCCATCACCAACTTTCCTCTTTTTCTTCCTATCAGGCTATCACCATATCGTAGAGTAATTCATTAAAGGAGTTTGAGAGGTCCATTTTCTTTATAATGATACATGTATATAAATTGAATTGGCAAATTAATGGCCCTTCCAATATTTTCATGCTATTTTCGTAAGGGTGGAATAATTGTAATTTTTCACTTCACTTATCATTCAAATATTTGATTACAGGAGCATCACCATGCCATTCACCACCCACCAGTTCCTCCAGATTTCTCGGCGCCACATCCTCATCCATCGCTACATAGTCTTGCCAAGGGGCTGCCAGATGAACCTACAACTCAACCATTTGTAGCAGAAGGACTGACATTTCCCCATCCGCCAGTTCATCCAGATGTCTCAACTCCAGTACTCCACATCCTCATACAACGCTATATAGTCTTGCCAAGGGGCTGCCAGATGAACCTACAACTCGACCATTTGTAGCAGAGGGACTGACATTCCCCCATCCGCAATTCTTCAAAATATTTTACCAATATGCAGATTTTATCTCTGGAGGAAACGCAAGCATGCTCCAGGTCATTTATCCCAAACCACCTTGAACGTTGATTCAGACATGGGGTTGCTTTCTCTTTAGAGACTTATCATGTGTGTTTACTATAATGCAAATCGATCATGTTTGAATAGATATGACTCACCAATTGATTTGTTTGAAAGTATTGGCATAGCCTCTGTAAAGAGCACCATTTAAAATCTTTAGAAATTATACGTAAGGCATATGGGAAGGGAATATGAGGATCAACTCTTACCAAGTACCTCTGCTCTCGGAATTCACTGGCTTAGAACATGATGGGTCAGCTCTGTATGGGAGAAAGCTCTTATTCCACAGTTTGATTATCCTGACATTACTAAGTATGGATACATTTGTGATGAAAAAGGAGAGGTTGATATCAAATGGGACACAGAAGAAAATATGAATAAAGTTAAAGCCAATGTGTTGTATTTAACAAGAGGTTGTTCATGCTCAGTAATAACCAGTGTAAGTGTAAGAAATCTGATACTCTTTGTGGCCCAGAGTGCTGTTGTAAGAATTGTAAAAATATTAGTTCAACATCTTCTGTACATAATTTACATTTTGAATCAGACAATGAGAGCAGTGAGGATAGTGAAAGTGATTTGCCTGATTTTCATACTTTTCCTGAACTCCATGAATCATACGACTCAGATTTATCAGACGAGAATACTTTTTAATGGGGTTGCATGTATACAAAAAATACCAAAGTGCATGGACCATGGTAATTACAAAACAAACACTGAATAGATGCACATGATTACTAAGTATTCTTTTGTAATGTGTGCCTACTTTTGAATATTACTCTTTAATATTCATCGTGTTACAATTTGATCATGACTACCTCTACCCGAGCCTACTTTGTTTATCGATCTCATAGGAAACAGTTGATTTGGATTCAAAATAATATCAGGAATATAGTGACTACTTACATGTATACTGGATGTTGTATTAAATCTTTTGGAAATATGTTATATTCTGTATTCTACATTTATGCAATATGGGAAGCTTACTTGTTTCTATGTACATGTAGTATAAGGCAAAAGGCTTTCAACACACTTGCCATGTTACTGTTTTGTATATTATATATTTTATTGTGCATGGACCTAGTTAGCTATATTTTACATAGATGAGTGTGATAACAGCAGACATTGCCAAATCAGTTCAAAAGTTTGTAGTCTTTATTTTGATGTATTCAAGCAAAATAGAGTTTGCTTATGTTTTATAGTAAGTACAATGTATTTCACTGTTGAAACACATACATTTTATTTAGACAAAGGTCTGTTGTACATATTGATATGATTATGAAAATAACCAGGATGAGACTTACATGTACTTAGTAAATGTTTTAAGTAAATGTAGATGTAGTGACACCGATTACTTATGAAGCAGATGGTTAGGCATTTTCACCCAAAACATGCACATATACTTGAATTCTTGCCTCCCTGCTATTGTTCTTTATATCCGGGGACATATTAGTTGTTATTGTGCCAAATGGATGATTGTGATGACTGTGAACGCTGCCAGTTAATTCTTTTGAAGTTCTTTTGTTTATTCAACATTCCAGTTGTGTGTAGTACATGTAGGTGATACAAATCAATACAGGGTATGTTTTATCATGCACAAATATTTCATTGTTTGTACGCCAAAAGAGAGAATGTTGTATGTGTAGATATGATCGAAGAACCAGGCTGAGACTTAAATGTACAATGTAGTTTCAGTCATTTTTTTCCTCAGAAGGAGAACTACTATTGGAAACAAATTACTGAATCAATGCAAAATGAGAGTTCTCATTATGTTGGCGATATCATCTCTGATATTCTTTTGATATTAATTGCTCTTGCAAAATAACTTGTATAAGAAAAATCAATCTGATCCATACATTTCCTTTCAGATTGTTATGTTAGGGTGATATCATTTTTCAAGCAGTTTGTCTTCAGGAAAATCTCTATTCACAATTTCTTCTTTGAAATAGTTTACTTTTATCATTAACGTGATTTGACAGACTGCACTTCAATAGTAGGCCTACATGTATTTCAGATTTTCAGTTTTGTAACTGAAAGCACTCTATTGTATTAAATGGCTGTTCAAATGTGTCCTTCTCGTCATACAGAGTACCAAAGAGTACAATGACAGCTGATTGTGGATAGATAAGTTATCCACCAAAGTGTGTTATTTTTATGCAGCTTTGTTCCTTTAATAAAAGTTATATTCATTTAAAAGGCTGTCTTTTGTTTTTATTGCAGTTCATATGATTAAGTGTAGATGACACTGTTGACACTTATTATATATACAATGACTTAAGCTATGTATTTTGTTTTCTTTTTTTCTTGGGATGATCAAGGCATTTTTTTTCTTTTGGGATCAGGGGCATTGCTCGGATGTCCACAAGAAGGCTTTAAGAGCCCAATTCTAGCAGGAAGCCAATGAAGTACTTAAATGCGAAACATGTACCCATAAGTTGTGTATCCTGACAGTTGCATGATTTAAATGAAACAATAATATGAAGAAGTTGAAAAGCAATATTTCTCATAAATCTCTCGAGACTTATGTTGGACAATACCTTAAAGGACAAATATTCATGATGATAAGTGTTATTTGAGAAAAATTCAGTTGAATTTGAAGGCAAAAGAGATGTCTTTGTTAAGTGTCCGGGCACCCAATTAATCCCCCATCATACTAGAAGATATGAAACAAACAAAACCAAGAAAAACTTTGAATTTGTAGAATTAAAAAATCGTGGATTTACACTGAATCATTTACGAATACGCTGGAGGAAAAAAAGATTTGCCAACAGACATGAAGAGGATTAGTACGACCCCCGTTTTTTTTTTTTTTCACCACAAGTTATGAGACAAAATAATATTCAAGCTCAAAAGTTGAACTTTATAAACAAAATAGAGTGAGCACAGCGACAATTAATGAAAAAAGAAAGATACATGAGACAAATCTCATATTTTACTCGTGAATATAGTATTGGTCAGTATCATTTGACTTATACATTTTTACTTCTACGGTGATTGATCTGCACCAAATATTTAAGGTCAGTCGATCGGGTGCTCTGCACTCTTTGAGTCTATAGAAGCTCGCACACGGTACTCATTCAACACATTAAACTGAACATGTGGGACTATGTTGAGAATTAAATACGTTAATATTTGCAAAACCGACTGGTATTTCCAAGAATAAATCCAATAAAACATCTAAAATATATTTTTGGGTTTGTGATATTTGGTTTTCACCTATAAATCTTTGATGGTATGCCTTTTCAGATCATTTTTCGTTCGTCATCTTAAATCGTTGGTACGACGCAAGTTGTCTGCTAGAGCGCGAACCAATCAGCTCTCAGTATTGTCTGACATCGTTTTTGAAGTGTGCACGAATGACAAGGTGTTGGATTTTGCTAGTTCCTGACTGGTATTGCTAATGAATTATAACAAATACTACATTAAATGAAAGAAGAGGGTCTACTTAATCGAAATTTGCCTTACCTTTTAGGGGCACTTCATTTTTTACGATTTTAGAGCGGTTTCCTAAGCCATGTATTTTTTTTCATCGTCTTTGGAACTTGGTAAATTTTACAAATAAGAAAACAGAATATTTTACTGTTTTTTACATAATAAATTCGTCAAGGTTTTATCTTCACAAAAATATCAAAATCATGAAAATCTGTTGGAAATTGGCGATTATAGAGAGTTTTATGTGCGACCCTATTTTGCTCATTATATATGCAAGGCCCGTGATATCGTGCATACGAGTTGAATGAATGCGTGCGAATTTGAATGCGTTGCGGACAGACTGCACGGGGTTCACGGCTGCGGGGGCACGCGCGTGCGTGAAGTTAGCGGCTGTAATCTCAGATCCTCATTAAATTAATCTAAGCAATTCATCATTACGGTCGCTAACTTCACGAACGCGCCCCACCGTCGATACGGTATGTGCAATTGTATCCCGTGAGAAAGTGAATATTATATTTCTTCGCTTTTTAGGAAAAATACTCCAAAAAAGATAAGAAAATTGACACGAAACAGGTAAGAAACATGGCGAATTTTAAATCATGGCCATTATTTGACAAATTGATGAATATTTACTTGATTTTGGGTATGTTTTAGTAGGGTATCTCTACGCCGGAGTTACGGGGTCAAAGAAGGGATATGATTCTGAATAAGCGCCCAAAAATCATTTATGAATTATGGAATACGGTACCTGGTTCTCTTTCACAACCTCACTGAGACATGGATAACGCTCACTCTGCCACCGATAGAACTTTGGTACCCCCATCTTGATTTGTCTTCAAAACTTATTGAAATATCTTGAAATCCTTCTTGAAAATGGCGACTGGCGTCCCACTGCTTTCTTCGCTCCTTGGAACTTACGACCAGTTCAAGCAAAACAAAAGCCATGCGCCATTGCGCCAGCGACTAGTAATAAGGGACTAGCTAGCTACAGTGTCTCCAAAACGGCCAATTCAAAAGAAAATTTTGGGCGTCTCATAACTGAACTGAAAATATGTAGTGTAGATTTAACAGTAAAGGCTTAGTAAGAGACTGTATTTGAATGTTTTTAAAGCTATCGTAATAACCTTAATCATTTTAAAGCTCAAAGGTTGCTCTTTACTCTCATAGATGTCACATGCCGATTTTTTGTTGTTGATCTGGGGCTTGCTGTTTCATATTGAAGTCGAGGCTTAAACATATCAAAGGGGAGCTCTAATCCGCACATTACACTTAGTGAATGTACAAAATTCGTTTTTAACTTTGAAGCAATTAAAAATATTGTATGACTTTTTAACTGAATAATGACCTATTCTATTTTAAAGCTGGAAAGTGGTACGTTCTTACTCTCATAAATGCAACATGCCAATAATTTTGTCTGCATGCTGGGTCTTAATTGCCAATTAACGACCTGAAATTACAAGACATAGGCTATCAATGTAACATGCAAATCTAAGGACTATAAATGTGTTTTCTATTAATTGTTTTGTGGACCCTAGATCCCTCAGTTTGCTTGAAGAAAAAAAAATCAAAAAAATCTTGTAGACTTGAAGTCCTTAATTTCTAGACCCCTATATACTATATGTAGAGTTTGATTTTGAATATTATATTTTCATATAGATCTTGTCTACGTACATTTATGCATACTATTTACACTTTTTCAATAATAAATTGAAAATATTAATTTAGGAATAAAAATAAAACAGATGGTATATTGTTAGGATTCTTGAAATTCCTGCCAATTATTGAAGCGAATTTAAGCGGGGGCGGCAGGTCTGGACCCCCTCCCCCACTCCAGTCACATGCACCTTTTCCTCCCATTCCCACACGAGATAAGAAACATTTTGATAAAGGCTATACCTTTGACTTCTCCAGGTTATTACAATGTGTTTGCATGCCCTAGCTATTTCGTGAGACGGCAGTCTGATCTCATAGTTATAGGTACACAGACAGCTCCACCAGGGAAATGGTGTTCACCCTTTTTAAAAATGCAGATTCCAAAGTGAAATATAATGCTAAAAACGATGCCGACTGTTTTTTTTTAATCAGTGCCCAAAGTGCTCAAATTTTATGTCTTACCTAGGGGCCCACAAGTTTTTTTGTTTGCATTTCAGAACAATACTTTGGCTGAAAATGTTCGTTTGGTGTAGAAGACCCACAGTAGACCATAGGGGCCCTGAAGTTGTTCCAAAAGGGCCCAAAGGACCAGCAACTCTAGACAGTCAAGAGCGCTGCTTTCCACTATTTGCTGGGGTAATAAGGATCGCATTAACTCTCTATTTTGGTATCAAAATACAATGATACATTGCGGGTATGAGGCTTTGATAGCCAACTATGTCTCAGGTACCCAAAATCTTCTTGAAAGGGCCCAAAATGTAACATAAGTGATTAAAGAGCATCAAATTATAGTTAGATGATATATTTTCTTTCTTCATACATGTATATATGTACGTTATACTAATGATAATTGTTAATTCAACCACTATTACATCTATTACACTATTACTATTACACTGGCGTTCAACAGAGCAGCAAAGCCGCCATGATTAAAGGCTACCTTAAGTGAAGCACGCCTACATGAGGAAGGCTAGCTAAGAGAGATTGGAGCAGGATACACGATCTTCTGGAGTGGCCGTGCGCAAACGGCACACAGCTGTTTTAGCTTTGCTTTGAAGAACATACTTGTCAATAAGCTAATAAGTCTCTCCAGGGGTATAAAAACTACTGATTCATGATTCTCTAGTAACCACTTGTAGGGAAAAGACAGGCAACTATTATCAGTGCCTATGCTCCTACTATAACTAATCCAGGAGAAACTCTACCCAAAATTATGCTCTCTAGCAATCTCAATTCCTAAGGAAGAGAAAATCATCAGATGGGGAATTCAATGCTAGAGTAGGCACAGATCATCAGACTTGGGAAGACGTAATAGGCAGGAATTGTGTTGGAATTGAGTAATTACAGTTATTATCTTATCTTATCTTATCTCAATTACTGGAGGCAACACAGAAAGTATAAATCAACACACACTCATTATTTCTCCTTGTATTTATTGTCTGATAACATATCCATATCCAAAAGGCACAGATATGAGAAGAAACAAAAATATTTTCTTTAGGAAAATGAGTTTTAAAATTCATTGCCTTAATAATGAAGAGCTGCCTGGCAATAGAACCTGCAGTTGCCATTTGTGTTAGATCGACCACAAGTTTACAAATTGATAACTCCTATAGTTTAACTCTTCTCCTCAAACTGTCACTGATCGGTTTCACTTTAATATTTTCTGCCCTAATTAAAACTAACCAGGCTGACTTCCAACATAAACAATCTAATCTTGGAAATAAAACATTCATAAATAAGTCTCAGGATTTTGAATCTTGAAAGATTGTGTGTTAAATAGACACAAAACATAATCATTACAATAACATGTATAAACTCCTTGCCTACCGAATTCTCTCATTCCCGTAAACTCAATACAGGATCCTTCTGATTCCTGTAAGCATTGGGTTAACAAAATGTATACTTTTCACAATAATTTTTCACTTATTACTTTCATGATGGCCATTATTGGTTTGTATTTGAGTTTTAAAAATATATTAATGAATACAAGTTAATTATTCCTTACAGTGCATTAGACAGTTTAAACTACATGTACATATATCATAAATTGGATGCTAGGTCATTGTGGTTCATCAAGATCTAAATATTGTATCTAATATTTCTGGACATTCGTTAGAAAAGCCTGCTCTGCTTTTTTTTTACTGGAATTAACACCCTGGGTATGTATTCTGAAAGCTCACTTAGCGCTCAATTAACAAATCAATATCTGGAAGGTCACTTAAGTGCCCATTTCTGGTTGGCCTGAGGTGTGCGTACAGTAGTTATAAATGAGGTGTTAAAAGAGTGTTGGTCTTCTAAAAAACTGTTGGTGGTCAATTCAAATAAAAAAAGACCTAATAGGTCTATTATGTTCACCCTTTTAATGACAGCACTCCTTTTGGGCATTTTTCACATGACGTAGGCCTACTGGCAGTTCAATTACCTTCTTCATTTCTATACGACAGATTGGTCTCAATATTAGTATTGAACATTTGGTGGATGTTTCAAGTCAAGAAAATTAAATTATAGCAAGTCCTTTTGAAAGCAGCTCTCGCAGGCTGCAATTCACTACACATTCATTTTCCTATGTTGAAGTTGGAGTGTGTATACACCATTTTGCTTTGTTACAGCACATCTGATTTTTGGAAATGGACTATTAAAAAGAGCAGCACATTTTGATAACAAAGGATTTTTGAAGAGCGCTAAGTGAACACTTAGAATAGCAATGTGGAGGTCTGTTAATTAGCACTCAATTAATTAGGACTTCAGAGGGAAGTTCAAAGTAAAGTAAGGTGAGCTTTCAGAATACTGCCACAGGTACATGTAAACAAATTGTTAAGTAAGAAATCATAAAGGACAGTTAGTATCAAGATTAACAATGAAAACATTTGTTATTCTGAATGTGCATAATTCCTAAGGTTTGTAATTCTGCAAATGGTAAAGAATCATAACTTTGAAAATGAAATAGAATTGAAAACAAAAATGGTATGATAAACCCTCTTACAGACTCTTGTGATATTGTGAATCCCTTTCCATTTTCTTTTAAAATCACAAATATATGGAATTCTAGCACATTAAATTTTCTTTTTCATGAAACCTTGGATAAACAAACCTCTAGAAACATGAATCGTTTTCATCAATTATCATTTGGGAACGTTGCTCCATTATAAATAGTTATTATTACTACATACATTTGATTATTATCATTATTTTATTCTTCTAACTTGTGGAAATCATAACAAAACCCATGACTGGTGTCTTCAGAAATAAAGGCTACATGTCAAGAAGTGAACAATAAGGTTTTGTTGGCATGAACTTTGAAATATCAACTAACCTCAAGGAAACTGATGTACAATAGTTAATACTTCTTATACATGTCTCCAAAATCAGGTGATTGATTGATTCATTCTAGAGCTTGTATTGTGAGCAGTGTAATTGGATCAACTCTAACAACGAGTAACACCATTCAACATTCAAAATAATATGTAATTTCTTGTGACTTTTGGAGTTCCTGCTCAAAGTTTATAAAAGATATGTTCTTCCCTCATACAGAATCTCATATGATATAAGTCTATTCCTTCACTCTATAATGTGATTTCCACAAAGATAAGGCAATAATTGCATCAGAGGAAAGCTCTAAAATACATTGTAGAATCTTCCTTAATTCCAAGCTATGGATCATCTTTTGTTCTTTTTCTTCATTTGTCCCATCAGCTTATAGACTTCTTGTTTGGCTTTCTTCTGTCTCTGTTCCCTCTGTGCTTCTACAACAGCCATCTGTAAGACAATTGGTAATCAATGAATTGTGGGGAAATCAATGCTTTTATTAGACAACATTTTTTTCACTATTCCACAAAGCCTTAGTATTAAGATATACTGAGAAGTCTCAGGCCCAAATAATCAATTTGCATTTAAATCCTAAGTATTTTTATTTCTAGTGTATTAGAAAAAGTGTATTAAAAATTTATAAAAAATATACATATATTTTAGAAGTAGTGCTACATATCTTAGAAACATAGGAAGCTTGTGCCAAAGGCATAAAACCATGGTGATTTAGGAAGTAGCTGAGATGGATCTAATGGTGCCTTATACAGAATGACATCTGCACCTCATGGTATAATTACAACTAATATCAACTAAGGTAAATTTTTCAATTAAACCTATAAATAATAACAACTACTCAAGGGGAACAAAAATATTAACCACCGATGAAGTCCACACTACGCAAGGTCTGACTCATCAAATGCACTTCTAACATTATGGACCTTCTCAAATATGCCATAGATATGACTTTTCAGTAGTGTAAACCAGATCTACTAAGTAGCCATACTTACCTATACCATTAATACTATTCCCTTTAATATACCCTACCTGCTATTTACCTTCTATGTAACTTCAGACTCGATCAGGGGTCAATGTAGGAAACCCCAGTGTCAGTACTATATAAATCCCCACACCCGTAATCACTTCCTCTTTCCTTTGCCAGTGCCTGCTCTGGACCAGGTGCACCCCCTAATACTATACTTGTTTCTTCACTGGCCTATCCATGTTTTTTAGCCCCAAAACTCCAACTCAAAAGATGTCAGAACCCCCAGTCTTCTCTATCCTCGGAAGCCTTGGGGAAATCAAACTCTTCTGCCCCAAAGATGACAGGTACTAGTTCTAACCCTGTGATTATGGACGAGAATAACCCGGTAAAAGGTGGGTAGGGTAAGAAGAGAATATAATTCATGGTATAGGTAAGTTTGGGGTTTGTCTGCTGTAGATATGGGTTTGTCACATACCTTTTTCTTGTGAGATTCCACTCTTGTTGACATGGCCTTGCGATCCTTCCTCTCTCTTTCTTTGTAAAGTGTGCTCAATTCATGCATCAATGCAGCAACCTGTAGCACAGAAACAGAAATGCTTATCACACAAACCATATAATACAACTGCTAAACTATAGGTATAATCTCTATTTACTGTACATAATTCAATACTTGGAGTAGCTAATATGATGAATACATGAAGAGTATGAACAATATCTGACATCATGTAGAGGTGTCGTGGTCGAGTGGATACGTCACCGGACGGTTCGAGTCCCCCCACGGCACTAATGTCCTTTGGCAAGACATTAATCTACATTTGCCACACTCGACCCAGGTGATGTTAATGGGTACCTGGCAGGAATTAATTCTTTGAAATGCTAGAGCACCGTAATGGCATGTGGAGCGCCAGGAGTGTCAAGTCTGACAGATATGAGGGCTGTACAGGAACCAATTATTATTATTATCTTCTCCTATCATTTAAGTGACATTTTATCATATTCCTGTTGAATTAAACTTATTACTCTTTGTCACAATACCAAGTGTCTTATCATGCCTTGTCCATAAGTACTAAATGTTTTCTACATACCTTTCTCTCTTGAGGTTCTCTAATGACAGCTCTCAATGCACCTAATGTTGCACCCTTCTTTCCTCTCTTCTGTATTTTCTTGCCTGAATTCTTAATCTTCTCTTTGAATGGAAGATCTTTTCGTAGACTCCTTGGAACCACAAGTGGGTTAAACCTCCGAGGCTTTCTAGCCACTTTCTGTTTTTAAAATGTGCAAGGAAAAATAAGTGTTTGCAATTGTGCATACAAGTAAATCTATCTGAAAATACTTTAAATATTGAGTCCATGTGTAGGAACATTATATTAAACATGATAATATAAAACATTTTCCTCAATGCCATGCTTGAACCCATGAACCCATTAATTGCAGTTGGAATTTAAAAGCATGATGTTGAGAAAAATTTTAAATACTTGAAATTGAACAGTTTACAGCCAGTAGATCAGTGAGTTATTAAATAACTTGTTGTTTTCTAAGTGCATTTACACAACACGCTTTCCGAGGGATGTTCAATTCAAATTACCTTAAGGTGGCTTGTTTCCATGGTTATCTTGGACAACATTTACATAATAGCCTCAAATACATGTACATGTATGTTATATAATATCTTCAATATATAGCAGATAATGGTTATTAATTAAATTTACACATGAATTTATTTTTTTGCACAAAATTTGGTTCAAAATGATGTTAATCCAGGCGCGGGGCCAGGGTACAATTAAAACCCCGAAAAGTCGTAAAAGCTTTTGAATTCGTAACGGCTATCGAAGCCCCGTTTGCAGAGAGGAGCAAAATTTGTCCAAAATGCATTTTCGCGTATCTCCTTTTTTTACCACCAAAGATCGTGAATTTTTACAGCACCAACATAATGATAATATTATTCTTCAAATAAATTTTCGTTCAAAACTGTTAGGTATTAATAAAGATATAGGTACTTTTCAGTTTCAGAGGTCTGTGAAAAGGGGCTTCGTTTTTTCCAGACATAAGTCCGGGACAATATGAATATGCAAACAATTCACATTATACTAGACTTTAAACTCCAGTCTCACTCTCAGCGAAGTTTCGTGTTTGGGCAGTTAGTAGTTTTGTGTAAAACTGCTTTCAAAACTAGGGGAAGATTCATGAAAAGACTGGAAACTACAACTATATCGGAGGTGTACGCATGCGCTGTTTGCTTCACCGGCCATGCCTGCATACGGTGCATACCATATATGGAAAATACGTCATCGATCAGCTGTATTTACGCTGTGGCTACTGCCAGGCTACTGAGCTGAATCTAGTAAAGTTACAATTACAGCAAAGAACTCCACCATATTTTCACAGCTAGTACAGGTACTTATTTATTTATAAGTCATTGTTTTGCTAAATTTGGACCACACATCAGCATGTTTTACTCACATCATTACAAAGACCAAACCGTCGATGCTTCGATCATGACAGACATGAGATTCATACACACACACCCGAGTCAATCCTGCACGTATCTACGGTACGTGTGACTACAATTCACAGCACGAACCCTTATACATGGGACTAGTCCTACGCTTCGCGAACGTTTTGCCCTGGGTTCGTTGATGACATTGCCTTCGATTTTTCCAGACATAACCGTGGGACATAAAATCATGAAAAGATATTCGGAGGAGAGCTTTAATATACTTTGATTTATCATATCAGACAGTCTCGATCTTGGGCAATGACGGAAAATATGAAAAATACTGCAATATTTTCAGGAAAAAATCTCAAAAATGGCGCTTCGTTTCGCACAGTTTTCCTTATAAAAACAGAAGTTGACAACTAACTGCAATATTTATGAGTTAGAAAACTCTTCTTCTTCAATTTGACATTTTAATCATTTCGTTTGGTGGTTTCTAAAGCTAGATTTTACAGTTTAGCTGAGACTCTTTCGTAGCGGTTTAGCGTAAACAAGTTGTTTACTTTATGCAAATTAGGCTTCAAGGACGAAAGCTTTCGCACCGATAATTGTAGTGTAGCCCCGTGCCTGAATCAGTATGTACTGTATGCACATTTACTTTGTGGATGACTGGTAAATTTCCAAATAAAATCACGACATTTTACAAATATACTTAGACAATCAGCATATACATGAACATACATGTGTAATGATAATTATTGATTCATTTTCTTGAAGAATACTGATAGTTGTGGAATTTAAACCTACCTTGTACTGAGAATCAGCATCGTTAGGTACAGGGATGCTAGCATCATGTCTAATTTGACCAACTGTTCTCATTCCTGTCCAGTTACCTCTATCTTCTGGGGCAAGCAGTAGAGTGGTCACAGGATTGTACAGCTTAGGAATGGCTACTTGAAACCATGTACTCACAAACACAATATCTATGGGAAGAAAAGAACAATAAAGATTATTACAATTCCCTATTTCCCTATAATGAAGTATAACCAATGTTTCCATACAAACTTAGCACCAATATTCCTAAATATGGTCATCTTGTGAGGAACAGGGATATAATTTTTCTTCATATTTTCAGTGTTATCTTGTTTATTACCATTTTTAAAAAAGAGGAAATCTTTACACTCTGTCAAGGTTCACTTCTTTTAATGTTCTGTAGTAGAATTACTGGACTATACATAACTACTACCCATTATTGGAGTATAACGTGTATAGAGGACATAAGTCCAAATGAAATGTATCTAAAGGAGGGAGTTAGTGGTTACTACAAAATTGTACAAACTTTGTGCTATGATTCAAATGCCTTATGCCCACTGCACACTACAAAACCCGACTACAATCTGATTTTTGTACAGATTTTGCAGAATCATTCAAAATGAACATTAGAAAATGTTAAGATTTTAATAATCAGGGTTCGGAATACACATGTGAATAATAAAATAACAATGTCTGGGGACTGCAATTTTCCTTGAAGTAGGAAAACTCATATTAGCTCAGAAATAGTAGTACGATTTGAAGCCACTAGAACGATTTGAAGCCACTAGAACGATTTGAAGCCAATTTGGATTTTACACCAACTAGGAGTCTTATATTGACTAAATTTGTTATTTGGGGTATTCAATCAGAAAGATAATATTTGTTAACAATTCCATATTCCAATGCATCTGCAATTTCATTGAAAATCAGATTGCAGAAAGGTCGTATAGTGTGTGTGGGCTTTTCACTAAAGTACATTTTCCAAATCATAGATACGTACCACTCCTGAGGATCTTATCTTCAAAGGTGGCTCTAAAGGCTCCAGGTGGTGTTTTTAATGGTTTCTTGATCTGACCTCTGATACCACTGACCGTTCTAACGGAAGCTCCTTCAAACTTGACCACCTCCAAAGCAGAATTGAACATACCCTGCATACATGCCAATCAAAGAAACACATTTGTGATGATAAAGATCAAGAAACAGATTTTATATCAAGTCATGATTCATTTTTGTTCTTGTATTGATGCTCATGTACAGTTATGGTAGCAAAATGGATATTAGCATGAAACATGCTCTCCCTCTATCAAAACATGTGCAAGATCATTTGATATTCAATCCATGGGTTCTGGTGAATTTAATGTAAATATCAGAAAGGAATGCTAGATTATGGCTACACACCACCCTATGCTAGGACCCTTCCACCCAAACAGCTCCCCACACAATAATCTCAGTACTCCCTTTGGAGGTAGCATGTGTCGCATACACACACATCCCCCGTAGGTTTACATGTGTATAGTATGTGTTGACGTTACTAGAATTTATGTCCCAGGCCACTTACATGTACATATATTATCTTTGCCTCTCATTTGTTTAATATTCCACCCGATGAGGAAAAAAAATTCAAAGCATCTTATTATTGCTAATAACTTGCCATTTATCATCTAAAAGCAAAGGAATCTGAAATACATGATCTTTAAAGTTCATGTATTCAAAGTTCAAGCCCTCAAAATACTTTTCGAAATATTAAACAATTGCGAGGGTAGAAACCAATTCAGATACAATCCTGGGATTTTAATTCTAACAACGGCAACTGGCACTACACACTTGTAAAACCTATGATGACTGTATGTGCTACAGTCTACACGACACACTGTCTGTCAAGTGAAACACTGAGATTCATGTGCAGGGAGATCCAAGGCCAAAGATATTTAATATAGTGGCTTGACTCTGGACAGTTTTCAGTTTCCTCTATCTTTTGTAGACATAACAATATAAAGACTGTTACTATGATCTAACCGGGATAGAATTAAGGCATGAACTGCATGGTGACAAGTCTTGAAATCAACAATCCTCCATATACTCTGGAGATGCTAATTACAATTACACACTAAATTATTTACATGAAAGGACAATGTGAACATGGTATCGATGCATACCCCAAGAGCTATAACTTTAGAGGAAAGATGAATAAGCTTTAAGGTAAGTATTACAACAATAAGAAAAATCTTTATATCTCATTGTTTGCTTGTTGGAATACATAAAAACATGTTAGTGACTGACAATATCAAACGGCTGTATGTGCAGGTGGAACTTATGCCACCAACAATACTCCTTGTGGAGAATGCTTTCAGACAACTGAAAATCTTTTTATTTTCCTTCATCCATCCTCTTTCTAAGATTTGGTCATCAGACAGTGCAAGTATCAGCTTTACCTGTATGAATGCTGTATTCTTGTGTATCTTCAAAGGTGTTCCAGTCAGTTTAAGTTTCTTTACAACATTGATGGACTTGTCTAAGTCCAGGATCACTCCAGTAGCAGCTATCCTGAAGCCAGGCTGTTCATTGAAGAAGAAAAAAAATGCAATCACTTTATAGTTTTTTCCGATTTGCATTATCCTTCTACTGGAGTAAGAACAGAAGATTGAACAGCAACTAGAAAAGAGGCAGAATACACTGGACTTAAAAAAGTATAATTTTGCTGCTTATATGCCTTTAACTCAATGACCACTGGAAACAGGAGTGTAATAAGTTTGAATCTATCTGTTTGAACTAAAATTCGACCCTGTATGAGGATAAATTTGACCCTGTATGAGGATTGATTTGATGAGCTTTATATGACCAGGAAAAGACCTGTTGAATGGCCTTCTACAAGCCTTTAGACTTACTGGGCATCATCATAGGTATGTCAGGTATTTAAATGCATGTTATCAATACAGATATTTGACACTTGTGCGCATTAAAAATGTCCCCCAACCCCCATCTTTACAAGTACAACATGGCAAAAATGTTACAGTCCTTCATAATGGCAAAAGAACAGTAATCCATAGTTTGTTTTTCTTCTGTTAAATTAATAATCAAATACAGAGAGGCCTTAAATAAACTGTTGCGTGGTTTCTTTCTTGTAACCTCACAAATGAAAAATGTTGAAAATGATTTCAATGATTTTGTATTCTATTCTTTCATGAATTTCTTGTAAATTTATGACAAATTGAATTAATTACAATACAAAAGTAGCTTAAATTGTATATTTATACCAAAAAATGGCAGTTCACGCCACATTTAGTCACTAGTGGGCTCATACTTGCTTTCTTTTTTGAGATTTAAAAATCCTGGGTAATAATAACTTACATCACTCTTAAATAGATTATTGTTATACAACGCAGCACATATAATTTAAAAAAAAAAGAAAAGAAGGACGATATGTACATGTACCAACATTTAGGACCACCCAGGAGCAGTTTTTTCTTTCTGTTTTAGGAAGTGATTTATGGAATAAAATACTAATTGATACTAAATTAAAAACATCAATTAGCAGTTTCAGAAATTCAATTAAAATCATTTATATTGTCAATAATAAATTGTATATTGCTCTGTATATATCCTGTTACTTTGATTTTTTTAAACAAATTGTATTGTGACGAGATACTATTCTAATGGTTCTTATTGTAAACAAACAATAATTTATTTATTTCCCTTGCTAAACATACATCACTTTTCTCAACACTGCAGAGAAAATTTTATTTTTCATACAAATTGCTAGACATTTGACTGACAAATTTCAACTTGCCCAACCAAGTTGTAATGTTAAATTAGTACCTCTAATGTGATTTTCAAGGTTGGTCAAGGGAAGGAGAAGTGAGGAAGAACTCAAAATAGGCCAGGAGAGTAAAGAGTTAATCAAGTTTTATAAATTATAAACAAAATAAAACCTGATAAAACTTGCCAAGAAATGCAAAGTAAACTATAAACCCTTACAAAGTTACTCACCATTCTGCCTGCCACAGACTGTACAGCCAAAACTCCAGTACCCTGACATGTTATGGGACCTGTATGGAACAAAACAAACAGTGGAAATAAGAGTTTAGACATACAAATGACATTCTAAAGCAAGAGTCTTAATCTCACAGATGGAAGCACTCACTGAGATCTCCTTTGTTTATCTCATAACGCCATGAAGTCATGCTGGTATTAACTTGAAAAATCTCTGCAAACTAATATAAAACAAAAATAAATAATTGTATTATAAGAGTTCAGGTGGGCTACCAAAAGTAAGAAAACTATCTTATGGTGATCAGATTTGTGTTAATTTATCATGACATTCACGTTTTATAAATATTTTGTAATGCCTATGGGAGGAAAAGTGAGCATACATGTAAATTTAGTTTTGAAAAAAAAAAAAATATTGTTTACCCCAAATGATAGATTGGCAGTGCATGTGTTCAGGTGTATACTTGAGAAGTCTGTTGCGTCCATTGTGATCTTGGATGGAGTAGAGTGGAATGGTTTGGAAACGTCTCCAACCCACCGATAAGATGAGAGGATCTCGTGTCTTCAGGATCTTAGGGTACCATCTGTGCTTCTTTAGCCGCATCTAAACAGAAAGTCATCAAAACACTTGTTTGACTTCTACCCTTGTACGCAATTCTACAGTAAAGTAACAATAACTGTGGTGATCCCCTAGGGATCTATATGGACATTAATGTCAATTCATGTCCACTAATTCCAACTGGTTCCTTCCAAGTATTCCGGTGCACATCGTTAATCTTGTTATTTGTATGCATTCATTGATCGCTTATCCGACCATTCACAAATATTCACTGATTGTTGAATCCGTTCAATGCACAGTTCATACGCACCTTCGTTGTTCGAAAGAACAGTGAAAATTGGGGAACTCTTCCTGACTTGCTTTGGAATGTTTTTAATGTTTTTTGCCCAAACAGGTCCTTTGTCCTCTTTCCTTAATCGCACAGTAGTTGGATTAAATCTCGTCCTTAAAACATTTGTACAGTAAACTTTATGGTGAAATATTGTGAATCAGAATACCTTTGAAGCCACAAACAATAGTGTGAAGTATTTACCTGCACATATCCTACAGCCTCTTCACTATTGAGTAGACCCCCAAGAATGAGTGGATACGCTGGGTCAAAATGGCTTACAAATTCACATGGAACATCAGCAATCTGCAAAAAGACAAAAAATTGTTAAATGTCTGAAAAAAGAACAAGAAAAATGTGACTGCGTCTCTAATATGCCTCCGCCTAAAGTCAGATATAATCATACCTTGAATTATTCCATGATAGTTCGATACCAGCTAAAATAGCTTAATATAGTTATTGATATGATACTAAGAAGGTTAAAACAAAACTATAATTTCATGTATATTATATACTTTGACTTTTTAACCAAAATCTCCTCAGTTTTTCTCACTATAATGATGCATACCTGTCTACCTTTGAGACCAAAAATGGGGAATACGGATGTGAGGGAGCGAAGGGAGGAAGCGTAGCACCGACGGGTGCAACCTCCCTCCCATGGTAGGGAGCATTTAGCATTTTTACTTTAATAATGAAAAAGCCCTTTTCCTTCACTTTGCAAATCATTTTTAGTTCTAAACGAAGATTAAAAAATGTATGTTTAACTGCATTTTTTGAATTAATCATCACTGCCATTGTTAGAACTTTTTCAAATTTTATAGATGTAGGTATAAAATAAGACTTTTCATTCACTTTCAGTCCATTTTTAACATTCTCCAAAGGAGAGGGACCATCCAGGCTTATTGAAGCATGAAGTAGGAAGTCATAAACATCTACACTGTAAAGACTCAAAATGTAATAAAACTGAAGGACAAAGTTCATGTGAAGTCACAGAGTGTTTTATGATTTACCTTTTTGAAATATATGGATTGAGGGTTGATGAATGAAATAAAAACAGCACAATCCCCAACCCCAGATAATGCTTGTAGACTTACATGTACAGTTAACAACTAAATTATTCATATCCTTACCAAGTTTTGTAATGTTTTAAGTATGTGAAAAATTGATTACCGTATTTGCCGGCGTAAAGGCCGCAGTATTTTCGGAAGAGAAAATATCAAAAAGTCTGGGTGCCGCCTATGCACAACAACAGTAAAAAAAAAAATCGGCAGTCACAACAGCACGTATTCGTACATATGGGACTACAATGACTATACCAGTTAATGTACAATGACAGGACATTTCGAGAATAACTCCACACATGTCTTACCGACAATTTTGTGTTTATATATTGTTGACATGAAGTTTTGTCAATCTCGTGAATAAACCTAATAACTTACCAAACAAAAACTACCGGTAGATCTAGATCTAAGTTCGTGCCATCACTAAAGCAACCTCAATCCTCGCAGCCCGCGTGCCCAGCTATGGCCCAATACACGCCTGTGTAACTGTGGCTGGAGAGGGCAGTATTTTTTTTTTTGTCTACGAAATGTAAAACTCGGGGGTGCAGCCTATACCGCGCTGCGGCCTTAACGCCGGCAAATACGGTAGTCATGATTTATGTTTCTTTAGAATGTTACATATTAAAGCTTACATCAAAAAGTATACAACAAAGGCCCAAATTTAACCAGTCCATCTTTCATTCTCAAGTTACAATATGAATATGGCTATTCTTAAAATGTCAGAGATGTGTGAAATGCATGTATTCATAAAATTGCACATTTACATTTTCATGACCTCATTTTAATTTTGTCTCTTAATTTTGTAACATTCATGTAATTAACTAGGGTTGACACTTGACCCTTCCATGAATCGATGGACTAACCTAAGCAAGGTTAACTTAGAAGAATATTGGCCCTGAAGACCTGTAGTAAAAGATGGTGATAGATATTGTATACTGACCTCTACTCTGACATACATTCCTGAGCGGAATCCCTCATATTGAGTTCTAATGTCATCCTCCATGTCAGCAAACTCACTCCTGTTCAACTGAAAACATACCAGGCATAAATGTATTAATCATCTTAATGAAAAAAAACAAAAAAACAATGTTAAGGCTTGTTCAGATATGACGAAGATGACCTACGCAAAAAAAAGAGGGGAAAAAATAGCTGCATTAAAAAAAAGTAAATGAATTGCAACAGCACAAAAAAAGGTCCTGCACAAATTTATTGAGCTCTGTGTTATAAGAAAAAGAAATGTGATGTTCATTACACCTTACGTCATCATTAAAAAGTCAGCCGTAGTTTTGGTGTGTTATGTGTGAATGAGGCCTTAGTGCATGATTATCATATTGGAGACACATATATCATTGTCATGACCAACTACTGTAGAAAGTGAGTATTAATCATATTGAGGGTACAGTAATATGTGTACGAGAGCCAAGTATATAACTGACTTTGTAATATTATAAGCTTACTGATTTACCATGAAAATGGTTACATCGACACCTCCAAAAGATAACAAGCATTTCACTTGTTAACTTTATTTTCTTCCAAAGTGAATACATACCTGGGCTTGTTGATTCATTTCTTCTTTCAGTTCATCAAAGTAAGATTCTCCTCCTGTATTATCATAGTCAGCATTAAACATCTCCTTCATCTTCTTCTTCTTTTCTACTCTCTTCTCTGCCAATGTCATGTCTCTCTTGCTCTTTTTCTTCTCCACATTATCGCCATCAGTATCTTCCTCCTGCTCATCATCACTATCATCACTTTGTGATTCGGTAGGCTCAGCTTTGTGGACCTCACCCGTTTCCAAATCTTCAAAGTCCCCATACAGGTCATCTTAATTCCAATAAAACAAAATGAGAAAGACACCATTATAGTACAAACACATTACCCAGTAGGACACGATTCGAACTTTGTATACAAGATATTTTCAAGAGTAGGCTTAATTTTCACCGGGTAACATAAATCTGCAACCAAATTATCAGCTATAAATAGAACATTTCACATGACAAGAATAGAATGAGGGAATATAATATTCCGCATATGTTGTGCTTTCAAAAGTTTAAGACTAAACTGACTTGAATATTTTTTTCTAAAGGTAACAGTCTGAATGATTTTAAAAAAAATTTCCCTCTGGGATTATCACTATCTGCGTTGGCATCCATATACTTCCTTGAAACCATTTTTACCCAAGCAAGTAGTTACAGAAAGCCATGATACTCTGCTGATTATGTGTGTTGGAGAAAGAGTCAAGTTAAAGGGTCCAAAGACACACTTGGGTAGCTTACCAATATGTATTGGCACAAAAAGAAGCATCCAGAATACAAAAGGCTATTTAGTTGGTGTTGTAATTTAATTAGAAGTTGTAATTTGACATTTTTACAAGAAAATGTAGGTAATGCAGAGGTATTCACCTGCCTTATGTCCTTATAATATCGTTCTACCACTAGACATAAAATAACGATTTTCAACATTTATCCACTTTGCGTTCTGGACGCATGACTACACACCATTACCTTACCCTAAACTAATGTACCTTAAACATCTACTGATAAGCAGAAACACTGCAGCATGCAAGATTCAAAACTTGTTGAATTGCTTAAGGTATTTAAAATGCTTGGAGAAAGAAGAAAATATAAAATGCTCACCATCTTGATCTAAGAGAGTCTTTGCATCCTCTTCTTCACCCCACTTTCCTGTCACCATACAGTCAGCAATCAGGTTCTTCATCTGCTCAAATAATAAAGTCAACTTATGCTTCAATAGAGACAAAACAAACGAATTCCAACCCTTATATGGCTGGTCTTTGTAGGCAACGGGGCTCTTTTCAGATTTTCCCTTAAAAAAATAGCCCCCTTAATAATTTTGCGGTGGCTATTTTGGAGCTAAGGGGGGCTTTTTTTTTTAAGGTTGTATTTTTTTTTTTAAAACACGAAATTACCCTATTACAAACATACAAATGTAACGTACATAGATTATGTCATGTAGAGTATTGCAGACATTCAGATACCCATACCCACGATTTATTCACGTTGTGTTAAACACATGGTTTACTGTATGATTTACATATACATGTAAATAAAACTTGTTAAAAGGAGCATTTTGTTCAACTTTTTGTTTTTTATATCATAACAAAATATTATCACTGACACGCAGGCTAGGAATTAATTTTTTTATTGGGGGCTACTTTTCCCATTGTCTCAAAAAGTGAGGGGCTACTTTAAGAATAAAAAAGTGGGGGCTACTCTTGAAAAAAGGGGGCTACTTTCTTAAAGCCATATCGTAAACTGTAACAATCTGTTGTGTTTTTCTTAGCCATCATACTGCTAGCGACCAAATTGGTATGTAATATGTTATTTAGTCTTTATTTTCTGTCCAAAATTGTTATCATGATTCATGGACAATGCAATCCCATTAAAAAAGAAATGTAATTCCGTTTAAAATTGTGTTATTTATAACTTAAACCATTAAATGTCAGTGAATATTTTTACTGTTGTCCCACATACCGATGTATTTATTATAACTAAACATGCAAAATCATTGCCGGATTTTATTCTTTCCCGTATACGGTATAGGGTCTAGATTCTAATTCTAAAGCCAAGGCAAAGGCCAAAGCTAGATCTAGATCTAGTTTCATTTCGTAGACAGAAATTGATGGCATCGTATATAAATAATATAATTTAATTAAACAGTTGTAAGAAAAAATCTGAGGTATATGACCATCATTTATATATATATTTACGGGTTTTTTATAACAAAATTCAATTTGTGTCTACGAAATTAGCTTTATACCGATTAATACGGGAAGAAATCTGGCATTGATTTTACATGTTTCGTTATAACAAATATATCGGTATGTGGGACAACAGTAAAAATATTCACTAACATTTAATGGTTTTAAGTTATAAATAACACAATTTTAAACGGAATCACATTTTTAACCAGAACGTCAATGACGTAGCGCTCATCCGCATCTCGCAACAACAAATATCGTAAATTTTATGTGGTACACTTTTGAACTGGTCAAAAAATAAAAATTTGATGCCCTGGAAGGGACATAATTTCATTTAGCTGTACAAGATTAAATAGAAACTAAAGGAAATGGAATGAAAATTGGTTGAAAAAGCAATTTTTGTTAGTTTTGGAATAAATTTGCATAAATTACCATAATTAATTAATGGAGAACTCTTCATATTCAGAAATCACTCATGCGTAACCGTCCAGGCGCCATTTTGTCCGTTTCTGGTCCGTTATTAGGCCTTTCTTTCTTCCTTCGTATCTCCACTATCCTAGATCCTACAGACTTCTAACAACTTCCTCTAGATAGTCCGAGAGAGGCTCTTTCGTCTGCCACGTAAAAATACGGGCGTCAATGCATGCACATCGTTCTGATACGATTGCAGTTCTACTTTTTGACTCTTCCCGTTCCATTATTTGTCATAAACCAATGCAGAACTTGATCACTTTGATTAGGATCTGTAATCAAAACATTCATGATAATTTTGTGTATTTGAAAGTTTCATCTTACACTCTTTTCCCGATATCTATGTGGTTGTACATATTTTTGCCATAATTAAATTACCGTACCTGTATCTTACTTCATCCATGGCTATCCATATACAACATGCAAAAGCAGCCACTTTACAACCAAGAATTATCACAATTTTCTTTACCCACCTCATCCAATGTCCAATCTCTCATCATCTGCACAGGAAAGCTAGAACAGTCAGTATCATTCGATGCTTTCCTCATATTCTTCTTAGACTCCTTAGTCTTGGTGAGGGTAAAAAGTCCACCCAACTCTTTACTGTCTTCCTCATCTGAAGAACCAGACTCAACAGCTAAAAGTAAAATCAAAGGTCAAAGGTCATTAGATGAATAGCCAATGAATAGTCAAAGTTCTTATTCTCTGTTCTTATTCTTTCTGACATATCCTAAAAATTAAAATGAATTTAGTTACAGTCATGGAATTAGAAGAGAGAAGAAAAGAAAAACTTTTTCAACAAAGTTCTGTACATCAATTTTTTTTTCTTCCTGATTAAATGACTGTGATAATTAGGGCATGAGCCAATGGAGATTGAAAGACTGAAAAGAAAAACTAATTTTCCTGAGTCCATTATTAGATCAATGTAGGCTGATAATACTACACACAGGAAGTGTATGGTCTACAATGGAGCTGCTCTAAATGCTGCTTTGAAAGTAGATGGCACAGGACTACACATGACTAATTGCAACAAAAAAAGGCTTTAAGCATGCTTACGAATTCCCCTTATTTAGCTCCATCACGCTCAATATTTACACAATTAAACACATTGACAGTTTTTGATATTTTATACATTCCAAATTGTGGTCCTGATGTATTATGTGAAACATAAATTAGCACCTATTAATAAAATAAATTTATTTCAGTACAATGAAGATTATCATCAATATAAAACCCGGTCTCACTCTAAATTCCATTATCCCTTTAATAGCACTCAGTCAGTGGACTCTTAATTCCTTTAAATCTGTTATAGTCAGGTGGCTTAGCGTCAAATTTATCGATTATCGTTACCTGCCGGATACAAGCGCCATTTTTGGTACCCGGCTTCCTTACGACCTAATAAACGATATTAGGGTAGGAGCCCCCGGCAACAATTTCAAATATGAGTGTGGTGGGCAGGGGCGTCGTCCCGGAGCCCCCAAATAATAGATAAGGCGAAATATCATTGGTTTGTTGTTGTACAAATGTAATTTTTGGTACAGGGCTTCCTTAGGACTTACTGAACAATATTAGGATAGGAGGTTCCTGCAAAAATTTCATATAAGGGTGTTGTGGGCGGGGGCGTCATCGCAGAGCCCCCAAATAAGAATTAAGGTAAAATAACATTGATTTGTTGTTGTACAAATGCAATTTTTGATACAGGGCTTCCTTAGGACCTTCTGAACATTGGGAGGGTTGGAGCCCTCAACCAAATATTTATAAACGTGCGATTTGGTCGGGGGCGTCGTCCCAGAGCCCCCAAATAATAAATAAGGTAAAATAACATTGATTTGTCATTGTAAAAAATGCAATTTTTGGTACAGAGCTTCCTTATGACCTTTTGAACGATGTGAGGGTAGGAGCCCCCGGCATAATATTCATATATGTGTGAATGGGGGTAGGGCGTCGTGCCAGAGCCCCCATGTTATATATAATGTAAGATCACATTGGTTTGTGGTTATACGACCGCCTGTCTTTGGTACAGGGCTCTCTTAGGACCTACTGAACGATATTAAGGAAGAAGCCCCTGGACAAAGCATTCACATAAGTGTGAAGGGAGCAGGGGCGTTGTTCCGGACCCCCACACAATCACGTTGATTTGTTTAACCTGAATATTTTGCATACTCTGGGGGTAGAATATTGTGAATTGCCAGTAAAAGTCCTATCCAAAATAACAGTAGAACACGGTCATACAGTAAATTAAGGTAAGTGGGGTGTAGCCTCGCAAACTGATCTACATGGCAATGCCACTGTATTTTTACATTTTAAACATTGGAATGTGATACTTAATCACTACCTTTTCTATTTGACATGGATTTAAGAAAAGAAGAAATAATTCATGATGCATGCGGAAGGGTTTGTTTACTCAGTTATAAAAGCTCTCCTCCTAACACACTCTTTGCACCATTTAGTGTCCAACCAATCGAAGGCATGAACCCCTCATGACCCCTCCCCTGTTATTCAACAATTTGCACTGGCAGCAGGAGGTTTTCATACCAAGTACAGGCCCCAAGGATTAACGATCAGCCAAGGAGTGGAGAGATCACATGCTGAAGAAGAGCCCTACTTTCATGTTTTCGGACCAGATCATGAAATATGAAGTCCTCATACTCATCTTGATCAGAGCTCACACAGAGAAAAACTTCCCACTGTATGTGAAGGTCCTTCGCCTTGGACCATGTGAAGTTGTGAACTATTCCAGGTGGACGCCTGTCCACATTCGAGATATGAAGTCTTTACCAGCCACTGTCAAGAAGGAGTTTGATCAACACTCATACTGGGTTGTTTCCAAAACATCAAACAAGCTTTCTTCGATCCCTTCTGACCAGGCCCATGAGCAAGAGAACAAGATTGCGAAAGGTGCAGGTGGCGCTATTGGACTGGAAAACCCTGCTGCTCTTAGACGATGGATGCTCTCTGGACCAGAAATGGCTAGGGATGCTGGAAGAGTTTGAGGAAGAGTACTTCACGGAAGATGATACAGAGAATCCTAAGAACTTCCAGCACCATGAGCAAGGTCTCTCATCACAGAAGTCGTTCCAGAAACAAGTCAATGCCCTTTCTACAAGCATCAGGCAAACGGGTAATCCATCTTCGGATGAGTTTAATGATCTGGTAACGCTTGACAGTTGCAAATGCACAGACAGAGCCGTTGTTACCACAGTCCGCACTCTGGAGGAGACTAGAAGGAAACCAGTACCAAGAGTTTTTTTTCAAGACCGTGCTTGATGAGCACACCCACTCAATCCACGATCCAATCAAGAGAAATTCCCACTGCAGAAGAAAGACAAGAAGATCAAAGTGCTTCATAACAATGTAGCACTATTTGGCCAACTCTACATCGCTATGCAGAGCCGTGGGAGTGACTTAGATGAATTCTTCGCACACAAGATACAGTCCTTCCCTCCTTCTCTCTCAGACTTAGGTACTGATCTTCATCTACCAGGCACTGCTGCATTAATTGCCTTGAGCAGCCTGACCAACCAGAGGCACCATCAGCATATTGCTGTAAAGTCTTCGATGGAGCTGTCATCGTCTACTGTCTGCCTGTTATCGGCATCAGTGCTTTGATGGGTACTCCAACGAAGTCTTCATTCCATACCTCGAGAAGCAACTGCAGACTACCAAGAGATTAGATCTTGTGTGGGACACTTACATTCCAGACAGTTAGAAAGTGTCTACCCGTGAAAAGAGAGGAACTGGCATCCATAGAAAAGTATCTGGCTAGACCAAGCTTCCAGGCAATTGGATGGATTTTCTCTGTGACCTAATCATTAAGAAAGAACTGTTTGCCTTTCTTACATCCAAAGTGAGAGAGTTCCACTGGTCACATGGCAAAGAGATGTTTGTCATATCACGAGAAACTGTGTCATCTGTTGGATCTAGCATCGGCATGGGAAACTGCAATCACAAGGAAGCCGACACAAGGATTATGGTTCATATTCTGCATGCACTGTAGGGTAGGGAGCAAAGACTGTCCTACTGATGTTGTAGTCATCCTCAAGACTCGACCATTAACTGAAATCTGGGTGGCATACGGTATGGGGAAGAAATACAGATACTTCCACATCAATGCCATCTGTGGGAGTTTTGGAGAGTCAAAGTCACAAGCGCTTCATGTGTTACACTCATATTCGGGTTGCGACACGACATCAGCATTTCATGGCAAGGGAAAGAAGTCAGTCTGGCAGGCTGGGAAAGTGTACGATGATGCCACAGAGGCATTTGCTTATCTAGCCAAGCATCCCTTTGATAAGATGACCGTTGACTCTGAGCCTTTCCAGGTTCTTGAAAGGCTGACCATTGTCTTGTAAGACAAATCGAGACCATCAAACTCTATCAATGAGACAAGAAGAAGCCTCCAGTATGACGCCCCTCCCCACAATCACACATATATGAATATTTTGTTGGGGTTCCAACCCTAATATCGTTCAGTAGGTCCTAAGAAGCCCTGTACCAAATATGGCACGTGTACAACACCAAATCAATGTTATTGTACCATATATGTTATTTTGGGACTCCGGGATGACGCCCCCGTCCCCACACCCGTATATGAATTTCTTTTCAGTAGTATTCAGTATTCATGTAAAAGAAAATCAACGTGATTATGCATTGTATATGATGTGGGGGCTCCGGAACAACGCCCCTGCCCCCTTCACAATTATGTGAATGTTTTTCCAGGGGCTCCTTCCTTAATATCGTTCAGTAGGTCCTATCTTAAGAGAGCCCTGTACCAAAAACAGACGGTCGTATAACCACAAACCAATGTGATCTTACATTATATATAACATGGGGGCTCTGGCACGATGCCCCGCCCCCATTCACACATATATGAATATTATGCCGGGGCGCCTACCCTCATATCGTTCAGGAGGTCATAAGGAAGCCCCGTACCAAAAATTGCATTTTTACAACAACAAATCAATGTTATTTTACCTTATTTCTTATTCGGAGGCTCTGGGACGACTCCCCCGCCCCCAAATCACACCTTTATAAATATTTTGTTGGGGGCTCCTACCATAACATCGTTCAAAAGGTCCTAAGGAAGCCCTGTTTTAAAAAATTGCGTTTGTACAACAACAAATCAATGTTATTTTACCTTATTTCTTATTTGGGGGCTTTGGGACGACGCCCCGCCCACCACACCCTTACATGATTTTTTTTGCTGGGGGCTTCTATCCTAATATTGTTCAGTAAGTGCTAAGGAAGCCCTGTACCAAAAATTGCATTTGTACAACAACAAATCAATGTTATTTCACCTTATCTATTATTTGGGGGCTCCGGGACGACGCCCCTGCCCACCACACCCCTATTTGAAATTTTTGCTGGGGGCTCCTACCCTAATATTGTTCAGTAGGTCCTAAAGAAGCCCTGTACCAAAAATGGCGCTTGTATCCGGTCGGTAACGATAATTTCACTAAGCCACCTGACTATTAGTCCTAATATATGAAATAATCTCCCTTGTGATGTAAGTTCTTGCTCAAATGTTACTTTATTTTAAACTAAACTCAAACATTCAATCATGACTAGTTATGCCAAGTAAACATTTAACACGTACATTCCCTTTGCACTTATTACCCCCTCCCTCTGTCTGTCTGTCTCTCTCATTCTCTGTTTCCTTCTTTCCCCTTTTTCTCCTTCCTGTTTTCCTGTAGTTTAGTGTGTAATGTTTTATGTAATGGTTTTGTGTGTATAATTGTGTATACTTGTGTATCGGGTGCTCCATTTTATCAAGCCTTGGCTATCAGGGGCATCCTAATCATTTATTTTGTTTTCCTATTTGTATTGTATGCTTTTTATATTGTATCTTGGATTTTTTGTTAATGGTTGAATAAAGTGAACTTGAACTTAAACACTTGGTCCCGAATTCACAAAGGAGGTTTGTAGACAAACCTAAGTTGTTTTAGACCAAGGTTTGTCTGAATCTTGGTCTGAAACGCATCAAAACGCGTCATATGACGCACATAAACCTAGGTTTGTCGACAAACCTCCTTTGTGAATTCGGGCCTTGGAGTGTGTGGGTGTGTGAATGAATGTAGGACTTACCAGTACCATATACCAGTCTTCTCAGGTTTGGTGTCTGCGATTGCTGTCTTAAGAAGCTCTCTGCTGCTCTCTGGCCAAGATTTTCCTTCCATTTCAACTGACCTGACATTATAACAATCAATAATACACTTATTAAACTGCTACCTCAAGATACGTAAGAAAATTTTTTATTTCAATAGTATTTGTCCAATCATAGTTGAATAAAATCATAAGCCTCACAAAAACACAATTATGAATTAAATATTTATTTATTTATTTAATTATTTACAGTTTTATTTAAGCAGGGTTACCTCTTCAGTTAACAAACTGCTATCCCTGAGGGCCCTGCACAATAAAAACAATGTATATAAAATATTTAAAGACTTATTAAGTACAAATTGAAGATATGAATAACATAAGAAACAAAGGTTATGAAAACGAAGATAAATAACATAAGAAGAAATATGAATACAATATTGTAAACTGTAACTTATCATAAGCATATGGTATGATCAAAACATCCAACTCATAAATTATTAATTTGTCCAAGTACTGAGAACACAGCATTTTCTGAACATCCCTCATTATGCACGTCAATGTCAAATTGGCCGTCAATGTTGTTTTCAGCAATCCTCACAAGTTTTCTTTCTCTCCTAGCTATAAAGTGGTAAATGTAGATTAATGTTTTACCAAAAGAAGTTTTGCAGCAGCTAAGAATCAAAGTTGGTAAATCCATAGATTCACAGATACTTACCTGACTCTTCATCATCATCATCATCATATCTTTCTTCCTCATCATCTTCCTCTTCTAAATCCTCTTCGCTGTCTTCCATTTCATCATCCTGAAGCCTACTTTCACTTCCATCAACATTCACTTTGGATGATGTTAAATGCTTTGTCCGTAAGTGTCTGCTCTTTATCATACTTTCATTGTCCTTCTCATTGTTGAGATTGTCTTTATCTTCAAGTGTTTTCATTTCTTGTTCTAGTTCATCCTCACTGTCTGCGAATGCTATCTCTCCTACACGTACATCCTGTGGCAAGAAATCAAAGACATCATTAGTATATACTGGTATGTATTTGGCAAACATTTTATATGACACAAAATGTTTGCTTAAGTTCAGTCTTTCACACATTTCCTATTGAGCCGTGATTAATAGCTTCAGGGCTCCCAGGGGCCCCTCAGGTGCCCCCAAATGATGTAATATTAGTAATATCAGGAAGATGAGAACAAATGGAGTGCCCGTCTCGAAAGATTTTCTCGAGGGACAGATATTCAGGATTAACTTGGCTTAACAACAAGAAATGTAACCCTCTCCAGCCATCAAATCCATCAACAGCTGCCCTTATCAGACCACAGATCCCCTCTGGCAATGAAATGTTACGCAACGCCTTCTGCTTCCCTAAGTTCTGTAAACACTCGGTCGTAAAAAAGGCTTAGAAGCCATGCGTTGCACCGCGAAAATGACGTCATACTCAGTGAAGATGTATATAGCTATAACATATAAAATACAGAATCCACAACATATGGCACAATGCAACCTTCTATTGGTTATCAAATGCTTTTGCTGTGCTCGGAAAACTGTACTGAAGACATAGCCGTTCGAACCAGCGAAATCGACCAAGGAAATCGTGAGTTGGAGTGAATGGAAGTTTCTCATCATCATGATTTTCTCAGCTAATTATTGACATTTTCCGCAAATTTCCGCAAATTGTACATAGCTAGGAAGGTAGTCCAAAGGTTTATCTCCCAAAGTACCTAAATGAAATTGTGTTATATATTTGCGCATTTGTTGAATGAGGGTTAGAAGTTGTCAATTCATCACCACTTTTCACTCCAGTACGGGCCGGCGACACATAAGCCGCCGTGCTCGCTGGGCTGGGCTGTGGGTGGAAAGGGAGGACTTCAGTGCTACCACTGCACTGTACCATTGAGTTGGGGATTAAGGGGATTACGGTAGGGGGAAAAAAGACGCGCGGTGCAACGGAAGGCTTCAAAGGACGGGCACTCCATTTGTCACATCTTCCTGGTAATATATCATATAACTAGTTGTATGCTCTTGATTTGGGCCCTAACAATAAGATTTTGGGTACCTGAGACATGCCCACAATGTATCATTTTATTTTAATACAGAAATAGAGATTTACTGTGCTCATATTAACCCAGACAATATTTTAAAGCAGTCCTCTTGACTGTTTAGAGTAGCTGATCTTTTGGGCCCTCTTGAACAAACTTCCAGGCCTGTGTGGTCTTTCATGGACATTAACCTATACCATATTTCATTGATTGTTGATAGTGGGTTTTCTACACCAAACAAACATATTCGGCCAAAAAAAAACAATGGTGGGTCCCTAAAACATAACATTTTGGCACTTTGGGCACATTTCATTAAAAAAATCAGTCTGTGACATTGTTTTCACCATCAAATTAAGAAAAAGGTGAACACCATTTCCCTGTTGGAGCCTTCTGTGGAGGAGGAGGAGGAGGAGGAGGAGGAGGAGGAGGAGAAGGAGGAGGAGGAGGAGGGATTTATAAGACTGTGATTTATGAGGGACTGTTTTGTCAAGCAAGGTATCGCTTGATCTGAAAATGTATCATTATTGTCCGTCATGTTGAGAGTGAGTTAGGTACCACCACATTAATGGTTTTGGGGTTTAATACTCCTTTTAGACGGTTAAACGCCTGATTAATATTGTGTTTAAACACCAGCTCACAGCACTACTGAACACTAGCACCAAGCTGCCTCAAACCCTTCTTAGCTATATACCCATACCATTTTAAAATGACCTAAATGACCCCTCATTGACCTTTAACCTCAATTTCTGGAAGAGGTAGCATATCCCTTACCCAATCATTGGTTTATCCTATTTACATCAAATTCAATCACATTATAATAACACCTATTTGTAGTCTATTTACAAATGATCTTATAACATTTTTAAATTTGACCTAATATACCCTCAATTATCATTGGTTCTACATGACACTTGTGCCAATCTTTAGGAGACTTAATATTATCATAATAAGAGAAACCAAATCTGAAATACCTTGTGTAGACATGAAGTACAAAAGGAAATATGCCCCAATGGTACCCCTGTCAGCAATATAAAGAGTGATAACTTTTTAAATTAACATCCATTCTGTTCTGTATGCAACTACTTTCACAATCATTTTTGCCTGACAGTAAAATATGCTCCTCTCAATATATATATTTTTAAAAGCTTATGTACCACTAACTTTAAACTATGTGTAACGAGGTACTTACTTTATCATCTGCTATAGTCCATTCATCATTACTATCATCACCTGCCTCCTCCATCTCCTCATCATCCTCATCTTCATCATCCTCATCATCTTCCTCATCCTCATCATCTTCCTCATCCTCGTCATCACCCATGTCTTGAAGATGAACAGCTCTCCTCCTCACTCTCAAGTTTTTCTCTGTGGCATTGTCTTGATCCCACAATGAAAGGTTTGTATCCATAGCAACATCTTGTGATGTGACTGGGTTAGAGTCAGTGAAGAGAGTGAGCTTACTGGCGGCCATCTTGGTGTCTAGTGTCTTCTGAGAGCCAATCAGATTTGTCACTAGTTCCTTGGAAGGTCCCTCCTCTTCCTAATATAGAATTTTAAAGATAATAATATAAAACATATTTTTGATAAGCATATTTAAAAAAAAAAAAATTCAAAGTAGATGTATATGTAATAAAGGCTGATAGCAAGGATAGCTTTTTTGTTTCAGCTCCTGATGCTACCCACATCATACACCTATATTAACCTACATGAGAAATTCAATATTTATCAATCCTTTTTCCATACAAATTCATCCATAAGTCATGTCCATATTTCAAGTGGGCAGGTTCAAGCTATTCTGTCCCATACGTTAAAGACTACATAAAGGATTTAATTATCATTTATTATTATATTAACAATAATTGGTAACGTATGGGAAGGTAAGGTTATAACCTGTGTGACCTTATATTATATTTCATTTTGAAGAGTAACTTATATTCTGTCTAATAATATCTTATTCATAACTCTGCTGCCACGAATAACTGAGCTGCAGCCTTTTCAAAAAGTTTTGTAAAAATCCTCTCGTACCAAGTTGGCGCTGAAGCGATGGATGTGGGTCAAAAGCCAAATTGTTATTTCAGTCCTAAAATAATTGCTGACATATTTGTATTGATTTTTGTGAATTAGAGTAGAAAAGGTAATATTGCCAACTCAGATTCAAGAAAAGGCTCATATAAAATCAATATTTATGATATACTTTTTGTTATGATGACACAATCTTAGTGTGTGTCATTGAGCCATTCAAAAATCAAAATGGACAAAGTTTACTTGCATGGATGCTATCTACAGTACCTATCTTTCTATTTCTTTTTTATGAAAGTCTATTGTCAATATATTTGGTAATTATCATCATGACTTTCTTTCTTATATTTACTGAATCTTTGAGGTTTGTAAACCTCCAAGTTTTCATGTGCTGTTCGAGACAAATGCCTATACACCTTACACATGTTAAGCATGTGAAATGGTGGGATAGACAAGTGAGAAGTGAACATTTTAAATATCATAAAGGAAATTATAGACCCCCATGACCTAGTGATGAATGATTCAATTAATCTTTTATTAATGAATGAACTATAATACTTGTAGTAATATAGTAATATAGAATATAGAATATACATATATAGTATTGCCATAAATATATAGTAATAATAATAACAATTAGATTGATTTATATAACACAGCTACTATATAAATATACTCTACTGGGCTGTGATGAAAACAAAACTCCCAACTGTGCTATTTTACAGACACACACACACACAAAAACTGTTCAAAAGCTCCTGAAAACAAGTGAGTCTTTAACAAAGCTTTGAAGACAGCAACAGATGAGGCTTTTGTTGAGCCTAGTGGTAGGTTATTCCAAAGCTTTGGAGCGGCGCAACTGAAAGCGCAATAGTAGATGGGAATATGTTTGTAACCCACCTGAACGGTATGACTATGAGCCTTGTGACTACCCAGTTCAACATAGACTACATCCTTGTCATAGACGATGCCTCCTACTCCAGACATGTTTGTAACCCACCTGAACGGTATGACTATGAGCCTTGTGACTACCCAGTTCAACATCGACTACATCCTTGTCATAGACAATGCCTCCTACTCCAGACATGTTTGTAACCCACCTGAACGGTATGACTATGAGCCTTGTGACTACCCAGTTCAACATAGACTACATCCTTGTCATAGACGATGCCTCCTACTCCAGACATGGGAGCATAGATGAGACGTTCCTTCTCATTCAGGGATCTTTTCTTGTCTTTGTTTGGTAGAGGGCAGGGGTCACTCAGGAAGGATACATCCCTAATGGCAAAGTCCCCACAACCTGATCATAACAAAATTCAAAACAAAATCAAGTTTTAATACTGACAACAGTTAAATGGTCTTCTCTAATGATTCATTGTATATTGTTCATTGTACATACAGTCAAAACTGTCTATAAAGGCCATTCAAGGAAACAGAGACAGTGGCCACTGTAGACAGGTGGCCTTTCTAAACACTAACAGGTTCTACAACACACCTTTCTGTCTTTATGGAGACAAAATACATGGCCACTATAGACAGGTGACCTTTATAGAGAGGAGGCCTCTAAGACAGGTTTGACTGTACTAGAAATTCTAAAATGTTGGTTTAAAAAATTAAAGACAGAATTGAAGATATACTACATGTATAAGTAGACTTGCATTCCTTTTATATGTTTCATTCTGCATTCACTTGACAATTAACTTATAAAATTATAAAATAAAATTATCTGAATTCAATATTTGATCCTACCAAGTGTTGTGGATTACAAAGTAAGAAATACCAAGAATAAATTATCCCTGTCAAGAGCAACATTTGAATTAATATCTTTACTTCAACCATCTGGGATATACATGTAGATATTCACAAATAATTCATACAAATTTACATGGAAAAACAAAAGTTATCTCACAGAAAATTTCTATGGTATCTTCAAAACCATGAATAATTCATTGAATCTTGGGATCATTTGGTGAAAATGAACTGGTAAAAGTAGAAGTGAAGAAGAAAATAACTAACTGTCCCACTGGTTGAATTGCACATTCTTGTACAATCCTTTAAAAAGCAGCTCTGAACTTTCAAAGAAAATGTTGATGTTACATTATGTAAAAAAAGAGACCAAAACACTTTGATTTTCAACAGCAGGTGCCACTCACATTATATACAGATGTACCTTTGGTTCATTCCCCAAGCTTGAGCATTCCTTGCCAAGGAGATACCAGTAAAACTGAGTCAACAGTTTATGGACAAAAGCTGTACTTGATTAGGAAACTACAAATGTAGAAATTATACACAGTCTAGCCTTATCCAGCCATGTCAAGACTAGCAAAAACCGGGTATGTGATTTGGCTTAAATGAAAATCATTCGCTCAAACACAACATTTCTCGGAAGTTCAGTATACTTTATGCATGTGATAACATACTTTCTCATTGCTATGATTGTAATGAACTCTCCTGTTTTGTGCTTTCAAGTAGTATACGATAATGAAATAAACCGACCTCTCTTTAATAGAGAGCCATAAAGAGTGTGTGCGTGTGTGTGTGTGTGTGTGAGAGAGAGAGAGACCTTTCATTAACACTTACCTGGAATATGAATGGAGCTGTTTTGCTTGAGTGGTACACCCCTCACATAGCCATACAAAGAGACAGTTCTATCACACTTTGAATTCTGTCTGATCAGCTCCTGATTTGTTAGGTCTTCCATTCTATCATAGAAACATTCAACAGTTTTAGACTTTAGAAAAGTTGAGATCATTATAACGACATGGGGACCCTACTACTGGCAAGTTGGTCACAATGTGTAATACATGGGGAAGCCCTCCTAATCACTGTGATATTTTTTAAAAATGGGGCGGAATTAAGAAAGCTTCTATGTTAAATCCCAGAGTTAACTTACCCCATAATATTGGTATTCTGAAAACTTTGTTCAGGGTTTTTGTTTTTTAATTACTAATACTGTCAATTATATTATAATCCATGTCAACTGTATTGATTAAGATACATTTTTCTTTACTATACTTAAACCAAGAAATGTTAATAAAATTAACTTTTTTTGCAAAAAGATTTTTATCAAAAAATGAGGAGGAAACAAACAAAATAAAAGATTTATATAGGTTTTACCTGTCTGCTATGACATATGAATGCGCATTTCGCCAGACGAGGGGTCTGAATTTCATTACAGAGATGAATCGTCCAAGGTTTTGCACCTCTCTATTCTGATAATCACCATGAACCATGCCTGACAAGTAGAACAGCTTGGCACCCTGCACACAGAAACACAGATTAATAATATCGGTTCACTGCAATCATTCACAGGATATTTATATTTCATTCAACAGGCATCATATTTCCTAAATGCATATTTCATTCAACAGGCATCATATTTCCTAAATGCATATTAATCATTGACCTACTTACTGCAAAATTTGGTCACTTTGTCTTCCTGAAGTGATTCAGGCTAGCATACAACTTATACTTTGTGGCTCAAATGGTTCTTGAGATATCACGATTACAAGAAAAATCCAAACATAAAATGCCAATGATGGGCAGAGGCAAACCGTGTATAATTCCTTTGATATTATCCATTAAACCAGATTGTATGACATTTTTCCTCCATTTCTAGTCAATCCTTACTGCAATGGACTATATCAGTCTCCTCACTGGGGATCTTGGCTTTAGAATGATAGGTCGCTACAAAATTGAATGTGGACATTGAGAAAGGATCAGTCATTTTTTTGCATTTTTTAATCTCCCTTTATTTCAGTATTGCAAGTTATCCACATTACATGCATATATTGTATGTACATGTAAACTTATGGATAATTCAATAAACCTTATTATTTAAAATTTACATATATCCTATTCTATCATTTTACAAAGTTCTTATGCATGCTATTGTGTTCCAGCTTTTTAAAGATTATTTCAATCAAATTATTTGAATAAAATTTCAGATTGGATCAAAGCATAATGATGGAAAATGAATAAAGAAGACCAGAAAATACAGGCTTCCATTTTTCTTGTTTACCCTTAATATGTAGATAAGTATCTGCACTTTTTGGCATTTTTCTTTCACAAGATTAAAAACTAAAATTCTATGCATAAATAGGATTGATATTTTAGCAGTCTAATCAAGTGGAATTTGATCAAGTGATGTGGACTGCTCCATGATTAAGAAAAAAAGGATCAAAGCAAGTAAAATCTCACCTGGTAAACTTCAGTCCAAAATCGATTTTTGAGTCTTTTCTTTGTCTTCTTCAAGGCTTTGGTATCTCTCATCATGTCTAAGTGAGTGAGTACTCCCATTATACGTGGGAAGCCATGAACCTGAGCAATGTTCAGGAACTCAAACGTCTCCATTTCAAACCCAAAGCTTGCATCAACCAGGAGTAAAACCTGTAAATTAAAGCAGGATCATAAAGTTTTTGAAGAATCACTAATACAACATGCACTTTCCCACTATTTTAAACAATGCTGAGTGTCTGAGCAATATGTCACAACCACTATACCACACCACACAGACAAAAGCCTTCTGCATTTTGATTGGGGCAAAAACGCCTGGATTACCCATATGTATAATGTGTGCTGCCATAGGAGCGAGTTAGATAAATCCCTTTTCTGTATTATTTTTCCTTGGTTGTTTCGCTATATGCAACTTTAATAAAAACTTGTATGGCTACATATGGTAATGTTTTGACATTTTCAGCTTGTATTTTAATACTGTATTCATTTAATTTCTATAATTATTTCTTTCTGGACTTTGCCAGATTGCTGTTACTAAAATGAGCAGTGTTATTGCCATTTGGATTCTTATGAATAAAATGGGGTGACTATTTTGGAACAGTCCTACACCATTAGCAGACAATTAGATAAGATTACTTATCTAAAAGCACTGTCATTATTTAGTTGACTAACATTACATTGTAAGTTACATCCACCTTTGATCTAGATTACTAATTAGGAAATCTGGGACCAGTTCCTCAAAACCGTCATAAGTCAAAGTTCGGGACATCCCATTGAAACATGTGTTAATTCTACAACACATGTTTCAACTACAGGTAAAAAAAGTTAGACTTATGACCCTTATGAGAAATGGCCACCTGTATAATGTGTATATTACTAAAAAACAATCTGGGCAATGAAATACTTTTGAATCAGGTATAGTGAAAGCTTAGTACCATTGATATGCATGTAAATGGACAAAAGATAGAGGAGGTGTGGACCACACTTTTGATGGAACTTACCAAATCAGCAATCTTAGCGATGTCAATCATACTGCTGATGTCATTGTTGCACTCAATTAAAGTTAGCCTCCTTTTCTTACCTGTTATTAGAAAAAAAAATTGACTTTTGAAAATGTTCCAATGTTTTCATACAAAAATATCTTTGAATCTTACATTCACTTCCTCAGCCAAAATGTTGTCCAATGAATGATGGATCAGGTGTGATCAAAGAATACAAAGTACCAGGGCAAGTATCTACAAGTAGGTTATATTTCTTGTGAATGGAGTTAATAGGGAGATCACTTTTGATCGTTCAGTTGACCAGTTCGTAGATAGCGCATGGTTCAAGTGACCCCAAATATCCACAGATCTTTTAAACATGGATAAGTCAGACTTCGTGCATTTTAGAATAATCACTACCAAAGATGAAAAATGATTACATGACTTTCATGAGCACGTATCAATTATTCATCTCATTGGGTTTTACAATTTTGTACAAATGACCTTTATCTGCATATGCGCAGATTGTATCTACAAACTGGCTTATAGAAATGAAGTGGTATCTAAGTGAATGTGGGAACATGGCCTTCTTATAACAACATTTATTACGAATCAGTCGTCTTTTTTTCAGTAGAAGATAATAAAAGAAGTTATATGGGAAATACCCATGGTTCTTTGCCAGAAGAAGAGAAATCTTCTTCCTCAACTGACAACATCATTTTGGGCAAAGCATAACCCCTATTCAGCATTCCTCTTTTTTGAGGGAGGTCATCCTATTGATGAATGTGATAGCTGTATGCAGAAACCCATTCAAGTAAGCAAGATATTATTCTACAGGAGGGAAGGGGGGCACATGCCGCCCCCAATAATTACATACATCTACTGACAGATTAAATTTGTATGGAATAAATAAATAAAAACTAAATTTTAGAAAAGTAAATCATCTCTTGAAATTCATCAATCATTAGCTAAAGTATTGATAGCAGACAGTGATTAAAACAAGCAGAGAACAGAGGAAAAAATAAGAAAGATTTTGAAAATGTTACCTGACACAATGGTGACAGGTCCCTTGATTGTGCTCAGGTTCTGATGAGTGAAGTTCTTGACAAGACAGCGGATCAGAGTTGTCTTTCCAACTTTCGGAGGACCAACAATTGCCACAACAACAGGAGGAGGCTCCAATGGTGTGCGATCAACAACTGGAATATGGTGTTTTTTCTCCTTTATGTCTAGGGTCCTGAAAGAGTGAAAATATATCATTTCAGGATGTGATAATTCATACATTCTTGAAATTTGGTGCATTTGTCACCACAATCTTATTCATAAGAAATTAAAAATTAATGAGAGTGGTAAATGTTACTCATCCAGAGAATACATATCGCATGCAGGATAATTTGATACCTTTACCGTATTTGCCGGCGTAAAGGCCGCAGTATTTTCCCTTCCGAAAATATCAAAAAGTCTGGGTGCGGCCAATCCGCAACAACAGTAAAAAAATCGGCTGTTAAAACAGCACATAATTTCGTACATATGGGACTCCCAACAGTACAATGACTAGATCTATACCAGTAATGGTACAGGACATTTCTAGATTAACTCCACACATCTTACTGACAATTTCATGTTGCATTATTGACATGAAGTCTAAAATAAACTTCATAACTTATTTTCTAACATAATCTACCGGTAGATCTAGATCTAAGTTCGTTCCATTGCATCACTAAAAGTAAAACTTACTAAAAGAAGGGACCGTTACGGAGCTAGCTGCCAAGCGCAACTGCGCATCTAGCCAAAGTCGCAATTTCGTATTACACCGCACATCGTGGTAGGGGTATTATACATGTATGTAGGATACCAAATCTGCCTGCGATACAGTACTAGCTTAAAATCGATGAAGATTTGCTAAATTATACGATCATTTTTAGGTAAACTTCCTGTAAATTTATAAGAATATTGATGAATTTGGTATCAGTTTGTAAAAAAATAGTGTTCTACAAGAAAATTACGATTATTTTGTTTGGTCCGTTTGGTTTTTTCCTTTGGTGTTTTTTTTTTTTCCTCTACAAAATGTCAAAGTTGGGGGTGCGGCCTATGCGGCGCTGCGGCCTTATCGCCGGCAAATACGGTATATACAGTATATTATGAAACCAGGACCTGTTGCATAAAACTTATCATTGATGGTAACTTTGCCATCTATGGTAACTTCCATGGAATACTTGATTTTGATTGGCTGTTGAGCAATGTTACCATGGTAATTACCATTGATGGCACAGTTACCATTAATGGTAAGTTTTATGCAACGGGTCCCTAATACTATTGCAGGCATGAAATGTTCACAAATTTCACAAGTAGTTCACATTTACGAGTTTCATGCCATGAAATGATTCAATCTCATCCCACACTTACACTGAATTTTGGCATTTAATGAAAGTATTCTGCCATGAAAATTGCTTGTTTAAAAATTGCAAAGTGTCATGTTCTAAAAGTTCTAAAGTATTAGTTTGTTGTGTATTAGACAATGACAATATTCTTGACGGGATTTGTATATCATTTTTGATATAATCATCCTGGTCAGGGCCCTGTCTTGCCTCAAGATCAATTGTTGTGATTAAAACCTCAAACTAAATCCATTTTACAATATGGAAATTGTGGCAATTAGATATTTTACATAATACATGTCGTTGCACATGAAGCAAAATGTCATCAAAGTTTCCAGATACTATGAATTCAACGTCTGGATCATCATCTAAGGCACAACCTATTTTGAAGACCAAAAAAATGAATTAGCATGCGAACCCGAGGGCTGATATTGGCCAAGCCGTTTTTGCCATATTGTCCCGTACGACAAACTTGGGCTTATAGAGGCTGGCGCGGGCACGGCAATAAATGTCAACATTGGGCCTAATAGAATTAATGAGAATAAATACTAACAGCTAAACTATTCCCCTCACCTCTCCCGGTTTACAGAGAAATTAAACTGATTTAAAAATACTCAATGTAATACAGTACCCAATACAGCTGTGCAATTTAAATCCAGTAATACTCAATATAAATGCCATACCTGCGGACCTTGCGTGCCATTTTATTCACTGACTGGATGGCAAAAGCCCTTGGATTGCGTTGACGGGCAGTCATACCTTCATCCTGGGGCTTGTTTCTTGCTTTCTTCTTCTCAAACTTTCTCCCAGCCTGACGCTCCCGATGGCTCTTTTGGGGTCCTGGCTCATCCCCCATTCTGCTTTCTTCTTCTAAAAAGTCTTTCTAAGATTATATAATGAAGCAGTGATCTGGTAAAAAGAAAGATATAAAGGTAAACATAATATCATAGAGATTTCCTAGAACATAGAGATTGATACATGGCTCCTTCTACATACATTTAAGCTAGGCCAGAGCCATTACGTTTTTTTTGCTAAACGTTTAACCGTTTTTACACAGGCGGTTTCGTTTAACCGTTATGAAACTACACTCCATTATACGCTCCATAAACAGTGTTTATTGGCGATAAACAGTGTTTATCTGAATTATTAGGTAAATGGTGGGCCATAGGCGTGCATGACAGTAGTACGTTTAATGAGGGCAACTTATTTTAACACGTACGTAACATTAGAAAATGGAGGTACAGAGTTGAGAAGGATGGACCCAATCGGCAGAAGTCTTGCTCAATTACAGGAAACTCAAGTAAAATTTCACCAACGAAACTGGTAAATTTTATTTGGTTGTTATTTGTCATAAAAAAGAAGGATCATCTGCATTTTTGCAGACGTTTCTCATTTCCGATCCGCGCGTTGGCAATGCGAAAAACGGATTCCGTGTTGAAATTCTTGCAGCCGTATTTTAAACTGTTACTGCGCATGAAGGAAGATGATGTCATCCATTGACAGTAACAGTTTAAAATACGGCTGCAAGAATTTCAACACGGAGCTCATTTTCGACGATGAAAATCCGGAAAAATGACCCTTAAACGCATCATACAGTCAATCTGGTAAGTGGAACCGATGTAGTTTAGCCTAGGCCTAATTTACAATAATAAATGCATCGGATATGCATCGGGTAAAATGTAGTATTTTGGGCATAAGTTTACTGCCCGGACGCGGGCATTAGTTTGCAATGCAGCCGCTATGGTCGGCTTCTGTCTCTAAAGAGAGGAGCTGACCCTACCCAAATCAGAGGCTAACGAACAAAAGAGACATAAATTTTCGGTCTAGAAGTAGGGTGTCTGATCGCGCACCCGATGTTGTGTGCTAAAATCCTTCCCATAGAGATTGCACGCAGCCCTATGCAGTCTACGTACATTGTGCAATCATGCAAAATTGGTCAATGTTTTTATCACCAAATCGAAATTCAAACCTAAATCGCTTGTGATCCTGAAGGTGAAACTCAATAAATGAGGTGTCATATGAAAGAGCAGGTTTTTCTCCATATTCCCCAAAGGAGCTCACTTCGGAATTCTAAAAATATCTTGATCAAAACAGCGATTTAAACATTGTTTCCATCGTAGCTCCGAAATTTGCCACTTATGAGATATGACGCCCCTGGCGATAAGTAGTCCCAGTCGTAAGGAAAATATCCCTAGGCTTATTTTTTCGCTAGCCCCCAGGGATCACAAACAATTACAGTTTGAAAATACCCTTCCCCACATTTTTTGGATCAGCTAAGTAGGGAGGCGTGAGCTCCGCGCCGGCCGAACCCATTGGTGATTGCGCGTAAAATCTGCACATGAATAAACATCGGACCGTGTGTTTGGAAACCCGGAAGTGGGTGCCCATTGAAGACAATGGATTGCCGATCGCTTTGAGTTGCGCATGCAGTTCAGCAACATGCGTACGCTTGCATATTGCGCAATTCAGCTGTTTTGCTAAATTTAGCAAAACAACATAACTCTGCGTGTACGTCTTTTTCATCGATTCTGAGAAAAATACCTGAATATTTCTTTGAGTTGAAGGGGCTGTATCTTTTGATAGAAACATCGGTGGGTCTTGAAATTTGAAATGTATTATTCTGAGTGAATGATTTTTTTCAATTATCCAACCATAATGGTGAAAAACGATCCAAAAGGGAAAATTGAAAAATCGTTCAGACACCCTAGTAGGGTGTCTGATCGCGCACCCGATGTTGTGTGCTAAAATCCTTCCCATAGAGATTGCACGCAGCCCTATGCAGTCTATGTGCATTACGCGATCATGCAAAATTGGTCAAAGTTTTTATTATTAAGTCAAGATTCAAACCTTTATTCTTTGTGATCCTGAAGGTGATACTCAATAAATGAGGTGTCATTTGAAAGAGCAGATTAATTCCAATATTTCCAGAGGGCGTCATCTCGAAATTCTAAAAATATCTTGGTCAAAACAGCTATTTAAACATCGTTTCCTGGCTAACTCGAAATTTGCCACTTATGAGATATGACGCCCCTGGCGATAAGTAGTCCCAGTCGTAAGGAAAATATCCCTAGGCTTATTTTTCGCTAGCCCCAGGGATCACAAACAATTACAGTTTGAAAATACCCTTCCCACATTTTTTGGATCAGCTAAGTAGGAGGCGTGAGCTTAGCCGGCCGAACCCATGGTGATAGCGCGTAAAATCTGCACATGAATATGCATCGGGCCGCGTGTCTACAAACCCGGAAGTGGGTGCCCATTGAAGACAATGGATTGCCGATCGCGCATCATTTAAGCAACACGCGTACGCTTGCATATTGCACAATTCAGCTGTTGTGCTAAATTTAGCAAAACAACATAACTCTGCGTGTACGTCTTTTTGTGTCTTCTTCTTCTTCTTCTTCTTCGCTAGTATAAGTACATATGTACTGCAGTACTACAGACTACAGACAGTGTTGCCCGTCTTAATACACAGCCAGAATAGTAATGTTGCTATGTGTGACCCAAATAAGAGGCTAACGAACGAAAGAGACAGAAATTTTCTGTCTATTCAAGTAACTTCATGCTTCAGTCGTGTTCAATTCAGTCCCATACATTCGGATTCTTGTAAGTTGTACTACTACTAGACTAACTAATAGTAATAGACTCTAATTAATATATTTGCACTTCAAAGTCCTGTGCATTATTTGTGCACCATGTGTGATGATAACAGCTGGACCTTACGACAAGATTCCAATTTCTTTTTAAAGAATATTTCATTCAAAATGGAACATTCAATTTGTCCGTAGATTACATACCGGTACGAACCTGATGATCCTGATCTGCTCCATGCACGTGCACGTGTTCGTATGTGTATGATGGTCCTTGAAACTGTACTAGCGACCGATAACGAGGAAGCAAGCGACCAATAAACGAAGGTTATAGTGTCTCCAAAACGTCCAATCAAAAAGGAAAAACAATGATGATTGATTTTTATTCGCCAATTAGCGTCCAACATACAACAATATACAAGAATAACATATCAAAATTAAGTCAGCTTGAACAGGATAACCCACGAAAGCTCGAGAGGGTTTTTTTTCCCAGTTTTCCGAATATAATGAGTCGATGCACGTGATGCAATACAAGTTGTTTTGGTCTTTGGTTGACTTCAAGAAAACCAGCTTTAGAAAGTTCGCTGTAGCCACCATGAGTTCTTGGACCAGAACAGTTGATGAATCTCACCATTTTGTTTGTATAATTTTCAACTTCTTTTGATCTGACTTGTTGTGTTACTATACCATGCAGGGTTAGCATATTCGAATAAACATTGAATGAGAGCAAAACAGAGTATACGTCTTGCTTTTAAATCCATACAACTTTGATATCTGTACAAAAATTTCAGACAAGAATTTCCTTTTTTTTACAACTGATTCTACTAAAGATGAAAATGAAATTGCGCTAGCCAACTCAATGCCTAAATACTTCACATATTCTTTACTCTTGATTACTTGATTATTGTGTGTAACTTTGAATTCAAGTGACTTTTTATAACAAAACAAAATGCTTTCTGTTTTTCCTACGTAGATATTCTCCTCAAGATATTTTGGATTAAAAGAATTTTAAAGCTCAAAAGTCTTCTTCTTCTTCTTCCAGTCAAGTACAGACCGCCGTTGGCGTATTATCGTACTTGTGCTTGCCAAGTGCCCAGATGAATAGTGCAAATAAAAATATGAATACAAATTGATACTATGTGCGGCTAATTGGGCTAAAAACAGAAGAGGCTTAACGAAGCCTCATTTGTTGCACCCCCTGCTTGAAGATCAATAAGGAGGTGCTGTGGACTAAACTCGGTGAGAGGGAGTTCCATAGTCTGACTGCATCAGGAAAAAATGCTCTTTACTCTCATATACACATGCCGAAAGTTTTTGTCTCGGTCTCAGTCAGGGGCGGATCCAGCAAGCGGCAAGGAGGGGGCCAGAGAGGGGGCCCAATTCGTGAGTAATTATTTAGCGGCGAATCAGCCAGCTGTCGAATAAGCGGGGGTAAGGAGCACTATTTTTGTGTGTGTGCCCAATTCGTGAGAAAATATTTAGCGGCGAAGCAGCCAGCCGGTGAATAAGCGGGGGGAGGAGGAGGGAAGGGGAGAAGGGGGGGGGGGGGGGTAAATGATTTTTTCTTTTCTTCTTAACACCCCTTGAACAAAAAAATTGTATTTTTTTTTTTTTTGCCAGGAGGGGCCCATCTTCAACCAGAAAAAGTAAATTTAACGTGTTTTTACCTTTTTGGGCCTGGATCCGTAATGGAACAGCAGGACAATGGACTTGTCATTCTCCGAAGTGGATGACGACGGTGTTGATAATTATACCATCGCCCAAATGCTCCTCGAGCAGCTGCTTTACGAAATCATATGATTTGTTTGTCATCCCTGAATACAAAAATAAAAATTGAGTTGAGAATGACAAAAAAAAAGCTCGTGTGTTTGGCCATTTATTCTCCTGAAGTCTTGTAGTCTCAAGTGTAAGAGAAGGCTTTTTTTGCTCTCCTCTCTCGATAAGAGCATGAACAAAAAAAGCAAGCTTCGACACGATGATAATTATAAAACACAATGACAGTATGACGGTATAGGGCACTGTAGATATTCAAACCGAGTCAAGATATTGACGAGAAAGAACCATCCGCTGATGATGCATGCCGGACAGGCGTATGCAAAATGACGTAACTGTATATAGCTGATTTAAAATTACTTATATAAGATAGAATATTGCCTGCTGTATAAATCTATGAAAGAACAGATACTTGTTTGGACGTCGCACTCTTTCAGATTTTGCGCTCTGGTTGTATATTTTTTGTGCCTAGATCACGTTGATTAATTTCAAAGGGATTACATGATCTGCGGCCCATCTTTGCTATAGTGTACTTAAAAGAAGTTAGAAGGTCAAATTAGCGACCAGATCGAGCCATAATGATCTCATAAAATGGCGCTATATAAAAGACCGAATCGGTCACCAAAGTAAACTTATTCGACTCATTCTGCTTTATCCGAATGCAATATCGAAGCGAGTTAAGGAGAATAGATTGTAATCTTTACCCTTCTTAATGTCCAAAATGTCAACACCGCCCCCCCCCCCTCCCCTCGGTATCTGGAAATGCACCTTCTTTTCCAGGTTTAAAAAACAAATTGTCAGTCTGAAGCATGACCTGCCCCACCCCGCCCTCATTAAAACAGCCATGTTCCAATCCCTCCTGAACCCCCTCCGCCGAAAAAAAAAAACAAATCAGCGCTATACAGGGCAATGCGCAATCTTACAACCGAAAAAAAGATGTGACGACACAATGCTTTTCCGCGTCCTAATGCCAGGTAAACTCTCCTAGCTTTAAGATGTGACCTCACAATGATACTGGCGCGGCGCGCAGACTTTCATCCAATCAGCGCGCAGTAACCACTCACGTGATGTCATAATGCGTTACGCGCCGGTATGTTTACGTTTCAAGAAAATGTGTTGCTAACGCTTCATTCTTTACTGAATTCCCCTTGCATCCAGATGTCTTTACATCTTGCTTGCTTCACAATGCCAAATCAGTCTCTGAGAAGGCGTCGATTCTTTGGTCGATTCAGAAAGACAGTGACCAAAGGCTTTCGAAAATTATGCTGCTGTGTTCGAGGTAAATAAATGAATGAGATAAATGGCATTCTCAAATATCAAGATGAATTCCCAACGATTAAAGGGGGGGGGGGGTAAATAGGTGTTTAATGAAAGTTAGTACGTACATGCCCACTTAAACGAGATAGAGGTCGTGTCATTTCCAAACCAAGATAGGCATACGATGAGTTTTTAAGAAGAAAAAAGAATGAGCGAACATCGATGTGTGGATAAGAAAATGATATGATATTCTCATTATTTTTTACAGCATCTACTGATGACGTACGTCCAGTCGCAGTGACAGTTGATGATATTGCATTGGTAAGTAAATCGTTTCGAACAATACCAAAAGTCGAATCCTCTTCTGAAATTGTTTCAAGAATCAATGCCACGCCTAGTAGTATAAATAATAAACAGAACACTGCAAATTGTAGTGGGTTTTTTTTTTGGATTCCAGACTAGAACGGACTTTCGAGTTCCCTTTGCTATTTTTACTGGAAATCAAGTGGTTCATTCTCAAGCATAATTCATCTCTTCACTCTCTTTCCCATCTTTAATCTTGCAGTTCCACCTTGCAAGTGGAGCATACAACTTCGAAATTCCCAAAGTTGAAGAGGATTGCAACATAGACACCAAATCCCACTTGGTCGTTCATTCAGCCGTGTCTGACGACGACGGTTATGACGACGACAGCTTGAGTTCGATCTCTGACTGGTCCTCGCTTTTCGATGAGAGCGATGATGATGACGATATGTCGAGTTTTACTACCGTATCTGAACTATCGGACTTCACGTGGGATCTCTTCGAAGAGACCAACAGCAGTACAATGGACTTGTCATTCTCCGAAGTGGATGACGACGGTGTTGATAATTATACCATCGCCCATATACTCCTCGAGCAGCTGCTTTACGAAATCATATGATTTATTTGTCATCCCTGTATACAAAAATAAAAATTGAGTTGAGAATGACAAAAAAAGCTCGTGTGTTTGGCCATTCTCCTGAAGTCTTGTAGTCTCAAGTGTAAGAGAAGGTTTTTTTTTGCTCTTCTCTCTCGATAAGAGCATGAACAAAAAAAGCAAGCTTCGACACGATGATAATTATGAAACACAATGACATTATAACGGTATAGGGCACTGTAGATAAACCGAGTCAAGATATTGACGAGAAAGAACCATCCGCTGATGATGCATGCCGGACAGGCGTATGCAAAATGACGTTACTGTAGCTGATTATTACTTATATAAGATAGAATATTGCCTGCTGTATAAATCTATGAAAGAACAGATACTTGTTTGGACGTCGCACTCTTTCAGATTTTGCGCTCTGGTTGTATATTTTTTGTGCCTAGATCACGTTGATTAATTTCAAAGGGATTACATGATCTGCGGCCCATCTTTGCTATAGTGTACTTAAAAGAAGTTAGAAGGCCAAATTAGCGACCAGATCGAGCCATGATGATCTCATAAAATGGCGCTATATAAAAGACCGAATCGGTCACCAAAGTAAACTTATTTGGCTCATTCTGCTTTATCCGAATGCAATATCGAAGCGAGTTAAGGAGAGTAGATGGTAATCCTTAGTCCTTACCCTGGCTTCCTAATGTCCAAAATGTCAACACTCCCCCTCCCTCCGGCCTTCTTTTCCAGCTAAAATAAGGAGCACTATTTTTATTCTTCATCGGGGGGGGGGCAGGGGAGGGGGCCTGGGCCCCCCGGGCTCCCACCTAGATCCGCCACTGGTCTCAGTTCTGTTTCAGATTGAAGTTGAGCTAGCTCAAATCCCCCCACTCCGGGGTCGCCGGGACCGTATTCGTGTACCCAAAATCTCCGGTTAAGGGGTACTTTTCGCGCGACAAAGTCCGGCCCGAGAAGTTGTAAAAAAAGGCGGTGTATTTGACTTTCACCCGGAGATTTTTATTTAAAAGGGGGGTATTTTTTCTTTCTCTCTCTCTTTGAATTCATGAGAAATTTAAAAAGGGGGTTACAAAATATCTTGAATATCATAGATAGGGGGTACATTGAGCAGTGGTCCGGATTTTTTTTTTTTTTTTTGGGGGTGGTTTCGATGCAAGGCAGGAAAAGCCCGCGAAAGGGGAGTTCAGAAATGTTGGCAGTCCTGAGATAGGGGTGCTTTCAAAGGGAGGGAACAAGCATACTATACGCGTACCCTAAATTACACTGAGTGGGGGGGGGGGGTGACACCCGGGGGGCCGCGGAACCCTGCTCATCGAGTTGCCGCCAAGGAAATGAAAAATACGTATTTTTCAGCCTTCAGGGGGGGGGGTACTCACATATTAAGACAAACGGGGATGTGCATGCCGCTCTAATGTGTCGCTTTTTCACAAAAAATCCCTAAACATGGCCGGCCGGGTCACATTTTTTACAAAAATATCACGAAACATGTGTCCGTTTTTCCAAAATTGTGAAAAATGAGCCCATAATTCGAGAAAAATCTCTAACATGGGTACCTTTTTCTGCCAAAATGACTCTTAAAAATGGGTAAGGGTTTCGAGGCTTGAGCGGCACAACCCCGCCCCTTACTCAGTGTTATTTAGGGTACGCGTATGCTCGTTCCCTCCCTTTGAATGCACCCCTTATATCTTCGAGAGTACACCCCCTTTTTTACAATTCTCGGGCTGGATTTTGTCGCGCGAAAAGTACCCTTTCCCGGAGATTTTGGAACGCGCATGCGGTCCCTCCGACCCCGGAGTGAGGGGGGGAGGGCGGGGCACCTCACGTCCAAACCAAATCTGAGTACTCCCCACCCCTCGGGTCTCCCCAAAAAAAAAAAAAAAAAAAAAATAGAACGTCGATTTCTTGAAAAACAAATATAAGGAAACTGCTAGACTAATTTTATGAGGAAATAGCATTTTCATTGCTCGCTTTACTTAATCGTTATAATCACACTTTAAAGCGCTTAGAAACGTAGTATTAAGCGCTATACAATTAATGTATATTTATAAAATTATTATATTTTAGAAACAGGATAATTTCAAGCAGCGAAGTGCCTCAATACTACCATATTTGGGCAGCGGGGTGCCTGAATATCCTTCTTTTTGAAAGTGCGGTGCCCGAATATATATTTCACATTGTTTATATAACGACATTCAGTTTTTACTATACGCTCATTCGCTTCACTCTCTTGCAACATTTAGAAACAGGATAATTCTGGCATTTCTGAGCAACGAGATGCCCGATCATATTCTCATATTCGTATATCGAGGTGACCGAATATATGATTTCTATATTCATGTATATTCGGCGGCGAGGTGCCCGCGTACATTATTTTATATCTTATCTAGTGTGTTGATGACAATTTTTTTGTTTTACCATATTATTTTTTTGTTCGCTCACTTCGCTCGCTCGCAAAGTTAAGAACAAATGTGCCTGTACGTGTGTGTATGACTTACTGTTTCAGGTTGAAATTAGAGCTCAAACCGGCATATAAGGAGTTTATCCGTACAATACATAAAATAACGGTCGAAATGCGTTTTTAAGCTCGAAGGCTTTTGAAACTATCGCTTGACATTTCAACTAAATAATGACCTATGTATACATCATGTTAAAGCTGTAACCTAGTTTGCTCTTTACTCACATTTATATGCCACATGCCGTTGGAGCGGTCTAACTAAGACCCGTTCCTCAGAAGCGGTTCTTAGGTGAGTGAGAACGGTCAAAGTGGTCCAGGAAGTGGACTTCTGGACCGCTCCAGAAGACCACCTCGGGAGGTGGTCTTGAGGAACGGTCTTATTAAGAGCGGTTTGAACCGCTCTAACGTGCAATGTGAACGGAAGCGTACTTTGAACGGAAGTGAGCTAGTGACGTTCCGCGCGAAACATGTAGTACGGTACATACGGTTTGCATTCCGCGCGCGAAAAAATTTACCCGCTGACCTGAGCTGCCATAGCAACAAGACCACTTTGACTCGTGGAGTGGTTTGAGCCATAAAAAACTGCTCGGAGTGTGGACGCTCGCAAACCGTTCCTCAAGACCCGTTCCTCTGGAGCGGTCTAACTAAGACCACTTTCAAAGTGAGTGAGAACGGGGTTACAACTGTTTCAGATTGAAGTTAAGGCTCAAACCGGCATATTGGAGGGCTTATCCACACAATTATACAATAATGGCCAAAATGCGTTTTTAAGTTCGTATGTGCCTTTTTGAGTCCTAACTTCAATCTGACACAGTAAGACCAAAACAAAAACTTTCGGCATGTGACATATAATAAGTAAAGACCGACTTTACAGCTTTAACATGGTGTAGGTCATTGGGGAATGTAATGTACGCATTGTGCGTGGTGTATATCCGGGGGGGGGGGGTTGAGGCAGAGGCGGCCCTCCCGGGGGCAGGAGGCACAGTGCCCTCCCACTTTTTCAAGCACCCGAAAAGTGCCCCTTTTTACATAGGAAAAGTGCCCCTTTAATTTTGTAAGAAGTGCCCCTTTTTACCTAGGAATAGTGCCCCTTTCACTTTGACAAGTGCCCCTATTAATTTGTAAAAGTGCCCCTTCCCTTTTCAACTCTGATAAATGCCCTTTTATTTGGACACGTGCCCTTTTCCTTCGACAAGTTCCCATTTTCCTTTGCAATAAGACATAGTGTCCATTGTCCATTCTCATAAGTGCCCTTTTTAATCTCTGGTAGGTGCCCTTTTCAGGTACGAGAAGTGCCTCTTTTCACTTTTGATAAGTACCCCTTTTCCTTTGTAAGAAGCGCCCCTTCCCCTTTTAATAATTACCCCCTACCCCCATTTTAACTCGAATAAGCGCACCTTATATTTTCACATATGCCCCTTTTCCTTTCTAATAAGTGCCCCTTTTCCTAATGATAAGTGCCCCATTAAAAAAGAGCCCTTTCCCCTTCTCATAAGTGCCTCTTCTCTGATAAATGACCCTTTTCAGGTACGAGAAGTTACTCCTTTTCACTTCAGATAAGTGCCCCCTTCACCTCCGATAAATGCCCCTTTAAAATCTGATCGGCGCCCATTTTCTTTCAACTAATGCACATTTTCCTTTATTATAAGTGCCCCCTTTTCATTCACATAAGTGCCCCTTTTTATATCTGGTCATTGCCCCTTTTCAGGTGCGATAAGTGCCTCTTTTCACCTCTGATAATTTCCCTTTTACCAATGATACGTGCCCCTTTTCGTTTCTAATAACGGACCTTTCCCTTTTATAAATGCCCCTTTTCACTTCTTATAAATGCCCCTATCAAGGTCTGATGGGGCCCCTATTCCGTCGGCAAATGCCCATTCCCTATTCTCATGACTGACTTTTTCATCACTGGTGAGTGCCCCTTTTTGAGGGTGTAAGAAGTGCCCCATTTTCACCTCTGATAAGATTAATACTCTTTGTACTTTGACACATGCTCCTTTTCTTTTTTGATAAGTGTCCCCTTTTCCTCTCATCATTAAACGCGCCCCTAATTTCAAGCGACTAAGAGCAATTTCCCCAGAACTCGCTCGCTACGCTCGCACGCATCTATAAATGATATACGCATGTTACTTATCAAAGGCCTTTTCATTCTTCTGTTATGAGAATGTGCTTATAATCCCATCAGGATTGGGTTTTTTCCTCTTTATAAAATGTAATTTTTCGCACTGCGACCTCACAAATCTTAAAATTTTTCCTCGCTCGCTTCGCTCGCTCGCAAATAAATTTTCAGACCATCACACCCAACTGCAAAGCATGATGCTTAAGCAATATCTTGTATGGTGTATAAAGTGAAACAAATATTGAAATCATAATGTAGGGGTATATACCAACGTCTAAAAAAATGGTATATTTTCGCTTTGAGATTTCCCGTTGTAGGTGCCCTTTTTTCCAGAAAGTGCCCTTTTTCTTGGTGCCCCCCCACTTTGGAAGTTGCTCGGCCGCCCCTGGGTTGAGGGATAAAACACAGAACTGAAGGGTAAAACAAAGTAAGCTTTTTGTGTGACCTTTGTATTTAAAAAAGAAATGATTGGTTGGTTGGTTGGTTTTACCTGACTGCTAATTCAATTCCATTCAGTTCAATTAATTTAATTTTCCTCTTTCAATTTTTTCATATTTACAATGATGGTACATTTTTACATAATTATTCACAAATTAATATATATATATATATATATATATATATATATATATATATAGATCAATATACACAATACAATACATTAACAAAAAAACATGATGATGAGGCGATAATTACGTGTATGCTTGTAAGTAAGCAACCAGGGGACCGACGGCTTAAGTCCTCTCCGAGGGACTAGATAATGAGGATTAATGCCTTACCAAAGGGCACTTAGCGCATCGAATTGGTTCCGAACCCGGGACCTCCCGGTTACAAGACCACTGCTCTATACCACTGAGCCATTGCGCCTCACTCTTACACAGCTAATCTTCTTTCACTGGATCACCCAATTCCTTCACCATGCAAGTCATACAGGCCTACATTTTCTATGGGAAATGTGATATATTAAATCCATACCAAATCACAAGAATTCTTCACATCCGTCATGTGTTTTTTTATTGATAATTCTTCAGCAAGTCACGGGAACTCTTCACCATGTCATGATTTTCTATGGATAAACTTGAATATTAATTCTTCACCAATTTAAAGGGGAAGTCCAGTCAGATATCAAGTTGGTTTTAATTGAAGCAGAAAAATGAAAGAGAAAATGGTCAGTGAAAGTTTCAGCAAAAATCGATTAAAAAATAAGAAAGTTATGAAAATTTGAAGGTGCGATCAATCAAACACAAATTTTCAACTCTGTGACGTATCTTGCGAGGTGCCCCCTTCACTTCTGACAATTGCCCCTATTCAAATATGAGAGGTGCCCCTTTCCCCTCTCGACAATTGCCTCTTTTCCTTTCTAAGTAGTGTAATTTTCCATTCAGAAAATTACCCCTTTTCCTTTCTCCAAAACATAGAGCAACTTCCCCCAAAGTTCACTAGTTATGCTTGCTCGCATTTATTTAATGTAATAATGTGACTTATTTATGGTCTTTCCAGTCTTTAGTGGTGAGATTGTGCTTAAAAACCCATCAGGATTGTTTTCCTCTTTATAAGATCTAATTGGTCGCAATACGACCTTAAAAATCTTAAGATTGCTTCACTCGCTCGCAAATGAATCGACCACACACCAACTGCAAAATATGAAGATTAAGCAGTATCTTGGACCATGCAAAGAGAGATACAATAAAACATTGAAATCATCCCTGGTAATGTATATAATGTTGTTGTTGTTGTTTTTATTTCCGAAATCAGATAAAAATAGTATACATAGTAAAATATACAAAATGAAATATTAATACATGTACATAGCCCAAAATCGGTGAAAAGCCCAATTCAGCAATGTTTATAGAACATTACTGTTCTTCCTTGGGGTCCTTACACTACAATAATAACATAAAAGCTATATAAAGCAGAATAGAAACAAAACATAAATAAAAGTTTTTTTTAAATACCAAAGTAACAAAATAACAATGATATGGTATATAATTATATACACCAATGTCTAAAAATTGTATGTGTATTTTACTTTGAGGTTTCCCTTTGTAGGTGCCTCCTTTCTAGAAAACGCCCTTTTTGTTCGTGCCCCCACCACCAATTGGAAGACACTCCGCCGCCCCTGGTAATATATACATCAAAATGATTGAATTAGGGCTAGAAGAATAAAGAAAATAATATACGAAATGGTGATCGCTATGTTTTGGTTCCCATCAAAATTTACCATCTGTATTTTTGTACAGTTTTGTACATGTTTCTGTACAGTTTTCTGTTATAATATAATTTGTTTATGTTTTGTTTCCATTTAACGTGCTTCTATTACTATATAATTTGATGGGAGGGGGGTTAATAAATTGTATATGATTATGATAGTACCCCAAGCCAGGATTTCATTTCAATACATTATGTCATTTATGTGAATATGAATTTAAAACTTGTATGGGGAGGCGGGGTACGATCCCCTGAACAAATTTCCGGGGGACGTAGGGGGACGTGTCCTCACCCCCTTTCCCCAGGAACGCCATCCCTAAATGCACCTAAATAGTGTTGGTACCTGAGTAATGTCATGACATATCTTGATCATGCAGCCTATTTGTATTGAAAACCAAAAAGCACCCCCTCACGTTTATTGCTCGCAATGGACCACGTATTTTTTGTGACATATTCTTATTCTCGGTCGCATTTCAGTTTCCGTCTATAGGTTGTTTATCTTAGCCGTATACATAGCCCAGATTTTTTTTCAGTGGAGAGGGGGTGGCACCTGAAATATGTTTGAGTTGAAGCGCGTTAAATCATATTACAACGAATATTCTATGAAAGAGCTTAGCGAAAATTGAATTTCAACGAAGAGCTATCGTTCCTTGACTTGGTGAAGAAATTATTATACATACAAAATGTACATGAAGGTGGTATGGTGAAAAGTTCTTGTGACTCGGTGAAAAATTAATACCCATAGACAGAGGCAGCGGAGCGACTTCCAAAGTGGGGAGCACCAACAAAAGGGCACTTTCTGGAAAAAAGGGCATCTACAAAGGGAAATCTCAAAGCAAAAATATACAATTTTTTAGACATTGGTATATACCCCTATAATTTTTATTATATTATCAGGGATGATTTCAATAGATATTGCTTAAGCATCATACCTTGCAGTTGGGTGTGATGGTCTGAAAGTTCATTTGCGAGCAGGCAAAGCGAGCGGGGAAAAAAATTAAGATTTGTGAGGTCACAGTGCGAAAAATTACATCTTATAAAGAGGAAAAACCCAATCCTGATGGGGTTATAAGCACATTCTCATAACAGAAGACTGAAAAGATCTTTGATAAGTAACATAATTATAACATCTATGAATGCGAGCGAGCGTAGCGAGCGAGCTTTGAATTATTGCTCTCAGTCGCTTGAAATTAGGGGCACGTTTAATGATGAGAAGAAAAGGGGACACTTATCGAAAGGGATGACACTTATTAGAAAAGAAAAGGAGAACGTGTCAAAGTACAACGGGTAATTATCAGAGGTGAAAATGGGGCACTTCTTACACCTAAAAAAGGGGCACTCACCTGGAATGAAAAGGCACTTATGCATGAAAATGGGAAATGGGCATTTGTCGACGGAAAAGAGGCACCCATCAGATTTTGATAGGGGCATTTATAAGAAGTAAAAAGGGGCATTTATGAAAAAGGGATAGGTTCCTTATAAGAAAGGAAAAGGGGCACGTATCATTGTTAAAAGGGTATAATTATCAGAGGTAAAAAGGAGCACTTATCGTATCTGAAAAGGGGCACTTATGAGAATGAAAAGGGGGCACTAATAATAAAGGAAAATGGGAACTTGTCGAAGGAAAAGGGGTACGTGCCAAAATAAACGGGGCACTTATCAGAGGTGGAAAGGGGAAGGGGCACTTTTAAAAATTAATAGGGCACTTTTCAAAGTAAAAGGGGCACTTTTTATGTAAAAAGGGGCACTTCTTACAAAGTTAAAGGGGCACTTTTCCTATGTAAAAAGGGGCACTTTTGGGGTACTTGAAGAAGTGGGGGCACTGTGCCCTCTGCCCCCCCCCCCGGAGCGCCGCCTCTTCCCATAGATAATATACATGACGATGACTTGGTGAAGAATTCATACCCATAGAAATTGTACATAACGGTGACCTGGTAAAGAGTTTCTGCGAATTATCCATACAAAATGTACATGAAGATGATTTGCATGGTGAAACGTTCATGTGACTGGGTGAAGAGTTCATTAATCTATAACTTTTCCAATAGTAAATGTGCGTGATGATGATTTGGTGAAGAGTTGCCGTGAAGAATTAATATTCAAGTTTATCCATAGAAACTGAAGATGACTTGGTGAAGAGTTTCCGTGACTTGGTGAAGAATTGAGAGTAAAGAGCAGGTTTGCAGCTTTAGAATGGTTAGAATTATTTAGTTGAAATGTCATACCATAGTTTTAAAAGCCTTCTAAATTTGAAACGCATTTTGGTAATTAATGAATGTACAGTGTGGATAAGTCCTCCGATATGCCCGTTTGAGCCTTAAATTCAATCTTAAACATCATCATCATCATCATCATCTATACGGGAGTGTAGGATATCCTGTAGGTCTCCCGGTCAGATCACTTGCTACATTAGTAAAGGTCTATGAATCAGTGCATGCGTGGATGTCAGACTATGCTATAACAAAGTGTTTGTCTGACCAAAAAAATCAAGCTGTGTTTAAATGAATCGATGCTGGTAGTAGTTACTAGAGACACTGGTAAACTGTTCCAAGACTGGATGACCCGTTTGCTAAAAAAGTTACTCCTGACATTCAATCGACAGCGAGTAGTGAATAACTTCAAAGAATGGCCTCTTGTTCTCTGATACTGTGATTTCACAGTAAGACAGTAAGACCCAGACGAAAACTTTCGGCATGTGGCATATATGGGAATAAAGAGCAAGTTGTCAGCTTTAAAATGGAGTAGGTCATTATCTAGTTAAAATGTCGTACGATATAGCTTTAAAAATATTAAAATCTTACTTCTTACCGTTAAATGGAGACGTGCAAATTTTTCTTTTTCGTTTTCAATTGGCCGTTTTGGAGACACTATAACCCCCATATTGGTCGCTGGCTCATTGGTCGCTAGTTCAAGGAGCCGTGTAAAATGGCACACCTTGGTATGTTGAAAATGATGGAAATCAACCCGATTTCTCGATTTTTTGAAGAACTATCGAGTTCTATTGGATTTCCCATCGTAGATTTGAGATTCTACGCTTCGATTCTTGTCTGTAAGTATATTTATTACGTCGTACATAAATTGCGGTAGAAACTTTTACTCATTCATTCATCCACTCAGTCCCGTGTGTTGTATTTTGCGGGTGGCCATAGACTAGTATCAGCATCAGTGTACGGAAGTGAGAGGTGATCCTGTTAGTGTTAAAACTTCCGGTTGTTTCATCGAGTGGTGCTTGGTTCTAACCTGAATTATTATTACTTACATGGTGGGTGGACGAACATATTTAATTTTATGGAAGCATTTGGTGTTGAGAGGACCAGTGCAGCAAGTAGAACTGTCTATTCCATTCGTATTCCACGCTGTACAATGAGTTTACGCGCTCTGATTGGCCGATACGCTCCAGCTGTTTCGAATTAGAGTTATAGAGGGCCCCCACTTACGTAAGCTTAAGCCTCGGTCACAAATGCCATTACGAACTGCTACGAACGCCGTACGAACGATTGTCAGACAATGGAAATTCACACATAGCTGCAACGCTATCCCGGCTGTGTAATAAAAGAGGCAACACTGTACACTGCACATTAACCCAACATTTTTCAGATCCTGCTGTAGGATACTGTCAAATGCCTTTATAAATAATTAGATGGGGCAATAATTTCAACAAATAATGAACTAATGGAACTTACAAGTTTCGTTGGTGAAAATTTCCAGGGTTTCCAGATACACTACCGCTCAAATGTTTTGGCATCGGTTTCGTCTCGTGCACCGCTCCGAACTGTAAACGGTGAACGGAGAACGGTGCCTCGCCGTTCACCGCTCTTCGGTGCCGCGCCGTTAGCTAACCGTTCGCTCACCGTTTGCTCACCGCTTGCTCACCGTTTGCTAACCGAAGTATTACGGTTAATAACAGAAAGATTTGTGTGCGCTGAGTCTGCGAGCGTATCTGTAGAAATCTCAAAAGTCGCACACACGCGGAGATCGGAGTACTAGTTCATTGCATTCACAATCATACCGATGCGCGCTTGCCACTGACGTCACAATCACTTGATTATTTCATCACAATAGCGTGAGAGAATGTTCATAGACGGTTGTTCCGCTGAGATTACATCTTGCTCCTGTGACCGCAATTATACATAGACTGAATTCAGTGAGTACGGCGTATGGGGTAGAGTGTGGAAGGAATGGTTCGGTTCGGCCGCACCGAGATGAATGAGATATGCAACAAGTTTTTTTCACTCTTTACGTCTTCATATATCCGCTTTGGCTGCAGTATTACATTCCATCTTAATTTATAAAATAATTGAAACGGAAATATGAACTTTGACTTACGATAGCTTGCTCATTTAGATCCTAAAATCTAAATTAATGTTTAAGCCAAGAAAGACTTGTCGTCAACGTGATTTGTTGTCAGCCATCTTGATTTGAGTTAATGAATATTCACGAGTTAGCCAGTGATATTTTAACCCAGTATCAAACGATTGATCTGATTGGCCATCAGCATTGTTTTTGTACGATAAGGCAGTGCCCGGCAGTGCCTTAAAAAGGATGTCACATTGCCTTAAAAGGATGTCACATGTGGCAGTCCATGTCCTCGTCGTGCAAATCTAAAAGTTCCTATTTACATGTATAGCAAACGTGATTCCTAGATCTGCATGAGGCGTTATAAAATCAGTCATTGTTACGTCACAATACAGCTTTCATCGCAGGATCTTATATCTACATATCAATGATTTTTGTACCAATACTTACATACAACGTTACCTATAACTCTTTTAAACTTTTGATTTTGTAATGATTACTTCCATTTGTATTACCTGGCATGTTTTGTCATGTACGAGTCTTTTTTAGTTTTGTTTGTATAAGTTAAATCTCTTAACTACTCTTCGGGAACAAATTGAATAAAATGGAATTGAATAATAGTCTACTAAGAGCTGCTTACCCATCAGTTAAATCAGGCGCGGATCCAGGGGGAGCGGGCCCCGCAAAAAGAGAGAGAATGACAAGAAGGGAAAGTGAAAGAGGAGAGAAAGAGGAAGAAGACAAGAAATTGGAGAAAAATAGGTCGGGAGGGCCTTGCCTCCCAGGCTGTTACATCCCCATCAAAAAAATAAGAGAGAAGGAAGGAAAGGGAAAGAAAAAAAGTAAAAGAGGAGATAAAGGGAAGGAAAAAAGAGGGATAAGAAAAGAAAGGGGATATCAGTTGCAATTTTCCCCAATAAGTTGTGGATCGGGGATGGGCAAAGGCCCTTGCCCCCATAAGTTAATCTCTTAACTACTCTTCGGGAGCGAATTGAATAGAATGGAATTGAATAATAGTCTACTAAGAGCTGCTTACCCATGAGTTAAATCAGGCGCGGATCCAGGGAGCGGGCCTTGCCCCAAAAGAGAGAGAGAATGAAAAGAAGGGAAAGTGAAAGAGGAAGAAGACAAGAAATAGGAGGAAAATAAGATCGGGGGAGGGGTAGCGAAAGGGCCTTGCCTCCCAGGCTGTTACATCCCCTCCCCATCAAAAAATAAGAGAGAAGGAAGGAAATGGAAAGTAAAAGAGGAGATAAAGGGAAGGAAAAAGAGGGATAAGAAAAGAAAGGGATATCAGTTGCAATTTTCCCCCAATAAGTTGTGGATCGGGGATGGGCAAAGGCCCTTGCCTCCCCTCACACCGCCCGCCAAAAAAGAAGAAGACGGGAAAGGGAAAGAGAGCTAAAAGGGAACAAAAGAGGAAGAAGAAAAGAAGGGAGATCAGTTGCGATTAATCCCGCCAAGAACGTGTGGAAGGGAGGGGGGCAAGCGACACGATCTCAACATTAACCTCATGGCCCAAATACAGGTGGTTGAAATTTGATATGTACTGCGCTTAGCTGACTTAGGGATTCCCCGAATTATAATGACAATGGGATCTCCATTTTATGACATTAAGTTTGCATGGAAGCTATTCGACATAAACCAGGGAGGTTAGTTGTTTTCTTGCAAAATTGATTGCAAAACTATTTCCAAGTTATATCACATCTATTGATATGGGGTTATGAACTTATTATAATATGGATAAATATGGCTGCTATTTCTAGAAAAACGATGTGTATGTAGCGAGATTTTCAGGAAGGTATGAATGTAAGGGAGAAAGGGAGGAGTAAGGGAGAAAGAGAGAAGAGGGGAGGGGTTAGTGGGACAGGCAGAGAGAAGAAAGAAAGAGGGAATAGAGCGCAGAGAGAGAGAGAGAGGGGGGGGGGTGAAAGATATAAAGAGAAAGAAAGAGATATAGAGATTTGAAAATTAAATTAATGAACGATCCATAACTCCAAATAACAAATAATTCTTTATAATTCTATTCATTCATTACCAATCAGTTGAACCCTGGCCCTACAAAATACAAATTTTGCCACAGACCGCAAACATTATTTTCACAAACCAGGATTGTTTTTAAACAAAAGCGACACAATCTCGACATGACCTCATGGCCCAAATACAGGTGGTTGAAATTCGATATGTACTGCGCTCAGGGATTACCGTAATTATAATGACAATGGGATCTCCATTTTATGACATTCAGTTTACATGCAAGCTATGATTACTCCTGAGTTGGGAAGCTCTTGTATTCGATATAAAACCAGGGAGGTTAATTGTTTCCTTGTAAAATTTATTGCAAAACTTATAAGATTATTTCCAAGTTATGTCACATCTATTAATATGGGGTCGTGAACTTAATATAACATGGATACATAATGGCTGTTATTTCAGTGAAAATGACGCGCATGCTATGAGACTTTCAGGAAAGGAATGAATATCAGAAAACTTGAAAGGACGGGGGAGAGACAGAGAGAGAGAAGAGAAATAAGAGAAAGGCGACGGAGGGGAGACGGGGTACAGAGAGAAAGAAGGGAGACATGGGGAGGGAGAGAGAAAGAAAGAGGGAATATAGTAAAGAGATAAAGGGGGTGGGGTAGAGAGAGACTGGAAGAAAACCCATTTGCTTCTTAATAATCAACAACCCAAGATAAGGAAGGGAATGTTTACATTCAAAACAGGCGGTGTTTGGATAAAAGAAAACAAAATGTAGGTTTCCTGCGTACAACAGAAAACTCAAATATGGTATGATTCCATCAATATTAATAGTGTTCAAACACAGAACCATATATTCTAATAAAATATTATTTCATAGAAATGGATGTGTTCGTAGTAGGAAAGAAGAAAACAACCCAACTTACCCTTTAAAATATTTATGTTGCATTGTCGAACCGCAAACATCAATATTCATGAGCAGTTGGCAAGGCTCCAAGAACTACAGGTCCGAGCGTGGGAACCAAAGGGAGACATTGCGTAACATGGACTTTCTCTGTCATCAAGTCACTCAGCAAGAGATTGAGATAAGAGTCGAGTCGTTGAATGATTTAATTATGTCGACAAGATAAGAGATAAAATTGTTTCCCTGGGGGGCTTGCTGGTTAAAAACTGGTAGAATTTGACGGTGCCAGGTAAAAACGTCAGAGGTAAAAATGTCAGAGGAAAACATGTCAGAGGTAAAAATGTCAGAGGTAAAAATGTCAGAGGTAAAAATGTCAGAGGTAAAAATGTCAGAGGAAAAAATGTCAGAGGTAAAAATGTCAGAGGTAAAAATGTCAGAGGAAAAAATGTCAGAGGAAATAATGTAAAAGGAAAAAAAATTCGAAGGGAAAAATGTCGGAGGTAAAAATTTCAGGTACAAAAACATGTGGGGTTAAAATCGGTGCCGTCATTATATCTCAGCACTTAATCACACAAAATGTCGAGACGTAAGCTACAAACGGTTGATATTTTAATGTTTATTTGGTTTTGAGAAAGTAGGCCTAAGTACATAGAATATTAAGATTGAATGAGATAAAACAGGGAATCAGTTATAAAGATCGCACAGAAATTCCACAAATTCAGTAATTAGACCCATGTTCATGTCCATCCCAGCAAAGACTGTTATGACAAGAAAACATTAAGAAAAAGACACGGATGCTTTGTCCCCCTCATCAATACTTTAACAAACAATAGTTTAACAAACAATATCAAAGCTTTGCTTGAAGAATGTCAGATAGTAGGCCTACAAGTAGTAAACGTTGAGACATATCTACCCAGGTATTTTGTCATGTGCTTTCGACTTTTATTAATGCAGTACGTTTCAAAGGCAGAAATTATTTTATTTGTTGGGTTAAACATAACACTGTGTAACTTTATATAAAAACATCATGTTTGTGATTAAGAAACGTGGGAGAAATACAATTTAAGTCCCTCAATTTCAACTGTTTTTTTTTTCCTGCCAAATTCGTAATGCATTTTGTTTAATGTGTAGACTTATACGAATATGTACCTGCTGGAAACTGTCGTATACAGTGTATGCCAGCACACCTTTATAAATCCTGCACCAAATATCCTTAAAACAATATTATCATGTATACAAGCAGTCTCATGATGCTATACATGGGTACAGTAAAACTATGTTTATGATATATGTTACTCATGAATCAATATTTGTCAATTTCAGAGTTTGATCTCTCACAGCAAATAATTATAGAACGATGTAGCTTAAGCTACAGTCCCATATACGTCCCGGACCGTCCCGGACCATCCCGGACCCCATCCGGGGTGATCCGGGATTCGGTCCGTGTTGACACCGTGTTGGCACCGGGGTGGTCCTGGATGGTCCTGGATGGTCCTGGGCGGTCCGAGTCGACCCGGATGTTTTGACGGTCAAAACTGCGGGGTGGTCGGGACGGTCGGGACAATAGTTTGATCGGGGTGATCCGTGTAGCCACCGTGCTGGGTCGGGGTCATCCGTAGTGGCGCCGGGCGGTCCGTGTTGATCCGTGGCAGTCCGGGAGTGAGTTATTGACCCGGATCACCCGGCGCCCTACGGATGATCCCGGACCCAGCACGGTGGCGACACGGATCACCCTGGACCAGCACGGACCGGCACGGGATGGTCGGTGTCATCCGTGTTGGCACCGTGTTGGCACGGGGTGGTCGGGACAGTCCGTGGCTGCTCCATGCTGGGTCTGGAATGATCTGTACTGCTGCCGGGCTATGCCCGACGGTCCGGGCGGTCCGTAGTGGTACCGTGTTGGGTCCGGGAGACGGTCGGCGGTTGCGATTTTTGAACAAAACATCCCGGACCATCCCGGATCACCCCAGACCATGGTCCGGGATGGTCCGGAGTGGTCCGTGCTCGTCCGTGCTGGTCCGGCTTTATATGGGACTGGGGCTTTAAACAGAACCTCTGCAAAGCGCGCGTTTATCTTATCATGTATACAAGCAGTCTCATGATGCTATAAATGGGTACAGTAAAACTATGTTTATGATATGTCACTCATGAATCAATATTTGTCAATTTCAGAGTTTGATCTCTCACAGCAAATAATTATAGAACGATGTAGCTTAAACAGAACCTCTGCAAGCGCTTATCTGGAATGTGATGGTGCGGTTATCATTTGATGTAACATGGGCGGCTTTCTGCTTTGTATCAAAGTATCAAAGCTGCTTATTGATGTACTCCCAGACTATTTATACCGCAATAGTGATCGACGATCAACTCTTTGCAAAGCGCTTCTCTGGAATGTGATGGTGCGGTTAGCATTAGATGTAACATGGGCGGCTTTCTGCTTTGTATCAAAGTATCAAAGTATCAAGCCCACAAGAAAGTGGAATTGTTGGAAATATGCATTTGTAGGAAATTACATTTTATAATGGTCATTGCCACGCTGTTAAGATGTCCATCAATCTTCAGAAGGGACGGGAAGTGGGGAGGAGCAGAGGACTCACAGTGTGATATCTTATCCTCTTTTTTTTGGGGGGCTGTGTCGACTTTTCTTTTATTTAATGATTACACCATCGAGCCACAACTCGGCCTATAATTCATGGCCAAACTTCTCGATTGTAGACATTCTTTTCCCAGAAGTTTGCTCAGTGTACCAGTATCACTTGCTTAGACAAAGGCATATGAGGGGAGGCAGCTGGGTCACTATGCCCCAAAAGAAGGATACACCCCGTCTCCGCTCTGCAATAATCGGGCAAAAAGTCACAATTTCGGGCAGAAAGGTAAATAAAAGTTAAAGAAAGAAGAAAATAAAGCAGCGCTGAAATTAATGACTGCAGAGAATCCTTCGTTGTATCTTTTCGATAAGCCTGATATACAACCATTACCAATATCCAACCTGTAACATGCTTTTGTTTTTATATTATTACCTCTGACACTTTTACCTCTGGCATTTTTACCTCTGACATTTTTACCTCTGACATTTTTTCCTCTGACATTTTTACCTCTGACATTTTTACCTCTGACATTTTACCTCTGACATTTTTTCCTCTGACATTTTTACCTCTGACTTTTTTCCTCTGACATTTTTACCTCTGACATTTTTACCTCTGACATTATTACCTCTGACATTTTTACCTCTGACATTTTTACCTCTGACATTTTTACCTCTGACATTTTTTCCTCTGATATTTTTACCTCTGACATTTTTTCCCCTGACATTTTTACCTCTGACATTTTTACCTCTGACATTATTACCTCTGACATTTTTACCTCTGACATTTTTACACCGAGCCGAATTTGACAGGAGCCACGCGAGCATAGTAAATCAAGTTCAGGGGTGAGTATATTTACGAACTTTTCTTGGTCTTGCTATTAATATTATACCACCGAACCCGAACATGGGCCTGACTTACAGCAAGAAGTATCTAAAAAATTGATTGAATATTCGGAAAGGTTTTGATTAGTTTTTGATAAGTTTGGATTACTTTTGACAGGAATGGAGGAAATAGGAAATGGCTACTATCTACGATTGTCTACCTCCTCCTTACTACATCACTTACATACACTCCTCTTTCACTCTCTCTCATTCTCGGTACTACATTTTTGTCATATTCTTTTGTCTGTAATTCTGGCAGTATAAATTATAATTATATATTCCATATTTTGATCATGATTTTTTTAAACCATATTTGATTGTGATTTTGTATTACTTGTAATTGTCAGTTGTCAATTTATAATTTGTTTATACTGTACACATCATCAGTGCAGCTTTGCACGGCTGCCATTGAAGTTTTTATTCAATAAATCATTAATTTTATGAATGAATGGATATAAAGAGGAACTAGAAGTAGAAAGTTGTGCGGAAAATAGACTAACGTGTTCGTGTCTTGCCTACTTATATTTATAACTAATCAACACTGTTTAGTCGATTTCCCCTTTTCATATATATAGTAATACCATAATCATTTTATTTGTTTTTTCCCCCATTCTGGCCTTGATGATACCTCATCTCCTTTCCTTCCCGAATAATATCTTCAGCTTTCTCCAACTCCATCCAGTCCTTTCAAATTTTGTCAAAACTGCCTGCCTCTCATTCTTTCTCTCTCCTTCATTCTTTCCTGTTAAATCAACTCTGGTCTAATCGACACTCCTAAGACAGTGACAGTCATTGATCCATTCTATTTTAAAGATTTTATTATCAAGCCTCTAGCGAATCTCACGTCGACAACTAAAAATGATCGCTAATATGTATTCCCTCATTTTTCATCAACATCAAATTTACAATCGTAATTTTTCACGATCATCCTAAGACCTAACCAGTAACCACCACCCCACAATCATCACCACCATCTCATCATAATTTCATCATGATTTCATCGTCATCATCACCATTAACAACTTCATTAAAACGTCACCATCATTATCTTCACCAGAATCGTTCGAATGCAGAGCACAAGTCTTCATTCTTTAAACATTTATAGCAAACGTGATTCCTAGATCTATATGCGGCTTTGTAAAATCAGTCATTGTTACGTCACAATACAGCCTTTCATCGCGTGCGCTCTTTAGCTAACCGCGGACTTTCACCGCTCACCGTTCTGAGAAAGAAATCCGCGCGTGCGCTCTCTCTGGCTAACCGTTTGCTCACCGTTTGCGCTCCGATAGCTTCCCGCGGATTCTCACCGAACAACAAAACCTTGGAGATAACCGCGGAAAGCTTACGATAGGACAAACGGTACCAAACAGAACCGAACCGTTGTGCCAAAACCTTTGAGCGGTAGTGTATCTGAGCCTACTTTTTACCGGGAAATGGTCTCGTACTCGGCTAACATGTACGCCATTTTCGAATTTAATGATGTAATTACAAAATGAAGGTACCGCCCTCAACGCCCGATTACAGTGCTTCCTCGCTTGGTGTTAGGGACGCGATCGGTTCTGTACACAGCTCAGCGGCAGGCTATTAGGTTAGTCTTTGCGCACGCTTTCAGAGTTTAGTATTAAATATAATTATGTACATGACTCTGATGACTCTGCAGCAGGCGCACGCAGGGGGAGGGGGATTTGGGGTTAACCCCTCAAATTTGTGTATGTGTGTGTTTGAGCAACCCCTCATTTGTTTTTCAAGTGAAAAAAAAGTTAAAACAAAAAAATTGGGTTAACCCCTAATCCCCTCAAATTTGTGTATGTGTGTGTTTCAGAGCAACCCCCTCATTTTTTTTCAAGTGAAAAAAAGTTGAAACAAAAAACAAAAAAATTAGTCGTTCGAAATTTTTCCTCAAAAACTGGAAAAAAAAAAATAAATAACCTCCCCACTGAACAAAATATCGGTCAGTATAATTTTCCAATTTCGGGACAGAAAAAATTTGCAAAAAAAAATTGCTCTTACCTTGTGAGGTCTTAGTGCGAACAATAATTATTACATCATATAAAGAGAGGGAGAAAGAAAAAAAATCCTGTTTAGTTTTAGCACAATCAAATCTTATTTATATTATTATTTGAGTAAAGAAATCCTTTGAAATTTAAAAACTTTTAGGATTTTGCACACCTTGGGTTGAAAAATTTGCACGTGTCATTCGTTTGGACTGCAGATCACTGTAAAGCTTGGGATTTGTTCAATAAGTTGTTTGAAATCTCGAAATGAAATATAAAAACTCAAAATAGTTCCTTAAAGAGGATGGCAACGGATATCGGTACGTGCACTGTTGAGCAAATGTACACTCTTCAAATTGAGAATAATAAAATAAGTGATACCTTCAGCATGTATAAAAGAATGGTTCCGCGAGAAAATGTCTGTACTGGTCTACGGGATTTCTTCTCGCAACGTTTTCAGCGATAACTGAAATAAGCAACAATTCCATAGTACCGTTGCGTTCGCTGGTGCCTTCATCTACGTGGAAAGCTAATACGAAAGCTGTAATTGTTTACGCGCGCTCAATCTATGTATTTGGTTAATCTACTTTTTCGTTCACGAAAAAGTATGTGAAAATTATACAGTTGTGAAAATTCCCAGTTGTAAACATTAGTGAAATTACAAATATATTTTGATTTTCTGGGACAGGAAAAGATTTTGTTACATCTGTAGTGACCATATACGACCCTTGATATTTGTGTTGATCATCTATATTAAATCGTTGATATTATCAAGTTAAAAAGTACGACCACGCCCTGGGAGTCCTACAAATCAGTTGATCAGTGTCCTCTTAACTTCTTTATTAAGCAGAGTCTCGTACTATATTGCAAATTTGGTAGTTCTATATTTCTTAGGTGCTGAATGTACGTGAACAATGAAGTAATATGATTAATGATGAGAAACACGTCAACAAATAAGACAAAAGTTTAAAATGAAAGGCACATAAAACAATTTAAGTTTCTCTATTTGTCTTCCTTTTTCATTTAATCATGGTTTCAAGATAACATGAACAAATAGTCGTATACCAATTAATATCTATCAAAAAATTCATAATTTTCAAATGTTATGCCATAATTATTATTGAGACATAATTTTGACAGCTCAAAATGATAAATTTAAAAATAGTGACTATACACGACATATATCTTGACACGATCGATGTAGTATCTAATAGTATAAGAACATTTCCATTTGAGTAATAGTGGATGGAATCATTAACTGAAATGTAAGATTCTATATGAATGCTGTATTTATACGATACGGCCGGACTAAAATTAAGAAACCAAATTACATTCCAAAAAGTAGCCCCGTCATGAAAAGAACCCCATGAGAAACCTCAAGGGGCTTTTTGTAAATTAAACAAAGCGCCCTTGGAAGAAAAAAATTGATGGTTGATTGTCACAAAAGTAACTACACTCCTAAACAATTACTCATAGTTTTATAACGTAGAATCATTTCAAGATTTCGTCTTGCAAAAATATTTCTATGGTAGTTAGGAAAACAATGTGTAACAATAAGAGGTTATCATTGATCCATGCATGGTTGAATAAGCATACATTAATGAATTGTTATTTTCATATTTAAAGATTCACAAAAGTTATATTATCATTGCAGTTTACTGAGTATTAAACAATTTCAAAATGCACTGTTTTACAATTGCAAATAATGCATTTAACCACATGTGCCATTTACCAATAAATATGGATAGAATATCAAAAAGCATTGTTTCATAATCAATGCATTCAGTCATGTGCTGTTTCACAACAATGTACAGGCACGCACAGTATCCTGTGACTTTTCAATTGGGCCATTTTGTCTTTAATCTGTGCTCATATTCAGCCATACAGTGATGTTGGATATCTCTGATTTTCACACAAAATGTACCTAACGACTCTACCAATATTGTGAGGTGACATTGTGATACATTTTAAGGGTTTCAAATTATGAGCAATTCAGATCTGGCTCATTTAAATCATTTTTTTTAAAGGCAAATTTCAATTTAAAAAAAAACATGAAAATACAAAACAAATATCTGATATATTTTGTTCACTATTTATGTCTACTTTACTCCTTTTTTTGGGGGTAAATGCGCTACTTTTACAGTATAGACGGCATCAAATCAACTAAAAATAAGACTGGATTTATTATTGTACATGTAGGTGCGCACGATCTGGAAACGTCATAGTGTAGTGGTTCTGACTCACGTCTTTCAATCATAAGGTCGTAAGTTCGAATCCCACTCCAGGACGTTGATTTCCCTCAGCAAGAAATTCATCCACATTTGTGATGCACTCCACCCAGGTGAAGTAAACGGGGACCTAGCTGGTAGGAATTTATTCCTTGAAATTAACGCAGAGCGTGACAGCTGCTCTGAAAAAGCCATGCAGGGTAATTATGCTGGATTATTGCAGAGCGCTTAGAGCCTTCAACAAAGTAAGTGTTAGGCGCTATATATAAGCACATATCATGATTATAATTCTGTATAGGATAGCATTCACCAACTTCTTTTGTTTTGTTTTACCACTTCCACCATTCAACATGTCAACTCTCAAGTACGTCCTTTCAACACCCTATATCGCTCACACGCGAAAGGCCGCCTAGCTTTCGCGAGTGAAAGACTAAAAGACATTTAATAAGTAACATATTTATATCAACTATAATGCGGCGAGCATGGCGAGCATGCATTGGTGGAAATTAAAGAAACAGTTGCTCTGCCTCTATATATAAGTCACTTTAAATTAGGGCATGTTATAGAGAAAGGAAAAGGGGCACTTATCAGAAGGAATTTTTTACTTCTTACAAGGAAAAGGGGCACTTTTCCTATGTAAAGGACACTTTTCCTATGATAAAGAGGTACTTTGGGACACTTGAAAAGATGGGGAGGACAGTGCCCCATCTTCTGTCCCATGGGCTGATCCAGCCGGCGGCAAAGGAGGGGGCCAGAGAGGGGCCCAATTCGTGAGAAAAACAAATATGTAGCGGCCAGCCAGCTGATGAAAAGAGGGGGTTGTGGGTTAAGGAGCACTTTTTGTTGTTGCCCAGTTCGTGAAAAATATTTAGCGGCAAATCAGCCAGCCGGTTAATTAGCGGGGAAGTGAATACTATTTTACTCAACACCCAGCCCCCTCTTGAAACCCCAAAAAAAAAAAAAAAAAAAAATCCAGGGTGGGGCCCGTCTGATTTTAAAACAAAAGGGTGTTTTTACCTGTTTTTTGTTAACAGGGGGGGCCGCCTCCCCCTGGAACACCCTCTGCCCTGTCCCCTGCTCCTTCGGGAGCGCTGCCTCTTTAAGCCGATTATTAATGCTAGATGCATTCTTAGGGTCTAACTTGTTCTTCTTTTTATTTATTTTTTCTTCTTTTTTGCAGGTTTTTTTTTTGTCCGCTCTCCACAGCCCTGCAATTATACTATAGTGTCGATATTTAATAGGGTAATATCAATCTCCATCCTATTATGACAGGCCATATCATTTTAATGACGTGCCAATATTAACATCTGAAACTAAATAGGCGATAAGCAATAACTGAAAACGTCTGCGAGATAGGACTAGCTACCCGTCAGATATTGCGCAAGTGCTTAAGATGACGTCGAGATGACGTCACGATGACGCCACGATGACGCCACGATGATGTCACTATGGTGTCCGCAACGCACGCAGTTTTCATGTCATCGCTATCACGAGGAGGGAACCATGCAGCCGTCTCTGTCAAAGGAGAGAAAAGGGGCTTTAAAAGTGAGTTTACGAAATTTCTTTTTTATTCTAAAATTAAAATTAGGTAACTTATTGTTATCAAATGTAAGACAGATATAACATAATCTATGATATGTTGCATTAGTCGAGTATTTTACCGGCATAAAAGTGCAAAAGTGATTCCCCCTGACTCTCACCTGTATACAGTGCTATAGGTCCATACGCATTAACATGGACTCTCTAGCTTTGCTGGAGTGGAAATTCGGGAAGACAATGGAAAAACAGAGATTCGTACGAAATTATCGTTCGTACGAACACAAAGGTTCGTACGAACGATAATTTTGTACGAATCTTTGTTACCGTAGCATTAAGTAATTAGCGCGCAAGGCCAAGTGCAATGTCAATACGACTTTTTACGTAACATTACATAACGAACTGACACGTCGTGCTTTAAACAGGTGACGCATTTCACACATAGGTGACGACACTCAGCATAGATCTAGGTACAAACATAAAATAGAAAAATCAACAAACATTTCTGTACAACTTGCAAGTTTGTACCTTAAATATGATGAAAATGAGAATTTTTCAAACTTAAAGTACAAGTCCACTCCACTGAAAAGTTGAGCTGATTAGATAGACAAAAATCTAAAAAGCCCAAATATAACTTGGTTTTGGAAAATGGTGCTCAGGTTTATTTTTATGCCTCCGCCACCGAAGGTGGTGCCGGAGGCATCATGTTTTTGGGTTGTCCGTCCGTACGTCCGTCCCGTTTGACCGTTATCACAATATCTCAAGAACCATTTAAGATTTAAACTTAAGACTCGGGAATAGTATTTATCACCATAGGAAGACGATCTGATTAGATTTTGGAGTACGTAGGTCAAAGGTCACAGGTCACAGAGGTCAACTTATGAAATTCCTTGTATTGAGTTTGTTAGCGCGATATCTCAAGAACCATTTGAGATTTAAACTTCAAACTTAAGGATAGTATGTATCACCATAGGAAGACGATCTGATTAGATTTTGGAGCACGTATGTCAAAGGTCAAGGGTCACAGAGGTCAACTTATGAAATTCCATACATTGAGATTGTTATCATGATATCTCAAGAACCACTGGAGATTTAAACTTCAAACTTAGTGATAGTGTGTATCACTATAGGAAAACAATCTGATTATATTTTGGAGCACGTAGGTCAAAGGTCAAGGGTCATAGAGGTCAACTTATGAAATTCCATACATTGAGATTGTTATCATGATATCTCAAGAACCACTGGAGATGTAAAACTTCAAACTTAAGGATAGTATGTATCACCATAGGAAGACGATCTGATTAGATTTTGGAGCACGTAGGCCAAAGGTCAAGGGTCACAGAGGTCAACTTATGAAATTCCATACATTGAGATTGTTATCATAATATCTCAAGAACCACTGGAGATTTAAACTTCAAACTTAATGATAGTGTGTATCACCATAGGAAGACAATCTGATTAGATTTTGGAGCACGTAGGTCAAAGGTCAAGGGTCACAGAGGTCAACTTATGAAATTCCATACATTGAGATCGTTATCGCGATATCTCAAGAACCACTGGAGAATTTTCACTTCAAACTTAATGATAGTATGTATCACCATAGGAAGACGATCTGTTTAGATTTTGGAGCATGTAGGTCAAGGGTCACAGAGGTCAACTTGTGAAATTCCATGTCTTCAGCTCGTTTAATATGACTTTACATTTGATATTCGATATGATGTAATTTTAATGGAATTTCTGAAAGGATTATGCTTTTATTGCAAGACTTTTCGCCTGTAGAGTATGACGTCACTCGGTGTTGAGGCTGGTGTTGAGCTATCGATAACGCGATCGGTATCGTCCTTCTAAACTGACCGTCGGTGTTGGAGCTCGGTTTAGCAGCCTTTCCATGCTCTCAACACCAACACCAACACCGAACACCGTACTTGAAATCACTCAATGTCTTATGGGTACACAGTTCATGAGAAAAGCAAAAGGCACTGACAATTGAATTTCATATGCAGCGCATGTCATTCTTTAAAAAAATCAAATGAAAACGAGCTTTAATTCTTTATAATGGCAATACATGGTTACTTTTTATGCCTCCGCTACAAAGTAGCCGGGAATTATGTTTTCTGGTTGTCAGTCCGTGCGTACATACGTGCACGCACGCACGCCTGTGCGTACGTCCCGTTCTCGTGATCGCGTTATCTCAAGAACCAATTGATGGATTACCGCCAAACTCAGGTCATGTATGTATCTTGCAGAGCTAATGAACTGATTAGATTTTGGGGTCACGAGGTCAAAGGTCACAGGGTCCATTATGTATGCAAAAATAGCTCGTGATCGCGTTATCTCAACCGATTGATGGATTACCGCCAAACTTGGGTCCTGTATGTATCTTGCAGAGCCAATAAACTGATTAGATTTTGGGGTCACAAGGTCAAAGGTCACAGGGCTCATTATGTATGCAAAAATAGCTCGTGATCGCGTTATCTCAAGAACCGATTGATGGATTACCGCCAAATTTGGGTCATGTATGTATCTTGCAGAGCTAATGAACTGATCAGATTTTGGGGTCACGAGGTCAAAGGTCACAGGGCTCGTTATGTATGCAAAATAGCTTGTGATCACGTTATTTCAAGAATCGATTGATGGATAACCGCCAAACTTGGGTCATGTATGTATCTTGCAGAGTCAATGAACAGATTAGAATTGGGGGTCACGAGGTCAAAGGTCACAGGGCTCATTTTGTATCCTAAAATAGCTCGTGATCATGTTATCATTAGAACCAACAGATGGATTACAATCAAACTTGAATTTTAAAAATTGCTTCCATTTTGGTTTGTAAAATTGCTCTATGGCGGAGGCATTTTTCGACTGCGCGCAGTTGAAGTTCCATCTAGTTAATAATTATTTTTAATGAGCAAAAAACAAGTTAATGATCGAGTCGGTTGTGACGTAGGGCCCTCACAACACAGATTCGTAATGTAACCAAATTTAATGCATACGTCTTTGTGAAGTGCCTCGATACAAACTATTTCATTCACCTGATAAGAATAATGAAACACTATTATTCTTATCAGGTGAATGAAATAGTTTGTATAGAGGCACTTCACAAAGACGTATGCATTACATTTGGTTACATTACGAAAATAGCCTATGGTCAGAATGTATACCGCTGGCACTTTCGTTGTGAGGAGCATACGTCACATCCGTACAGCAATATAAATGTTTTGCTCGAAATACCCGAAACAAAAATCGCTCTTAAAAATCACCTGATTGAAGTACGCCTGTGATATTTGGCAGTTTTAACCTTTGATTTATTTACAACATGTTATAATTTTTGAAAATCGGAGTGGACTTGGGCTTTAAGACTTACTTACGTAAGTCTTAAACTTAAGTGAAATACTTAACTTTTCAAGGACGCTGAAAAAATCGTAACAAATAGAAGATTTGACTGGAATATCATAATTTTGGTATCGGTAAAACGGAAAATCGCAAGCTAGCTCCTCGCACTAATGTCTTATAACATAGAGCCTATGGGAGCCAGCGATAGCCAATCTAAAGGGCCCATGTCGGCTCGGCTAGGCGCCAAATTACGAAAATGAGGCTGAGATCGGATGAACGTTCAGCGCATGCGCTAAATGTAAGCTAAAGTTCTACTTGTGCAGTGGCAGTGCTTGTCGGAGTTGTCCAATCTATTTTTGAAGGAGGGAGTTTTCGGCCACTAACGAGTAACGGCAAAATCCTATTTTTTTACTCTTTATTTCCTACTTATTATCATTATTTGTTCAAATCATGAAGCCAATACTATTATTAATTAAACAAAAGAAGAATCCCCGAAAAAAAATCAAGAATTGTCATGGCAATATTTTACCTCCGAAACAGCGCATGAAAATGAATATTGCCATGGCAATTCATTTCCTTGTTCACTGTTTCTGAGGTAGTTTTCGGCCGCAGGTCAAAAGGGAGCGCGCGTGCGCTTGCCCGCTGATCTATAGCACGTGCGCCAGAGCACGTATCCCCCGCACGGCCGAAAACTACACCTGCAGGTGCGGTGATCAGAAATTGGAATCTAAACTAAACAGAGATACGGCGCTATAGTATCCGACTGCAGTGATAGGATACATGCGGTGAGATACTTATGAGCTTGCGACACTCAAAAAATCTGACTCTATATCCGAAAAATACTTGAAATACAGCTCATTTTATGGTACCCATATTCCTTACAGACATGCGTAAGATATTCAATTTTTCAGATTCGGGTAGCGGGACCGCCGATTACATCGCTAAAATGTGATATTTAAGGATACATTTTCCATTGCAAATGTGGTTCTCCAGTGACTCTGGCATGTTATTGTATGTGTGTGATATGTGATATGCTATTATGCAATGTATTTTAAAGGGATTTTACCATGCATCCAACAGACCGGCCGAAAACTGCCTCCTTTACTCTAGTGCAGCTGCAGATACGACAGATGAAGGAAGACTATTCCAAGACTCAACCACTCTCTGACTGAAGCTGTTTCTTCTTAGGGAGCCTGTATTACATCTTTGTTTATACAGCTTATGTTGGTGTCCTCTTGTAGTAGGGTGTCTGAACGATTTTCAATTTTCCCTTTTGGATCGTTTTTCATCATTAATTATGGTTCGATAATTGAAAAAAATTATTCACTCAAAATAATACATTTCAAATTTCAAGACTCACCGATGTTTTTATCAAAAGATACAGCTCCCTTAAATCTAAGAAATATTCATGCTATTTTTGTCAGAATCGAAGAAAAAGACGTACACGCAGCACGTAGAACTTTAGCTTACATTTAGCGCATGCGCAGAACGTTCATCCGATCTCAGCCTCATTTTAGTAAGTTGGCGCCTAGCCGAGCCGACATGGGCCCTTTAGATTGGCTATTGCTGGCTGCCATAGGCTCTATGTTATAAGATATTAGTGCGAGGAGATAGCGTGCAATTTTCCGGTTGATCTGATACCGAAATCATGATATTCCAGTCAAATCTTCTATTTTGTATGATTTTACAGTGTCCTTGAAAAGTTAAGTATTTCACTTAAGTTTAAGTCTTACTTAACTAAGTCTTAAGTTTGAAAAATTCTCATTTTCGTCATATTTAAGGTACAAACTTGCAAGTTGTACTGAAATGTTCGTTGATTTTTCTATTTTATGTTTGTACCTATGCTGAGTGTACGTCACCTATGTGTGAAATGCGTCACCTGTTTAAAGTTAACGCACATGTCAGTGCGTTATGTAATATTACGTAAAAAGTCGTATTGACATTGCACTTGGCCTTGCGCGCTAATTGCGTAAGCTTACGTAAGTGGGGGGCCCTCTATCACTTTTAATTCAAAACAGCTGGAGCGTATCGGCCAATTAGAGCGCGTAAACTCACTGTACAGCGCTGAATACGAATAGTTTTATGTGCGCAGAGTTATTTTGTTTTGCTAATTATAGCTAAACAGCTGGATCGCGCGATATGCAAGCGCATGTACGCGTGCAAGCGTATGCGTGTTGCTTAGCTGCATGCGCAACTCGAGCGCGATCGGCAATCCACTGTCTTCAATGGGCATCCACTTCCGGGTCTGTTCGCCTAAGACACACACGGGGTCCGAATGCATATGCATGTGCAGATTTTACGCGCTGTCACCATGGGTTCGGGTCGGTGGAGCTCACGCCTCCCTACTCAGCTGATCCGAAAAATGGGGGGGAAGGGTATTTTCAAACTAATTGTTTGTGATCCCTGGGGGCTAGGGAAAAATAAGTGCATGGATATATTCCTTACGACTGGGACTACTTTTCGCCAGCGGCGCCAGGAAACAATGTTTAAAGCATTGTTTTGACCAAGATATTTTTAGAATTTCAGGATGACGCCCCTTTGGAAATGTGGGGATTAACCTGCTCTTTCAAATGACACCTCATTTATTGAGTGTCACCTTCAGGATCACAAAGAATAAAGGTTTGAATTACGATTTGGGAATAAAAACATTGACCAATTTTGCCTGATCGCGCAATGCACATAGACTGCATAGGGCTGCGTGCAATCTCTATGGGAAGGATTTTAGCACACAGCATTGGGTGCGCGATCTAACACCCTACTTGTAGCTTCATGAGGTGCAGATGTGAACTTGAAGAAGACTGTGGGATAGGATTTCACGATTGCACAAGGCTGTATCATCTTGTACATGTAGTTGTAGAATGGTAGACCTCTATCATGTCGCCTCTTTTCCTTCTGTATTGCAGAGAATACATACTGAGGTTTTTGAGTCTGTCTTGATAGGATAGGTGTTTGATCTCAGGAATTAACTTTGTGGCTCTTCTTTGTACCTTCTCAATTTTCACGGCTTCAGTCTTAAACCTTGGATGCCAAATGACGTTACCATATTACGAACAATGGCCTTGAACAAGATTGGTAATGTATCTCTTGATAGTCTTGTGAAAGTTCTCTTTATGAGTCCTAACATCTGACTGGCTCTTTAAACTGCAGTGTCAATATGTGCGTGAAAAGTCAACTCATCGTTTACCATGACACCCAGATCCCTTCCTGCAACAGTTTCTTGGATTATTTGGTTGTTTATGAGGTACGATGACTTGGTATTACCTTTTCCTAAGTGCATAACTTCAGATTTTGCTGAGTTGAAGGTCAGTTGCCAGGAATTGGCCCAGGAAGCTGCTTTATTCAAATCTTCCTGCATCAAGGCTTTTTGGGTTGACGTAGTAACTTCTCCATATACCGGGGGTATCTTGATATCATCAGCATATTTGAATGCCGTTTCTAACCAAACAGGGTAAGTCATTTACGTAGAGGACAAAGAGTTGGGGCCCAAGGACGCTACCCTGAGGCACGCCGCTGATCACTGGAGTCCAATCTGAGAAGTCTCCTCTGATTGCAACCCTCTGATCTCGCCTTATCAAGAAGGCTTCGATCCACTTGGGAACCTGTGCAGCGTTTCATGATACAGTAATAAGTACAAGTTCACCGACATCCCATTGAAACGCGTGTTAAACTTAATACACGCATTTCAATGGGATGTTGGTGAAGTTGTACTTATGACGGTTTTGCGAGACGCTGCCCTTGTGCTCAATGCCGTAGGCTTGGACTTTGTTTAGCAGCCGTTGGTAAGGCACAGTATCGTAGGCCTTACTCACATCAAGGTAAAACACAACAATAGGTCTTCCTAGGTCTTGTAGGCTAGTCCAGTCTTCTATTTGTCTCTTAAGTTGTGTGAAGCTGTGTTGAGCTTCATGAAGTAGGTCATTGTCGATGATGTGGTCCATTACACTCAGTTTACAGCATTCATTATAATGGACTCCATAACCTTGCCAATAGCAGAAGTTTTCTGATTGGTCTGTAGTTACTAGGGTGTCACCTACTGCCCTTCATATGGTTAGGAATTACATTGTCCGTCTTCCAGTCCATTGGAAGGAAACCCTCACTTAGGGACCTCTGGAAAATAAGTGCTAGAGGGCAACTGATCTCTCTTGATAGTTCCTTCAAAACTCTAGGGTGTAAACCATCAGGGCCAGCAGACTTGTTTACCGGTACATTAAGTTTCTATAGTTGCTTCTTCACTATTTTGTGTGTGATATCTACATAGGTCAGGTAGGGTCAATTGTATTTCAAACTCTTGTTGGCAGAGTAGATGCTTTCCTAAGTTGCTGACCAATCCTCAGATTAAGCTTCAATCTAATCAAGCAATGATCTGTCCAACAGTCTGCTCCTTGCATGGCTCTAGTTATGGCTCTAGTTATTAAATTGTAGCCCGTGCATGATTCTCACAACATTGTCATACTTAGTCCATTGTTTTCCTTGTTCAATTTAAATATATGAAAAGAACCATGCCTCTAATTCTTGATAATTCTTATCACATGTAACGCAAATTGTTTATCAATCTTTTCTTGTCATATAACTTCATTTGGAGACCAGTTTTAGGTTGATAGTTCTTTTTTTTCCAACACATCATCTGCTGATCTTATATTTCAAGGATTATTCATCGTTAGTAGATATTTTCTCATTCGCAATTATTATTGTCATAGGGCCTTATTGCTGATTGTTGCTAACTTTGCTGTATCATGATACACCCCTGCATGTATCGATTGCCTTTTAATGTTCGTGATGCCGACAGAGTTTCATTTTATGTTTTTGTTCTTACATATGAACTTCGTGTGTCTGTTCTCCTCTCCTTGTTTCTTGTGGTTATTCCATCTCTTCTAATCGTGTTTATTCTTTCAGTGACAGCAATCTTCCTTGTTTTGTACAGTTTATGCATATGTATTGGTCAGTTCTTCTTTCTCCTTGCTGCCCTTGGATACTCTATTTTTCTTTTCCTTTCCCCATCTCTCCTTCACAGCGCCAAAATTTATCCTGTATTTTATTTCCTCATATTGTCAATTCTTCATATTCGGATACTGATTCTGAATTCATAATGGCAAGTTCACGTGATAAGCAGCAATTTCCTTTCCAGATCCAGATTCGACTTGAGGATGAAGCTAACACTCCTGCCAATTTATTTGATAATTCTGTTATGGACAATATCAACTCTTCAATTGAAGAACTAGAATTTGACTTGATTTCGATGATCCTGCTCAACGCAACGTTTATAAATATGTAACTGTTAATCAGTTTCGTAATGTTGTGAAAGAATTTGTAATGATAAATGTACTTTCTCCTTGATTCATTTGAATATTAGAGGTTTGAATAGGCACTTCGATGATCTACTTTCGCTTCTTGATAAGCCCTCACAAAACCCATTATCCCTAATTGGTCTTACAGAAACCTGGTTATTAACTTGTGATTCCAACCACCCATACTCTATTGATAACTACGATTTTATTCATAAAAATAGGCAAGAAAACTGGGTGGTGGCGTTGCTTTATACTGTATATACTTAAAAAACTTAATTATACCATTCTAGATAATCTCTCAACGTGCAATAATATTATAGAATCCCTTTTTATTGAAATCGTGATTCCCGGTAATAGGAATATAATCATCGGCGTGATATATTGACCCCCGAGTTCGAATGCACATGAATTTTTATTGTATTCATCTGACATATTACAAAACGCCAACTTCAACAATAAAGATTGTATTTTGATGGGTGAATTTAATATAGACCTGTTAAAGCACTTACATAGCAATGTTTCTCAAGAATATCTCGAAACAATTTTGTCTGCTTCTTTCTTGCCACTTATTTCCAAGCCAACTCGTGTTGCAAATACATCTGCTACTTTAATAGATAACATTTTTTCTAATGTTATTCCACATTTTGATTCTTACATTATTCTTTCATACATATCTGACCATTACCCCATTGTGAATCACTACACGGTTTCACAACCATTAATTAACAATGGTCCTTACCCAAGTAGACGTAAAATAACTGTAGAGAATTTGGCTCGCCTTGGTGCTAATCTCGAAAATACTGATTGGTCTAGTGTTTATTCCGAAAATGAAATTAATTGTTCATATGAAATGTTCTCTATTATATTAAACAACCAATTAGAAACTAACATGCCGAGGCAAAAAGTTAAACATGGTTATAAGAAAATGCCCAAACTCCCTTGGATTTCTAAGTCTATATTGCGATCAATAAATCGGAAGAATAACCTTTATTATAAATATAAAATAAAAGGCACTGAGCAATCGAGGAGAAAATATACATCCTATAAAAAACATTTTGACTCTGATTATTCGATTAGAAAAGAGAAATTACTTTGTGAATCATTTGAAACTTTTCAAAAATGATATGCAAAACACTTGGAAGGTAATTAAACAAGCAATGAACCTAGTTAATAATAAATTTGAGTTAAATAAAATCGAATTTGATAATGAGATTGTTGAAGACCCTAAAGATATAGTTAATATTTTTAATACTTATTTTTCTTTAAAGGTACTATGTACCATTTGCAGGCCAAAAAAATGAAAAGGTTAAATTCCAACGGCATTTGAAAGACAATACTAATTTAGAACTTCCCTAAAAAGGGGGCTTGAAAATGTGGGAAAATAACGACTATTAGTTGTCCAATCGACTTAGGAGCTATAGAGCCAGTAAGTAATAGTCTGATTTTTCAGACCATTGTACCGAATGGTCGTACGTTTTATGCTGCGCAAAGATTCAATCAGTTTAATTTTGGCCATTACAAGAAGTGGGTTATTGATGTAGACAAATCATGTACCCTTTACAGCTCATTTTATGTATGTTATTACCAAAGAAGAAAAGCCAGTCAGTCACTCAATAGTGTCTGACAGTGAAGTCTAGCAAGTAAACAGGTTTCCTTGCATAATTTGAATATTAGGACACTGCTAACGTTTAAATTTCACAGATAGGACATACATGACATATTCATAATTCCTGCAAAGTTCTACAGAATTTGATGTTGGCTGCAAAAGGGACATAGTATCTTTAATAGGTGATAATCTTGCTAAAAACATTTTGCCTTCAAACAAAAATTTTGTGGAATTTTTAGGCCATCACAATCCAAATTCTATTTTCCTTGTTCCAACTAATAGGCAGGAAATTATGAAAATTGTTTCTAATCTGAAAGATTAAAAGTTCAGGATATGATGGAATTAATAATGTCATACTAAAATCCATTATTCCCTTTACTGTAGATCCATTGCTTCACATCTTTAATATATCACTTCTACATGGTCAATTTCCTAATTCTATGAAAATAGCCAAAATTATTCCGTTATGTAAAAAGGGTGATAAACTGGATATTGGTAACTACCGCCCGATTTCTTTATTATCTTCATTTTCAAAAGTTTTGGAAAGAATATTCTATATCCGGATGATCTCCTTTTTGAAGAAATATGATGTATTTTCAAACTTCCAATTTGGTTTTAGAGAAAAGCACAGCACCGTTCATGCTTTAATGCAATTGATACATCGTCACACACTGTAGGTATATTCCTGGACTTCTCCAAGGCCTTTGACATGATCAATCACGAAATTTTACTTTACAAACTATCTCACTATGGTGTACGTGGAAAGGCCTTGGAGTGGTTCAGGAGTTACCTCTCTAACAGACAGCAATATGTACACTTAAATGAGCATGTATCTGAATTATGCAATATTAGTTGTGGTGTCCCGCAAGGTAGTCTGCTAGGCCTGCTACTCGTTATTCTTTATATAAATGATTTTTGTAAATCATCTAACTCCCTGTCGTTTATTTTATTTGCAGATGAAACTAATTTATTTTATTCACACAAAAATCCATATGTCCTGGTTGATAAAATCAATGCCAAGTTATTAAATATATTGCAATGGATACGAGCTAATAAATTGTCACTTAATCTCCAGAAAACGAACTACATGCTATTTAGTAACTCCTTGGATTCATTACCCTCTGATGTTATTTTTGACAATACCCCTTTGAAACATGTCCCTCTTACCAAATTCTTGGGTATAACAGTCGATGATAAACTTTCTTGGAAACCACACATTGATAATATTTGTAAAATCATTTCGCGTAATATTGGTGTTATTAATAGACAAAAATTGTACTTACCACAATCATCATTCTTTATGCTGTATTCTTCATTGATCTTACTATATTTAGGTGATATGCTACATAGTAGCATATCACCTATTGTGTATCACCTATTGTGTTTGTATGAATCTTATTTATTTATTTCTTTCTCCAACCGAATTTTGCCATCAATTATCTCAAAAAATTGTATCAGTATCATCTTCAGATATTTACAGTATCTTTGGCATCATCAGGAATCGTGCACCTCCTCTTTTTAGTGTGATCAGTCAACCATGACGTCATCCAGGCGCCATTTTGTGTTTTTACGTTATCATTCATATCTTCATAACCATTCATCATAAATTGCCCAAATTCAATACACATTAACTTTAGGTCATTGGTCAATACATTGACAATCCATGTCCGTGTGCGTGTCACGACTCGCACGTGCGCGCGGAAAAGGGGGACTTATCAGAAGGGAAAAGGGCACGTGTCAAAGTAAAAAAAGGTCACTTATCAGAGGTTAAAATGGGCACTTCTTGCACCTGAATGGGGCACTCATCAGAGGTGGAAAGGGGCACTTATAACAATGGGAAATGAGCATTTATTACAAAGGAAAAGGAGCACTTGTCAAAGAAAAAGGGGACCCATCAGATTTGAATAAGCACGTATCAGAGGTGAAAGGGGGTACTTATGACAAGAGTGATTGGGCACCCACCTGAAGTAAAGAGGGCACTTTTCTTACATAAAAAGGGGCATTTTTGAGGTACCTGAAAAAGTGGGGGTCATTGTGCCCCCCATTGCCTCACTAGGAGTGCTACCTCTGTGTCGGAGTCTTTTCCTGTGTACACATGTTGATCTAGAAGTACAAGTTTATTTGAATTACTTCAAAATTATTAATTTTTCTAATTGGATAGTGCTATTAATGTCCCAAACAGTAGAGATGGAGACTATTTCCGATTTGGGAGACTGCCTCTGATGTCAGGGACTTTTTTCAAGGTTATTGGTAGCCTATTTCCTTTGCTGCAACGAATTTCCTCAGCCCAAAATAAAAAAATGATGAGCACTAATCCTTGTGACAAATTTCCCCTTTTGATCGTCTACTTTTGTTTTCATAATATTTTTGTTATGATCCGCACACAAAAGTTATGAGCTCCTTACTTCAGAGAGGCAAAAATTTGGCTGGGAAAAATAGCCTTGTTGTTGGAATTGTTTCTTTTGTTCTTTTGTAAGCTAAATTTCCAATATGGGAGACAGTCTCCCAAATCGGCAATGCGCATTGCCCTTGACCTTGACCTTCATTTGTTATTTCTCTTGTCATGTTTTGCAGGCTACCCTCTTGCCCTGTTTTCTCGACGTTATGTTATCCACTCAGCTCCAAGCACTCAACATCTTTTCTACGCAGCAGCTGGTCTATCTCTTGCCTACTTCAACTTTGGTAGGTTTAGAAAATGTATATGAAGTGCTATATTGTTTCCTACATTATGTGTATCATAGGTAAGTGGGCAATACCTATGCATGCATAGATGCCTGATATAAAACCTTGACATATGTGTGCCTAAAAAAGCCAACAGACAACATGTAGAGTCAACATTTTGGTTAACAATTTTTTTTAAAGAGATTAAATTAACATCATTGTTTTAACCAAAAGCATATGATTGAACACTTTTTGCTTTTTGCATAGAAAAGGGAATCGCATAATATATGACTCGTCAATTCGAAGTGAGACAGAAGTTGTGTTTCTTTCAAATTGTATTGCATGATTGATTCTGATTCTCAGTTTCATAAGCTTTGATTTGCTAGATAGCTCGACTTTAGAGAGGAAGTATAAGTGGAGGTATTAGTTTTGAAACTTGAGAAGTATAGGGGCCTGGGAAAGTATTTCTATGAGAAAAATGCTTCCAAATTTACTTCCGTTTTGTCTTGATGTAGCATTTATTTTTCATTTTCAATGTCATGTAATTTTGAAGAAAAAAAACAAAAAACAAAACTGGTCATCGTCTGACCAGGGCATCTGTTAATTCTTTATCTTTAAAGTGCCTGTTCAAAGAAAATCACAAATATTGGAAAAAAATGTATCACTAGAAACTGGTAAGCTAACAGATGGCCATCGTACAAGTTTTAGGTCAACTACATATCGGGTGATTTATAAAAATACATTTAAAACCTCCTCCATAGCATCTCGGATATGCAAGAGATTCGCCAGAAAAAATACGATGTTTTAATGCCGTCACAATATGAACCAATCCTGCCTAAGCAGGCAACATCCCATAAAGAATGAATGAAGGGAATGAACCGATTCTGATAACTAAATTCTTTTGTTTGTAAATACACAGGATAGGGGTTAATGAACAATCAAAGAAACCACACTTTCATATTTAAAAACCCCCGGAATGATAGCATGGGCGGTATGTGTTCCCACTTGAAATGCCGAACATACCGTGGTGTATGCAGCTAAAATATACAATGGCGTCTTATTTTGTTTACAAGCGACAGATTCCTTTATCTTTTTTTATAGCTGCATTTTTCATCAAAATACCATGCGCAGGGTTTAGAGTGAGGCAATAGATTCAAAATTTAGCCTGAGTGTAGTGAAGTAAGAGAAATAACTGAAGAGAAGATGAAAAAACAGGCACTTAAAATGTGTGAGATGTCATGTTCAACATGTGACGTCACATATCTCAGTAGCTCTCTCTTCCTCACTCTCTGTCTCTTTGAAGCTAAATTTCTTTTCTGTTCACTACCTACTTTTATAAGCTTAAACATCAACAGCAAGATAAGTTAAAACGGCTTTATAACAAACAGATCTACTTGATAATTATAAGTATAAATATACAATGATATCAAGCCATGAAAGAAAAAAAATAGAGTCAATTAATATACATAGATATAAATACAATTGCATGGTAATTAAACTGAAACTAGATAAATATATTTGCAGTGAAATATGAGGGAATCTTGTCAAAAGCTCTGCTCGTAAATTATAGATTACCTTATAAATAAGAGCAGTCACTTGTGCATGTTACTTTTGAATTCATTAAACAGTTTGGATTGCCATTTAATAACCACAGAGCCATTTTATCCTTCCATTCTACCTAATATAACCTTGATGATGTCTTGTTTTATAGGACTGGATTGTATGCACTACATTGTGACCATAGTAGCAAACTTTCTACTTCTTCAGCTGGTAGGAGGAACAAGAACATCAGTGGTAGCTTCCTTTGCATACAACATGGTAAATCTAGTATTTTTACATGCACTTGATACACAGTGCGTCCCAGAAAAAAACAAAACCCGAAAAATAAACTTTAATTTTGAACAAACTATAAGCTGTATAAATATTATTCCTTGCTTTTCTTGAAGAAGTATAATGCTTGCAAATGATACATTGATTACATTTATCCATACCAGCTTCATTGAGCAATATTGTTCTGAAAATGGCATGTCAAAGTCCATTTGTGCCAGATGTTCGTAAAACCATGAAAACGTTAGGATCACGACCGAAGATGACCTGAAGGAAACATAAACTTTAAAACCCAAGAAGATTGTTTTTCATGTGCTTATTGTAATAAATACATGAAGAGTAATGCCACCGTCATATAAAATATAGGACAGTGTAGATATTGTCTATAGTGAGGTCAAATGGGCAAATTTTGTACTGAAACAGGTCTGCAATTGTCATGAATAGTGATTTCTGTATAAGTTCAGAACTGCAACTTTTTAAAAGAGTAGAGAGTTGAGTCATACACCTGTGCATATTGACATTTTTATTGTTAGTTGTGTATCCACTTTACATTCTTTTGAAGTCAAAACAAGCATCTATGTATTGTATTATTGCAGGTTTGTCTCATTTTAAGATCCTATATTAGTACATGCTCACTAAAATCTTTAATTTACATTATTTGAAGGTTCTGTCGAAGATGATTAGAATGGTTTAGTCTAGTGGATAAACTTGATTTGTGCTCTTATATATTTTGAGATATTTGGACATGAAGTATTATTATGAACTGTATGCATGATACTTGTATTATTCTCATACATTCTTGTCAATTACCTATCATCTGATTTTCATCTAATGAATAGTGTAGTTTGTAATAACCTTTTTTTCTTTTGGATGTTTCTAGGGATACCTACTGGTTGCATACTTCTTTAAAAGAAGACTTCCACATGCTTGCTTGGGACACTCCTCAGTGTGTTATGTGTCTCAAGATGATAGGTATGACATTAGATGTCTATGATGGCCATAAACCTGACAAGGTAAATTATGTTCTGAGCCTTTTATTCATTCATTCATTTTTATGCCTCCGCTACAACGTAGCCGGAGGCATTATGTTTTCTGGTTGTCCGTCCGTCCGTACATACGTACGTACGTACGTCCCGTACGTACGTCCCGTTCTCGTGATCGCGTTATCTCAAGAACCAATTGATGGATTACCGCCAAACTCGGGTCATGTATGTATCTTGCAGAGCTAATGAAGTGATTAGATTTTGGGGTCACGAGGTCCAAGGTCAAAGGTCACAAGGCTCATTATGTATGCAAAAATAGCTCGTGATCGCGTTATCTCAAGAACCGATTGATGGATTACCGCCAAACTTGGGTCATGTATGTATCTTGCAGAGCTAATGAACTGATTAGATTTTGGGGTCACGAGGTCAAAGGTCAAAGGTCACAGGGCTCATTATGTATGCAAAAATAGCTCGTGATCGCGTTATCTCAAGAACCGATTGATGGATTACCGCCAAACTTGGGTTATGTATGTATCTTGCAGAGCTAATCAACTGGTTAGACTTTGGGGTCACGAGGTCAAAGGTCACAGGGCTCGTTATGTATGCAAAATAGCTTGTGATCACATTATCTCAAGAACCGATTGATGGATTACCGCCAAACTTGGGTCATGTATGTATCTTGCAGAGCCAATGAACTGATTAGATTTGGGGGTCAAGAGGTCAAAGGTCACAGGGCTCATTATGTATCCTAAAATAGCTCGTGATCGCGTTATCATTAGAACCAACAGATGGATTACAATCAAACTTGAATTTTAAAAATTGCTTCCATTTTGGTTTGTAAAATTGTTCTATGGCGGAGGCATCATCGACTGCGCGCAGTTGAAGTTCCATCTAGTTTTGTTTAGTTATTTTTCTTATGTAAGGGTATATGTAGGTTTGGATGTGAGGGTGTGTGTGCATGCATGTGTTGTTTATTTAGGTATTTATTTTGTCTCTTTCCATCTTTCTTCTACTGTTTTTATTTGTATTCATGATCTGGAAATGATAATAATAATAATAATAGTAGAGTCTTGTTTAGCGCTCATATCTGGCACATTGCCACTCCTGGGGCTCAATTATTATTACCTCGGCTTTAACACGTCATTACAGTGCACAAGCATTTTAAGGAATAAATTCCCACCAGGTGACAATTTTCATCACTTGGGTTGAGTGTGGCATACTAGTATGTAGATTAATGTCTTGCCAAAGGACATTAGTGATGCCACAGGGATTTCAAACCTGTATCTTGTGGTTCACATTCTGGAAACTTATCTACTCGACCGCATTACCTCTACTATTAATATCCTACAATGAGAAGGAAATATTTCTCATGGAATATAAATTATTGAGGATGAAAATAATAGTGCTTCAAGAATCTAGTTATTTCACTTGACTCAGGATCTATTAGGATGGGTTAGAAGAAATTATTTTAGTGGATTAAGCACTTTATCAGCAACAGCAGTCAAGGTACATGTAGGATGAAATACCAAGATTCACAATGTATTTACATTAGCCATTGATGCATAGAGATAACAAACCAGTCTACAGAGATGAATATGTGTTGGTAAGAGTCAAATACATCAGTCAAATACAGCATTTGTGATGTTTGATAACTTATATTAAGCTTTATTTTTTCAATTACAATTTATTCTTTCAAATACTAGCAAACTCTAAATAAGGACCAGAAGGAGAACTATCTTCCAAGACTTCCAAGTCTCTTGGAGGTTGCAGGATTTGCTTTTTTCTTTGCTGCCTTCATGGGTGGTCCACAGGTAAGCAGGAAAGATACAGAAAGGGGGTTTTCAACAGGTAAGGGAACATCATACAGGGGTGTGGTTCAGATAGTGGAAGGGAACATGTGAAAGGGGTGTGGTTTAGAGATTAACAACAGGGAACATTCTACAGGAGTGTCATTCAGATAGTGGATGGGAACATTATACAGGGGTGTGGTTCAGAAATAACAGAAGGGAAGATGTAAAAGGGGTGTGGTTTAGAGATCAATGGAAGGGAACATTCTATAGGGGTGTGGTTCACACCTAGTGGAAGGGAACATTCTACAGGGGTGTGGTTCACAGATAGTAAAATGAACATGTGAAAGGGATGTGGTTTAGCGATCAATGGAAGGAAACATTCTATAGGGGTGTTGTTCACACATAGTGGAAGGGAACATGTAAAAGGGGTGTTGTAAATAGATTAATGGAAAGGAACAGTCGACAGGCATGTGGTCCACAGATAGTTTAAGGGAAGGTGTAAAAGAGTGTGGTTTAGAGATTAGTGGAAGGAACATGTAAAAGGGTGTGGTTTAGAGTTTAAAGGAAGGGAACATTCTACAGGGTGTGATTTACAGATAGTGGAAAGGAACATATAAAAGGGATGTGGTTTAGAGATTAGTGGAAGGAAACATTCATAAGGGGTGTGGTTTTGAGATAACTCGAAGGATCCAGGAATATTTAAAAGAGGTGTGGTGTGGTTTAGAGATTAATGGATGGGAACATTCTACAGGGGTGTGGTTCAGAGATGGTGGAAGGGACGATTCAAAAAGGGGTGTGGTATAGAGATCAGTGAAAGTTAAAAGTCAAAAGGTGTGTGGTCCACAGATAAGTAGAAGGGAACATTTAGAAAGGATGTTCTCAGGGGATGAAAGGGATCAATTATTGAATCCCCTTATCTTAATACATGTTAGTTGTTCATTACCCTATAATATATATTATAGCTTTTATATTTTGCCTGATACATATTTTGTCTTTTTACATATTCAGTATAATGTTAGTTGGATCCGTTCATACTCCTGGTTATATTTATATGCCTCCATATAAGTATATGGGACATTTAAATGTTTTCTTTTGGGGTTGTCCGTCCGTCCTGCTTTCTGCTTTCTACATGTATGTATCACCATAGGGAGACAATCTGATTAGATTTTAGGGTAAGTAGGTCAAAGGTCAAATGTTATAGAGGTCAATTTCTGATATTACAGGTTTTAGCCTGGTTAATGCAATACATTTTAGGTAACTATGAACTTCAAACTTGGTATTGGTATGTATCATTATAGGAAGACGATCTGATTAGATTTTGGGGTAAGAAGTTCAAAGGTCATAGAGGTCAATTTCTGAAATGACAGTTATAGCTTCGTTATCACAAAATGTCAAAAATTATTATTATGTGAGATATGAACTTCAAACATGATGGTAATATGTATCACCACAGGAAGAAGATCATATTAGATTTTGGGATAAGTAGGTCAAACTTCAAAGGTCATATAGGTAAATCTATGAAATTATTCAGGTTGCAATATTTCAAGAAATTTTGTAGGCATAATCCTCAAACTTGGTGATAGTATGCAACAGCGTTGGAAGACAAACTGATTAGATTTGGGGGTAAGTAGGTCAAGCGTCATGAAGGTCAGTTTCATGAAATTATGGGGTTTTTTACCCTCGTTTTCACGATATCTGAATTACCATTTGAGAAGATTGACCTAAACACTTACCTGTACCTGTGTCACCAAAGAAAGATGAAATGATTAGATTTTTAGTTATTTAGTCAGTTGTCTGTAGTCAAGAAATTGTGTGTTTTAGCCTCATTAATCGTTGACTTACTTTGCCATTTGTTGGCCCCATTTACCATGTAAAGGCATTGTCATGCTGAAATACAATGTATCCTGAACATTTTAGTAATACATGAAATGAAAGAATGAATTTGAATGTAGGCGGAGGCATGTTGGAGACGTAGTAGCATTTCATCTTGTTTTGGGATTTACAGATAAGTGTACAAATAAGTTTCATATCAAAATTATTTGCTAATCAACCTATGTTTTACATTGCAGTTCTCGATGCGACAGTACTTGTATCTGGCCAATCAACAGTTGTTACCAAAGGGAGAGATGAAGAATCCCTCAAACCTGCGACCTGCTTGCAAGAGATTCATACAGGGTCTGATTTATCTTGGTTTGACCGTCTTCTGTCTTCCCATCTACAGTCAAACATACCTGAAGAGTGACAAATTCATGGTAATAATAATAATAATAATAACATTCCGTTCTTTTATAGCGCATATCACATTATAACGTCCCTATGCACTTCCAAAGAGCTTTGGAAATTATTACCCTAGCTTTAGCTCCGGTAGCCGATATCGGCACACAGTGCATTTCAAGGAATAATCCTACCAGGTACCCATTTACCTCACCTCGGTCGAGTGTGGCAAATGTAGATTGATGTCTTGCAAAAGGACATTAGTGCCGCGGCGGGACTCGAACCGAGTACCTTGTGATCCACAGTCTGGTGACATACCCACTCGACCACGACACCTCTGGTAAAGATTTGTAGATAGACAGATTGAAAGGTTGATGTTATGATATATGAAGGAATGAATTATTGTAAGGATACAGTGAATTGATAGATGGATGGATTGATTTATGGCTGGACAAATTTAAAAATGAATCAGTCGATAGATAGATGGATGAATTGATTGATGGGGGGGGGGCATGATTGATGCATGAAAGAATCTGTAAAATTGCTCCACAGTTTCAAAACTCGTTGTTATGCCTCCACCAACAGAAGGTGGTGCCAGAGGCATTATGTTTTAGGGTTGTCCGTCCCACTTTCTCGTAATCGTGATATCTCAAGAACCACTTGTGTTATAAATTCCAAACTTGATGATAAATATGTATCACCATAGGAAGACAATCTGATTTGATTTTAGCATAAGTATGTCAAAGGTCTTAAAGATCTATTAAAGATCTTAGGAATTTAGCCTTGTTATCGCAATGTCTCAAGTACAATTTGAGCCATGAACTTCTAACGTACCTACATGTAGTATTAGTGTGCATCACCACAGTGAGACAAATTGATTAGATTTGGGGTAAAAGATGGTCAAATATCGAGGTCAGCAAGTCCATATTTATGAAATTACTGTAAGTATTTTTTATAACTTTGTGATGAGACAAATTGATTAGATTTGGGGTAAGAGATGGTCAAATATCAAAGGTCAGCAAGTCTATTTATATGAAATTTAGGGTCTTTAAAGTTTGTTTTGACGAAATTGATAACTATTCAAGCTATTTTAGCTGTGAATTTAAAACCTGTAACTGGTATGCATCACTGTAGGGGGACACGTGATCAGATTTTGGGATTGACAGGTCAAATGTCAAAGGTCTTAAAGATCAATTGACATGTAGGTACAGGCTTCTTGTTCTCATTGTGATATTCCAAGAAAAATTCAAGCCATAAAACTGAATTAAGGCAGAGGCATATTGGAGACACAGTAGCATTTGTCTTGCTATTGATGATATGCATCATGTTATTGTGCTATCTGCAGATCACCTCTTCATTTCGTCAGAATCTTTATTCTTTCTTTTTTTTGTACGTTTTTTTTGTGGTCAGATTTTCTAAAAAATACACCGTGCAATCACCCTCAATTTTGCACCACTATTATTCCTTGGTCAGGAATAGAAAACCTTTTCAATTCAATTCAATTCAATTCAATTTTATTTCGTCCAATAATATATAACATGGAAATTCATTGTGGGATTTTACATATTGCGTTTACATTAAAAAAAACATCAAAAGCATGACATTGAAATAGGAAATAATTACATTAAAAATCAGTGAGAAATTGAAAAAACATAACAAGACATCGACATAATGCTCAAATAAATATACTTAGTGAAAAGGCCCCAAGATTTTCAACATAACAATGTACACAATACCCGAGCCCTGCACCCCCACCTCCAGGCCGGAGAGACATAGAGAGAGAGAGAGAGAGACAGGGACATAGAGAGAGACAGTGAGAAATAACGCGAGACAGAGATGGAGAGAGAGGAAGAGGAAGATATATGAGAGAGAAATAGAGAGAGACAGAGAGAGACAGAGAACAAAGCGAAAAGAAAGAGAGAGAATGGTGAGAGAGAGAGAGGGAGAGGTGGAAGGGAAGGATCGAGACAGGGGCAGAGAAGGAATCCCAACCGTGACGTCAACTGAACTAGGCGCAATTTTGTGAAATCGCATTATCAATCATATCTTCCCAACTAGCCATAACAAATTAACCAAATTTAGTACATATAAACTTCAGGTCAAGGGTCAATATCCAGCTATATTAGTGTCCGCGCATGCATCTTCACGTGTGCGTACTCCCGCATAAAAATTACAAAATGCTTAAAATCACTTCCTGATCGATTAAGTGTACATTTTGTGGGTTTGAATAGATACCTGCGTGCTCGTCTGCGCGTGGCGGGTTATTTGTGCAGATCATGTATATGGAATGTAGGAATTTTTTTCTCTCGCATGGAACGTATTTCTGGTACTAACCTTAGCAACTATCCCAAATTTCAGCCCAATCTCGCCTTAAATGACGCTTTAATAATTCATTATAGCTCTTAAGCAAGTCCTTGAACCACCAAATTAATTTTCATATTCAGATAGAGTATGAGTATATGACCATATTTTTTATTGTGACATCATTATATGATTATATGGCCCTTCAAAGTCAGAAATGTAGATTTCAATTGATTACATTATATTTGACTATTTTGGGGGGTATATTTGTTGATATTCATCTGACGAAATCGCCATTAATCATTGCTGATTTTCCCTCAAATTTCAGTATGTTGAAGCTGAGAGTATACTCTAGACAAGGTATGACATTTATTTTTAATTGGACGACAAGAGCATAGTGAAACATTTAACTGAATTTGAAAGTCAAAATCTGCTCTGGCAAGAACAGGCATGCCTATAGCCTACAAACTCAATGGCAAATTCATGATTTTAAAATATCACAATAAATATATTTCTTGCAGGATTTCTTTCATACATTATATTAGAGATCTGTTCCTGATACTTCATTTCCAAATGTTTTGTGGTTTATGACTTATTGCATTCCAAATTTTGTGTACTAAGCCTATGAGAAAATTCATTAAAAAATTCTTTTAAAATATATTGCATTGCTTTTCAACTTCATATTTTTCTGATGCACCATAATTTAGGTGACTATTAGTCTTATTCCAAGACTCATTGTTTATCCAGATATTATGCTCAGAAGTTTATGTACAAACCCTATAAGGAATATTATTACTGAAAAAATTCAAGTAAAATCCGTAGTGTGTCCTATCGAGTTCAACTCCCAGGTACTGCAATATGAAATTGCCCCGTTTCTGTGATGCTAGTATCCTTATCTGACATTCATTTTTTAAACCAAAATATTGAGCTCAGATTTTTTGTACAAAATCTATTATATAGAGAAATTCCATCATTTAAATTTGTAGGTTATTTACATCTCCTCTTTCTGTAAGTGATTGTTGATCGTACATCAGATGGTGTCTAACAAGCATTTCTTCGGCTTTTCAGATCTGCTGCAGATTGAAAATTACAAAAAGAACAAAAAATACTGGTTTTTCTTTATTTCCTGTCAAATTTTGATTCCCTGTGACTTTTTAATTTAAAAAGTCACAGGGAAAAAAAATTCCGGAATGCCGCCAAAATGCCCTCGTTAAGCTTTATGGAATGGTTCCGGAATGCCCCCATTCTACAATCATTCTCAAAAAATCGATGCGATCGGCGCGTATTGTCTAGAGAACAAAGGGGCATTCCAGAATGCGCCCAGAATGACACGACATGGGGGTCATTCTGGAATGGTCTCAGAATGTGGCGATTAAAAAAAAGACCCGGAGACTGCAGGCGATTTATGAGATATACGCAATCGACTTAGTTTAAAATTTCTGTCAACGCGACCTTGCCGTCATAATGTCCGACAGTGCAGCACATTTTTAGAAGGAGTAAGAGTGATTTTGATTTGTCTTTGTAAGCAAGGTATAACAGCGTTTGGTTAACATTCGTTCTCTCAACTTCTGATCTTCCGAAGTTTATAAAGGGCGGAAACTAGTTGTTGTCCTACTAAAGGAAATAAAAAAATCCATCTTGGGGTTACGTTTCCATTTTTTATTTCGGTCGCTATTTTCCTAAACGGAAATTGGAATTTTTGACGCTACAAAGGGGTTTCAATACTAGTATTTTACCGCTCGAAAAAGATTAAATGTTTATAAAATTTTCACATTTTTGCCGCATAATGTTGGGATATGATTAAGTTTTATTTTTATCTTCGCTAAAATACAAAAGGCGCTATTTTATGATACTGGCGCCAATGCAGGGATATCGGCTTTTTTTGTCTCGCCTGCATAGCAAAAAGCGAGACATAGGCGCCGCTTTTCCGTTGGCGGCGGCGGCGCCAACATCAAAAACTTAACCTTGGTTGAAAGTATAAGGTCTTATTCAATGAAACTTAAACTAAAGGGTTATCAAGTATCCCCAATCATGTGAGGAGAATTTCAGGTCACAAAGTCAAGGTCAAAGGTCATTTAAGGTCAACAAACTTAGACTATGTTGTGGCATCATCATCAAAAACTTAACCTGAGGTTAAGTTTTTGAATTTTTAATATAATTTTGAAAGTATAAGGTCTTATTCAATGAAACTTGGACTAAAGGGTTATCAAGTATCCCCAATCATGTGAGGAGAATTTCAGGTCACAAAGTCAAGGTCAAAGGTCATTTAAGGTCAACAAACTTAGACTATGTTGTGGCATCATCATCAAAAACTTAACCTGAGGTTAAGTTTTTGAATTTTTAATATAATTTTGAAAGTATAAGGTCTTATTCAATGAAACTTAGACTAAAGGGTTATCAAGTATCCCCAATCATGTGAGGAGAATTTCAGGTCACAAAGTCAAGGTCAAAGGTCATTTAAGGTCAACAAACTTAGACTGTGTTGTGGCATCATCATCATCAAAAACTTAACCTGAGGTTAAGTTTTTTAATTTTTAATATAATTTTGAAAGTATAAGTTATTATTCAATGAAACTTGGACTAAAGGGTTATCAAGTATCCCCAATCATGTGAGGAGAATTTCAGGTCACAAAGTCAAGGTCAAAGGTCATTTAAGGTCAACAAACTTAGACTATGTTGTGGCATCATCATCAAAAACTTAACCTGAGGTTAAGTTTTTAAATTTTTAATATAATTTTGAAAGTATAAGTTATAATTCAATGATACTTAAACAAAAGGGTTATCAAGTATCCCCAATCATGTGAGTAGAATTTCAGGTCACTAAGTCAAGGTCAAATGTCATTTCAGGTCTGCAAACTTAGACTATGTTGTGGCATCAACATCAAGATTTTGATTTTTTTGCATAATTTAAAAAGTGTTTGTCTGATGTTCGTATCATTCTCTCGGCAATGAAATCAAGTAAATAATCATTTTCGTGGCATTCTCTCGGCAATGAAATCAAGTAAATAATCATGTTCATATCATTCTCTCGGCAATGAAATCAAGTAAATAATCATTTTCGTATCATTCTCTCGGCAATGAAATCAAGTAAATAATCATGTTCGTATCATTCTCTCGGCAATGAAATCAAGTAAATAATCATGTTCGTATCATTCTATCGGCAATGAAATCAAGTAAATAATCATTTTCGTATCATTCTCTCGGCAATGAAATCAAGTAAATAATCATTTTCGTATCATTCTCTCGGCAATGAAATCAAGTATAATCATGTTCGTATCATTCTCTTGGCAATGAAATCAAGTAAATAATAATTTTCCAACGGAAAGAAAGTAATGAAGAAAATGAATGACAATATCACAGGCGCTTGAGAAAGAAAAAGAGAGACAGATTGCAATTAAATATCTTTTGAATTCTATCAATTCTTAAAGCGCTTTCTTTAAACCATTCCGGCACGCATTATTTAGAACTGCAAGTTAGTCGCGCTGCCGATCTCGCCTTTGTTTGGATGGCCCATTCAGGGAGCATTCCAGAATGCTTCCAGAATGCTACCATTCTGACACCATTCCGGAAGTAGCGAGTTGTTAAGTACTGCATTCCAGCTGCAGGCCGGCATGGGGATTAACAGAACAATGGATTCTGAGAGGGGGGGGGGGCATTCTGGCAGCATGCCGAATGCCAGTTGAATAAATAATAATGATAATAATAATAGGCATTTCTATAGCGCCGTCTATCTAGAAATTCTATTCCGAGGTGCATTTATTATTACCCCGGCTTTAGCCTAGCTGCTATTACAGCGCTCCAGCATTTCAAGGAATTAATTCCTGCCAGGTACCCACTTACATCACCTGGGTTGAGTGTGGCAAATGTAGATCAATGTCTTGCCAAGGACATTAGTGCCGTGGTGGGACTCGAACCGCGGACCTTGTGATCGACAGTCCGGCGACGTATCCACTCAATCACGACACCTCCGTGGCACCTGGTAGAAGACAGTTGGGGCTTAGATTTTAAAGAACAGAATATTTTTCATCATTATTTATGCTAATTTGTACAAAGCCTAACCCTATCTCTTTCCCTCTATATTTTTTTTTTCACTCTTTGCCTTACTTATTTTCATACATGTATTCAGATTTCCATCAAAACACATTATGTCTTTTCTTGGTCAGACACCAAAGCAGAGAAATTGGGACATAGTTTCAGATGTCCTTCAAGTTGACATTTCTGAGTCTCTCGTCAAATATGTTGTTAAGTTTTTAGTGTCTCTTCAAATATGTCATTAAGTTCTGAGTCTGTCTTCAAATATGTCATGAGTCTTTCTTTAATATGTCATGAAGTTCTGAGTCTCTCTTCCAATATGTCATGAAGTTCCACAGAGGAAAGTGATAGGATCCATTAAAAAAAAAAATCCTCAATATTAAGTTAGTTATGTCAGACTTTAATATTTGGATGTTTCTTTTGTCATCAGCACTCATCATTTCCCAACCAAGTGCTAGCTATCCTCCTCTGGGGTATCTTTGATAGAAGCAAGTACATCACATCATGGGTCATGGCTGTAGGTATTCTATACTTATTTCAAATGGCATGGCAACTCTCTATTCGTATTTGTTAACAGTCTAATTTAAAAAAGTCTTGTTATCGTTGTTAGGCAGGAGCTGAAATGGTACAAACTGTATACCTGTAGAATACAGTAACCTTGCTGGGATTGAAAGACATAAAATAGCCTTTAAAATAGTTTAGCATTTGAATTTTTCATTTTAAAAAATTCATTAAGCACATGGATGGGTAAAATATTAATTTTCTCTTCATTTATATTTTAAGTTTGTCAAATCTTTACACAAAACCATAGTAATTAGTTTTTTTGAAGGTTGTATACACATGCCTTAAAGATCATCTGGTTCACACTATATTTTTGTGATACTTTCTATGAAGTAGACTTGATCAATATCACTTTTCTTAAATTTATACACTGCCCTCCAACAGTTTGGGTACACCTAAAATAAGAACTGATTTTTTGCAATCACCCACATTTCATTTATCATAAGATTTGTGGCACTGCAACAGTTTGGTATCAAACTGAAAGCAGACATAAGCATTCAAGTTGACACCAGGTGTAAATTGTTTCATGAGGCAATCATGCCTGCTTTTTCATTTTCTTTTTTTTCATGGGAAATTATATTTTATTTTTTGCTTTTAAGTTACTCTTACATGGAAAAGAATGATGAATATTGGTATTCCAAATGATGCCCATATCTCAATTTTTTCAAGTATCATGTTTCAAATCATAGAGACTTCTCATCAAAGAACCCGCCTCTTTCAGTGACCACAGCAGGGCACACCCCTGGCATCTGGCAAAAATCTGATAGTAAATGAAATGTGGATGATTTTGAAAATCACTTCTAAAGACAGGTGTAACCAAACTTTTGGAGGGCAGTATACATGCTCTAATGTTGATGTAAAAATTAATTAATAATTTATATAATTATCAGGAAGGAAGCTGTATACTGACTGGCTTGGGTTATAATGGGATCAACAAGGATGGTGAGAGTCGATGGGATCACTGTGAAAATGTCAATGTTTTGAACTATGAGACTTCAACAACATTCAGAGAGCTGATAGCATCTTATAATGTCAAGACCAATCACTGGGCTCGAAGGTTAGTCATTTAGAAAGCTGATAGAACCTTGTAATGTTAAGGCCAATCACTGGGCTTGGAAGTTAGTCATTAAGAGAGTTGATAGCATCTTAATATAATGTCAAGACCAATCACTAGGCTAGAAGGTTAGACATTAAGAAAGCTGATACAACCTTGTATAAATGTTAAGGCCAATCACTAGGCTTGGAAGTTAGTCATGAAGAGAGTTGATATCATCTTATAATGTCAAGACCAATCACTAGGCTAGAAGGTTAGTAGTTGAGAGAGCTGATAGATCCTTATAATTATTCCATGACTTGGGGGGGGGGGGAAGCTTTATAATCATTTGATCCTCATCATGTTAATAGGTTTTTTTGTTTTTTTCCTTGAAAATATTTTGACTTAATTCCTCTTCATGTATATAGTTGCAGATGCAAGACTCTTTTATTTGACCAATATGGCAAGAAAAAACATACCAGCATTGTTAATTTGAAGAACAAAAGTTGATTGATGTTTGCCCTGAATAATTTCTCTCTTATTGTTAATGATTTGCATGCAGGCATATCTACCAGCGACTGAGGTTTCTTGGGTCTAGACCAGTGTCTCAAGCTTCAACGCTCCTTTTTCTAGCAATGTGGCATGGGCCTTACACTGGATACTTCCATGCTTTCATCTTTGAGTTCTTTGAGCTTATGAGTGAGGAAACTGTAAGTACTGCACACCATCCTCGGAAAAAAAAATGAAACACACTGTTATCAAGCTATTTGCTCTACGATAAGTATCCATTTTCCACAAAGTATGTGTAATGTGCTTTCAAATGGCATCCATCTGTACATGCATTTTGAAAATGACATGTAAAACCCAATTGTTCCAGATTTTGATAAAACAATTACATTTTTAGATTGACATGCAGAGATGACCTGAAAGGAAAATAAAATTGAACACCCTATGAGAAGATTTGCTTGTGTTTCTTTTTAATATTTAGGGCAAGGGTATTGCCTTCATCATAAAATTAAAAAAAACAGTCAATTTATTGTTGATGGTGGGAGTAAAGAAAATTGTTTATATTTTATGGTAAATGTTATCTGACATAACAAACAGCATTTTTTACATATTTTTAGAACTGTAACATTTCTAAAAGGCATAGCAAGGTGATATTTCTATTTTAAAAAGCTGACATTGTAATAAAATGAAGTGGACCTCATTCAACCCAGCTTAATCTACATAAATGTACGGTCCTCTGATTTTTATTTGACACCTAGTCTCAATCTCTCAATTTCATACAAATGCTTGTAATTCTGTAATGAAATTGGAAACCTGGCCTAATGTTCGTTAACTCTAAGGGAAACAAAGAAGCTTTTATGCTGTGGGGCTACATAGTTTACTATCTTTAAGATCTGTCTTTGATTGTTTTCTTCAGCTAATGGAGTTTTGGAGGATGCTTGGATTGAAGCCGCTATCCTCTTATCGTGTTGGGTACATACTAGTGTTTCCCTTGCTAAGAGTTCTCATGCTTCTAGGGTTTGCCTACCCATTCATTGGTTTCCAGTTACTCATCTTTGCAGAGTATAATCCAGTGAGTATACCATTATACTATGGTAATGTGTCTTAATAACAAAATACAATCGTTTGACATTTTCATTGATAGCTACCCCAAAAAAATGAAACTCATGTCGAGCCGACAGTAAAGGTTTGCACACTGTAACATTTTTTTAATAGTCCCCCCCTTAGATCTCAGTTGTGGAAGGTCCAATCGATGCAAAATTTTGCATGGATATTGAGAGTACCGCTGTATAATTTTTAAAAGGAGAACTCGCTTATTACTTTATAGTAATTTATGCAAATTAGATGCCTATTTTTACATATTTATTGATATTTTCACTACAGGGAAATTCTGTCATTCAAATATGAGGGTGAACTTTAATACAGCTCCTCTTTCTGTGAGTGATTGTTGATTGTACATCAGATGCTGTCTGGCAATCGTTTCTTCTTCATTTTAGATCTGCTCCAGATCACCTAATTCGTCAGCAGTGACAAATTCCAGTCTAATTATTATTCGCTACTGAAGAAACTTTTTGAGAAAATTGAATAGTTTGTTCAGAATTGTTTCTTAATTTTTATTAATTAATTAAAGTGCGGGTTTAAAGAAAATCATAGATATGGCAAATAATGTATTACTAGAAACTGGTAAGCTAACAGATGGCCATCGTGCAAGTTTTAGGTCAACTACATATCGGGTGATTTATAAAAAATACAAATAAAACCACCTCCATAGCATTTGGGAAATGCGAGAGATTCGCCAGAAAAATAACGATATTTTAATGCCGTCACAATATGAACCAATCCTGCCCAAGCAGACGACATCCCATAAAGAATGAACATAATTGCAATGCTATTTGTTCTCAAATTATAATGAGTTTAGTGTATATAAATGTAATGGAATTTTACACCATTCAAAAAGGGATATGAAACCGATTCTGATAACTAAATTCTTTTGTTTGTAAATACACAGGATAGGGGTTAATGAACAATCAAAGAAACCACACTTTCAAATTTAAAACCCCCCGGAATGATAGCATGGACGCATTTGTTCCCTCTTGAAACGCCGAACATACCGCGGTGTATGCAGCTGAAAAAACAATGGCGTCTTATTTTGTTTACAAGTGACGGATTCCTTTATTTTTTATCGCTGCATTTTTCATCAAAATAATACCATGCGCGGGGTTTAGAGTGAGGCAATAGATTAAACATTTAGCCTGACAGTAGTGAAGTAACAGAAATAACTGAAGAGAAGATGACGAAACAGGCACTGAAAATGTGTGAGATGTCATGGGACATCGTCTGCTTGTGCAAATCATGTTCAACATGTGACGTCACACATCTCAGCAGTGATCGGAGAGCATGTCAGGTGCTATGCCGGGGCTGTATTTAAGCGTTTTGTAATTGATAATAATCATTACTTTGAATGTTTCCAAGCATTGAATTTTGATAACCTTGTCAAATCAAAGTGTCACCTTTGCAATAATGACAATAAATTTAGTGTTTAAAATCAATGAACCTTCTCTTTAAAGGAAACTCATTCTTATTTTACAAAAGTGTTCATGCATGAAACTAAGTGAAGTATAACAAATTTGGTATTAACTGATAGGATATTAAATTTCCTACAACTTTTGTACACAACATTTATATATGGTTAAGAAGTGCAAGCATTTGAAGAAAAAAACATTATTCATGTTTTGGTAAAATCACAAAACAAGCTAAGCCTCTTGGCTTGGCTATTGGTGAGTATTGTGGGTGAATGAAAGCAAAAGTGTGATGATTTTTAATTTAGAGACTGAGAGAATCTTGGCATATTTTTTTCTACCGCTCAGGTCTATGCAGCTGTTCATTACATTGGTCACATCATCTTTGTCATCTTACCGCTCATCTACCTTCTACTAGTCAAACCTGTTTTTCTGCTAATCATGTCAAAACAGTAAGTACCTTCTACTAGTCAAACCTGTTTTTTCTGCTAATCATGTCAAAAAAGTAAGTACCTTCTACTAGTCAAACCTGTTTATCTGCTAATCATCATGTGTCAAAACAGTAAGTACCTTCTACTAGTCAAACCTTTTTTTCTGCTTATTATGTAAAAATAGTGAGTATACAAATAATACACAGCAGTGAGGGCATTAGTAAGAATTACCCACACAAGGTACCTTTGGAACAGTCTAACATGCCTGAGGCGATAGCCGAGGGTGTTTGGACTGTTTTGAAGGTACCGAGTGTGGGTAATTTTACTAATGCCCGAACAAAATGATGTGTATTATTTGTTTTATAAGATTATGTTTTATTTGTTTTATAAAATGATGTTTTCAGTTTCAGTTTCAGTTTTATTTTTCATTTCCAACAGAATAGTGATTTTGACATGAAATCAGATATACCATTCAATATTAAATAATATAGTGCATTTTACATCGTTTAAAGTTATAAAATAGAAAGTATACATAAATATCCAGTATAATAGTTTTTTTAAAGTTTTTTAAAGATAAACCTGTGGAAATGGAGGGATCCACTGAAAAGCAGAGCTTGTAAAAATGTGGATCCCTCAAAATAATGACAAACATAATTTTTGTAACATGTAAATATATTGACTTGAAGAAAAAAAATATATACATAGAGTGGCAAAAGTGGCAGAATAATAATACAATTATAAATCCGTAATTTGAAAACTTGTATACGACACGTATATAGTATAGAAAAGAGACAATGATGACTGACAGATAAGACATAAATGTATAATAATACAAAATATAAGACAACAGAAAATAAAGCAAGGAAAGAGAGAATGTTGCTGCATATGTGATGAGTAAAGAAAAAGAGAGGAGAGGTGGAGAGAAGAGAGGAGAGTGAGAGAGAGCACACTATGTGCATACTGCAAGGGTAGTGACCATAATTATAGTAAGATACATACAGAGCGTATAAAAAAGACGTGACAGGAAGGATTTAAAGAAGGCAAGAAATCATTTGAAAATGCACTGATATTAATTTGTATTGTAAGGAAGTATAAGAAATCATTTCAATTTGCTCTTAAATGAATTAAGAGAGGGTGCAAGTTGAATGTCATTATGAAGAGAGTTCCAAAATTTGGGGGCTGTATAAATAAACGTGTTTTGAGCTAGAAGGGTTCTCAGCAAAGGTAGATGAAAGTCATTACAATGCCGAGTTGGGTACTTATGAGAGGATTTATTTAGGGTGAACATATCAAAACGAAAGGAAGCATGTTGTTATTATAAGAATACATAAACTGGCCAAACTAAAAGAGATAAAGATCTTTAACTTTCAATATTTTATTTGTAAAGAAAAGAGGATCCGTATGAGAGCGAAAATGAGAAAGGCAAATGATACGAAGAGCTTTCTTTTGTAATAATAAGATTCTGTTTAACAAAGTTTGGTGTGTATTGCCCCACACCAGGAGTCCATAATTTAGATATGGTAAGACCAGAGAGGAATAAAGCGTAAGTAAGGAAGATGAAGGGAGACAAGTTTTTAATCTATTCATGACACCAATATTACGAGAAATAGTTTTACAGCTGTTGTCAATATGGTACTTCCAGGAGAGTTTATTGTTGACTGTTACGCCCAAAAATTTAGTGTAAGAAATACTCTCCAATGGGAAGTCAATGTTGCTTGGCAGTGAGTCTATAGTGTTACTGAACAACATATATTTAGTATTTTGGAGATTAAGTGAAAGTTTGTTTGCTCTAATCCATTGTAGAATCTTAGATAGTTCAGAATTGACCATTTGCATAAGAGTGTATGGATTGTTGTGGGAAAAGAACAGATTTGTGTCATCAGCAAAAAGTATAAACGATAAAATATGAGATGATCTGCAGAAATCATTTATATATAAAATAAATAAAAGTGGACCTAGGAGGCTTCCCTGTGGAACGCCACAGCTAACATTACATAAATTTGATGAACAATCGTTTAAAAAGACATATTGCTTTCTGTTAGAAAGATAGTTCCTGAACCACTCCAAAGCCTTTCCACGTACACCGTAATGGGAAAGTTTATAAAGTAATATATCATGGTTTATTGTGTCAAAGGCCTTGGAGAAGTCCAGGAAAATACCAATCATATGAGAGGATTTGTCAATAGCATGAGCTACTTTCTCCACAAAAGATAATAAAGCATGAATAGTACTATACTTTTCCCTAAAACCAAAATGAAAGTTGGAGAAAACATTATCTTTTAGAAAGGCAACTGTTCTAATATATATGATTTTCTCCAAGATCTTAGAGAAAGAAGATAACAAAAAGAAAGTTTTTGTCTCGCCTGCGTAGCAAAAAGCGAGACATAGGCGCCGCTTTTCCGGTGGCGGCGTCGGCGACGGCGTCAACATCAAAAACTTAACCAAGGTTAAGTTTTTGAATTTTTAATATAATTTTGAAAGTATAGGTTCTTATTCAATGAAACTTGGACTAAAGGGTTATCAAGTATCACCAATCATGTGAGGAGAATTTCAGGTCACATAGTCAAGGTCAAAGGTCATTTAAGGTCAACAAACTTAGACTATGTTGTGGCATCATCATCAAAAACTTAACCTGAGGTTAAGTTTTTGAATTTTTAATATAATTTTGAAAGTATAAGTTATTATTCAATGAAACTTAGACTAAAGGGTTATCAAGTATGCCCAATCATGTGAGCAGAATTTCAGATCACTAAGTCAAGGTCAAAGGTCATTTCTGGTCATCAAACTTAGACTATGTTGTGGCATCAGGTTAAGGATTTTGAATTTTTTATCGTAATTTTGAAAATATACATACATGTATTCCTATTCCATGAAACTTGTACTCAAGGGTTATCAAGTATCACAAATTTATATGACACAAATCCTAGGTCACAAAGTCAAGGTCAAAGGTCGTTTTAGGTCAGTAGACTTGGATTATATTTTTCACAACTTAATATGAGAATTAATAAATCAATTTTTTTATTTTTTTTATTCATATTTCATGAAAGTTATCAATCTTGGTACAAACAATAGTATATAATTCTTCTGATCAATCTTAGTCAATATTCACTTCGAAATGCTGATTAGATTCAGAGGATTTCATTTTGACCGGAGTAGAGACTTAGATAAATCCATGGAAGTCTCGGGTCTTTTTGTAATTTCTATTATTGTCTCTTTGTTTGGGAATAAACATATCTAGCTGGGTGTTTAAAATGTGACAAAACATATTGTACAAAGAGTCCACATCATCTATATCAAAAACACATGACCAATCCACAATTTCAAGACTAGCACTTAAATGGGTTAAATTCGCATTGTTAACTTTACGTTGTAGAGGGCGGGGACCATGATTATTAAGTGACTGGGATACAGTGTAGTATGTCAAAATGGGATAGTGATCGGTTGTATCTGAAAGAATGATGTATGAATCAGGATGACGAGCAACGTTGGAGAAAATATTGTCTATTAAAGGGGCAGATAGATTTGCTACGCGAGTGGGTTTGGAAACAAGCGGCAAGAAGGAGGCAGATAAGAAAGTTTCAATGAGCTCATGGGCGATATTATTAGTGGCACATTTGAGTATATTTATGTTCAAGTCCCCCATCAAAAAACAGTCCTTATTGATTTCGTCAGAATTTTCTTTCTTCTTTATTCTTTATTATTATTTATTTTTATTTATTTGACCCCCATTTTTTTGTGCAGTGGATTTCTCAAAACTGAACCACCTGATTTCTCTCAAATTTCACACAGTCATAGGTCATCATGATGAGATGTGACAGGAACATTTTAAAGTTCATCAAATTATCGTGACGTCATCCAGGGGCCATTTTGTGAAATTTTCTTAAAATCAATTCATGATCATATCTTCATTATGAAATGTCATTTCTCATTCATATTTATCTGTCCTGTCAATTTCAGGTCAATAAACGCGCGCATACGTCCACACGTCAGTGCGTGTGCAAATTTTTTAAATGCTCCAAATCGTCTTTAATTTTTTTTTGCATACATTTTAGGCCATTTAGAGCATTTCCACCAAAAAAAAAACCGTGCACACGCATCTGCGCGTGCGTTTTCGTTCTTCATGGCCATACGCAACATTGAATTGCCATTTTTTATCTTTCATGATATTCTTTTTACAAACAATTTGATACCATGTTTATCTCTTTATTACCATTAATAACGAAATGAGCGTTTGTTCAAGATAAATGTCTGTGCGCGCGAGCTCTTGTAATACATAACATATATAGGCAAAAACACGCCTATACAAAATCCATTATAGCTCTTTAAGATGCACGGGACCCCCCTTTTTTAATATCTGGATAGAGTATGAGTCGGAAATATTATTTGATGTCTCATTTGGCCGTTAAGTATATTGTGACATTATCATAATGGCCTTGGAACTCAAAATATGAATTTGCATATTATGACGTCAGGATATGTATGGAAAATTGATTGTATCTCTGTAAATGTTGATCGATGCTCTTCCAAATTTCGATATGTTGTAGCTGAGACGATTCTCCACAAGATAAGTTATTCAGATTAAATAACAGACCACCTAATTCGTCCTCAGTGACGAATTAAATTTCTTGTTATTAAATGTTGTACTTCGAAGCAAGTCGGACAAATGTATTATAAAATCGTTTCCACTAGAACTCGGAGGTCGGTAAACAACACCTACTATTACATTCTTACCATCTGGCACTTTGATTTCTAAAAAATGAGATTCAATGATGTCATTACTAATTGAGATATTTTCGTGAACAGAGTAACAAAAACTTTGAAGTATGTATAGAGCGACACCTCCACCTGTTCTTCCTTGCCTGTTTTTGGAATTAAAATCATAGTTATCAATAGAAAATGGTAGATTGGAATCCTGAGACAGCCAAGTCTCTGTCAAACCTATTACAGATAGAGGTTTGGGTGAGGGATTATTCAAAAGTAACTGTAGATCATCAAAGTGTTTGTTTAAACTCCTTATATTCAAATGAAGTAGAGAGAATGTATCGTGTTTAAAGTTCCTAACTATATCATCAAATTGTGAAACTGTTATATATTTGGTGAAAGAGCTTTGTGCTAGGTCTTGTTGATCAAAATCAAATCAAAGTTCTTCAGAAGTGGAATTGATGCTGTCAGCAATAGAATCATCATAGGTACCTAGGAAATTTGGCAGTGTTGTTATTGGAAAGAGAGGGTCTGTGTAAATCGAGTAGATTGTCATCTGTGAGGGAATTGAAAGCCATATGATGGTTCAGATCAGCCATGAGGGGTTCAGAAGCAGTACCTGAGAAGGAAAAAGCGTATCAAGTATAAAATCAAATAGACCATTGGAGGCGCTCTTAGTATGCAGGTGCAGAAGAAGGGAGATAAGAAAATAAAGGAAAGCGGAACAAACATGTAGCAAGACAACAGATAGAAACAACTGACAAACACAGACACAACAAATTATACAAGGGCACAGTAAAAGAATCTCTTGACATGACAAAAAAAAACTTTTTATACGGGGACTGACTTTAATGCTGTCGTAAACAAGAAGAAAAATGTAGCAAGTTAATGGCATTTCTCCGTTAGGGAAAAGATATATAATTGGCTACACCATGCATAGGCTATACCACAAGTCTTCGTAAAATTTATTTTAAAAAGGAACAAGGAATTATACATAAACATATACATACTGACTGAAGCCGTCTGTGCATATGGAGGCTGATTTGACCCTTAGGTATGAAAATACAATAAAATATAGAGAATGTTTTATAACATGATTTTACTAATGACCGGTCATTAGCATTTGATAATGACCAGTCATTATCAAAATTACGTGTTAGGCAAAATCAATGCCTGGTCATGTGTACGCTCTCAACCAATCATTTGATTAGGATCCACGTCATCATCTTATAATACCTTCTACTAGTCAAACCTGTTTATCTGCTTATTATGTCAAAACAGTGAGTACATTCTCCTTTACATGTATTGTATATGAGGTGCAGAATATACTTCACAGAATTCAATAATTCACTAATAATGCCAATTGACACAGATACATTCAAAATTATGAAAAATGGTTCCTGTCATTTCTCCACTAACAATTCTATCATTCTATATCAATTTCAAATACTGATTTTGATATACTGAGCTACAGTTAAATCATCTCATACAGAAATTGATGAATCATTGCAGAGAAATACACTTGTGTCAAGGATTTTACAAATTCTCATTCACTTGTCTCACTGGCAATTAGTTTGTTCTGTACTATCTTGAATTATCCCAATGAACATGGTACATTTTAGGATTAACTTCATTTCAAGTGATTTTTGTCTGAATCTAGGTTAAATGAAGCTAACGGTTAATTGATTTTCTATTTATTCTAGATCTCAGACTGCAGCTAAGAGTGAGTGAAGGATATTGAAAGACAGCAGATAGAGTCATTCCAGCTCCCGAAATGGATCTAACATATCTAGTGTCGAGTGTATTAACTTCCTATCTACAATGTGAAAGTGAGACTTTTACATCCTACTGAGGTTAATGGAACCTGAGTGGTTGAGTATTTGTAAATGGTTAGACCATGTGTCTCTTTTGTATTGTGATTTAATGAGAAATTCTTCTCAAGCACTTAATTTCATTTCTATACATAAATGCAAGATTTGATTTCATGAATATATACATATACCACTTGAGTTGTCTTGGGTTCTGGCAATTAAACAAAAAAAGACTCACTTAACTAATAATTATTATAGTAGAGCATCTGCCTTTCAAATGAATGACCATAGACTACATTCAGCATAGACTTTAGCCAGTTAACACTCCCTTGTCCTGCTGACATGTGTTTCTTCACTAAAATTACAAGATTTCCTTCCAGAAATGTTTAATACCATTATCAAGGCTCTGACATTCTGTTTGAGGAATGTGAAGAGTGGAACTTGTAAGGGAATATAATCATGTTGATAATGTGAATTGCCATGACTTTTAAAGGTTATTTATTCTCAATATTGATTATAAGAACAACCCAATTGAAGAATCATGACCTCTAAAATGATGGAATAGTAAATAATTGCTAATAAGTGTAGAATGTTAGCTGTAAGACTTGTATTAGATGTAGACACATCCGATCATGTAAGGGTGTTAAAAGCATAACAAAGGTGGAGTGTATACACCTTGGACCTGTAAAAGGCTCATGGTTGTCATGTGCATCAATGAAACCTCAGTGGTGTCTTTAAGTGTGTGGTAGATAGAAGTGAACTTGCCAATTTTATTCACCTTTTTCTTTGTAAGGCTTTGAAAGCTGTTTTTTTTTGCAATGCGAATCTTGCCAAGATATGTGAATGGATATATAAAAGCTTTAGTTAGATAATGTAATTATCGCTTGTCAAAGAAATTAAATTGTACTCTGCTTTATTAAAATTTTTGCAAAATCCTGATAATCAACTTGTCCGATTCTGCCAAAAGGTACTTTATAAATAATCTTATCTTCTGTTTGTAAATTATGGTATTTTTGATTGAAAGATGAAAGTTTGATTTGATTCTGCTGTGAATACTGATCTTGCAGTGTGTCCTACATTATGTTGTATTAATGACAAATTCTTCTCAAGAACTTAATTTCATTTCTATACATTTATGCAAGTTTTGATTTCATGATAATACATATATACGTGTACTTTTGAGTTGTCTTGGGTTCTGGCAATTAAAAAAATAGACTCACTTAAACGCAACAAAGTTTCCTTTGAATGTTATGGCTTATAGATGAGCATACAATAATGTTCATTATGAGAAATCTTGCAAGTAACATGCATATCATAATTAATATAGTAGAGCATCTGCCTTTCAAATGAATGACCATAGACTACATTCAGCATAGACTTTAGCCAGTTAACACTCCCTTGTCCTGCTGACATGTGCTTCTTCACTAAAATTACAAGATTTCCTTCCAGAAATGTTTAATACCATTATCAAGGCTCTGACATTCTGTTTGAGGAATGTGAAGAGTGGAACTTGTAAGGGAATATAATCATGTTGATAATGTGAATTGCCATGACTTTTAAGGTTATTTATTCTCAATATTGATTATAAGAACAACCCAATTGAAGAATCATGACCTCTAAAATGATGGAATAGTAAATAATTCTAATAAGTGTAGAATGTTAGCTGTAAGGCTTGTATTAGATTTAGACATATCGGATCATGTAAGGGTGTTTAAACCATAAAAAAGGTGGAGTGTATACACCTTGGACCTGTAAAAGGCTCATGGTTGTCGTATGCATCAATGAAACCTCAGTGGTGTCTTTAAGTGTGTGGTAGATAGAAGTAAAGCTTGCCAATTTTATGCACCTTTTTCTTTGTGAGCCATTAAAAGCTGTTTTTTGTTGCAATATGTATACTCTTTAAAGGTAAAGACCAGTTTTGGAAACACCCCTCTCTCAAAAAAATGAAATGGAAGCTCTCATTACCAATCATGTGAAAGAATATGTTTTGACTAATACGTGATGATACAAATTTTGCGGGAAAGTCGGGAAACCGCCTACTAATTGATATATTTGGTAAATTATTATACCGTAAATCTCTGTGTATAAGGGGCACTTTTTTGCCGCCGAAAAAATTTGAAAGTCGGGGGTGCGTCTTATACACGGGTACAATTTTTTTTTTTTTTTTTTTTTTGATTTGTGCCCCTCCACCTGGCACTATGCCTGGCAATGTCTCCCAGCTCAGTAATCGGTGTGTTGACTCACCTCTCGGAAACTAGAACAACACTCAAATTTGTCTCATCTTGGTTTGAAAGTAATCTTTCTAATAGATGTCAATATGTAGTTTATAATAATTCCTCCAATTTTTCTTCTATTACACATGGCATACCACAAGGTCCTATCCTAGGTCTTCTACTGTTTTTAATATACATTAATGATCTTACACATGCTTCTAAAAAACGACATTATTCCTATTATTTATGACAAGTTCACAAGCACAAAACAAATGGGTTTTTTAACACAGACCTGGGAAAAAAATAAAATAAAAATAAAAAATAAAAAATAAAAAAAAATTTAAAAAATTAAAAAAAAAAAAAAAAATCGTTTTTTAAATTTTTTTTTTAAATCTTAAAAAAGGGGGTGCGCCTTATACACGGGTGCGCCTTATACACGGAGATTCACGGTATCTATTGGGACCAAATAGTTATCGCGCACGTGGTCGCGTAGTCCCATATACATCTTTCTGTGTACAGTGCTTGTAACTATACCAAGACTGGGCCAAATTTCTTATCATTTTGATGATTCCAGAACCTTGCAGTACACACCAATACTTATATGCTAGATGATCAACCTTTTCTGATCGATTCCACAACGTTCATTTCACAATGCAATCGCATGACCAGAACTGGCATTTATCTTTAATACCCAAATATGTGAATGGATATATAAAAGCTTTAGTTAGATAATGCAATTATCACTTGTTTAAAGAAATTAAATTGTACTATGCATCATAAAGCATGTTTTGAAATTTGTACAAAATCCTGCTAATGAACTCGACCTATTCTTTGAAAGTTCCTATTTGATATGATTTTATAATTTTGTTTTCTATGTAAATAATGGTATTTTTTATTTAAAGATGAAAGTTTAATTTGATTTGGCCGTGCATACTGATCTTGCAGTGTGTCGTACATTGTGTTGTGCAGACGAACATTTATAGCCCCAGAAGCTAGTCAGTTTAATATGTATACTGTTTTAGTATGCCCATTCCCTTGCCTTTATTATTTACACAAAGAGAAAATAAAGAAATGCAAATATTATTCTTTCAATACCTGTGCAATTTTTTCAACAGAATGTGTACTGAGTAAGCGATTAATTCCTTTGTAATATGGAAAGTAAAGTCAGGCAAAGGATGAAAGCCTTGTCAAACCAGCGAAAGTAATGTCTTATAATTTCTTGGAGACCCAATACAACAAATGTTTGGTTTTGTGCTTTGTAATGCCAGTTTTATAGTCTTCCATTTTAATAGTATGATAACAAATAGACATTTATTCTTGAGCCATTTATTTATGCAACATTATTGTTGTTGCTACCAGCGTTAAGGATGGTTTTTGGAAGCTATATTTTGTCTATGATGTTCTATACATGTATTGTGGTTGTATGCTTATTGTTCAGCGTGAGATACTAAATTAACACTGATTTTAAAAAAAAGACAAGATCTATATACATGTAGTAGATGAGAACACTGATCAGCTTTATCACATACAGAGCATATATACAACACCTTTATCTTGTTATCATTAAACTAATGTGAACAATACCAAATATTGGTAAGTTTATCTCTGAATACGGCAAGGATATTTATATGTTTTAATTTACTTTCTATTTGACTTGAGAGCCTAACTGTTATTACCGTATCATGTATCATGTTCTAGATATTATTGTTTACTCATTGTAGCCATGTAATGTTTGACTGGCACTGGAATGGACTGAGTAGTATGTGAAGAAAGATACATGATTTAATGTATGGATGGTTCAATATACCATGCCCAAAGGCAATTAATTGTACAAATTGTCAAGCATACATTTTCTTTGCTCCACTGCTTGTTGACATGTATGATTTAAGCTGTTGTAGCTTTTGACATGAGCATGGTGTGAAAATAAAATTCTTCTTAAAGTTAATGGAAATAAAAGTTTCATAATAATTATCAATTATTCTTAATATAATGTTTGTTTATGTTGAGGTTTTTAATTTGCAGAATGAAGAAGTTTTTCTTTGGTGATGAAGTAAATAACCCTACTTTAGCATCAATAGGCTTTATCGTCCTTTTTGTTGTGGACGAACATCGTAACACCATTGTCATGTGCTTGAAATAATATAATATTCCAAATGTAACTTTAACAGTTTTACAGCTTGAACCAAATTTTTGATGCAACAGATTTGTGTTGTTTCGTACTGGTACATCTATGCGCTGAGCTTTTCATTGTGATTGTCATGAAGATTTTATCAATGTGTTGGCCTATGATCTTTACTTACTTTATGATCAACTATTCAAACACCTTCTTAATTGTTTATTTTACATTGCAGTGGCATCACCAGTACTAAATTTCACATTTACAAAGACATTTATGCAGGAAGGAATCACAAAGGAAGCGGAAGAAATCATTTAGGCTGTTTTCATTCAAAATCTTGTCAAATTGAAAAAGACTAGTATTTGTTTTGTATGGCCATTATGTACCATCACAGTCTAGCATTAACCCTACATGTAACTTAGTGAAACAATGCTCATCGCCTTCTCTATTATAAATCCAACCCTTCTAATAATTTCATTTGAATGAAAGCATAACAATCAGAGAAACAGAATGGCGAAAGTTTGAAATAAATCGAACCAATATTAAGAAAGTTATGAGTGTTTGAAATATGAGATCACTACAGCTGTGCGAATCTCAAATCGGCAATTTTGTCAGTGGATTGTGACGTAGTGACGGATTACTTTCCCGTTTGTCGCGTACACAAATATCAATTTTTTTTCTTCTTCCAAATGCCTTCACCCGAGGGCACTTCTCGAAATATATCATGGAGAGTACATTATTACAGGTCCTCTAAAAAGAACAGACCATCCCGAGTCATACATTTATGAAAAGTTGAAATTTTAGTCCTTTTGTGCAGGGACAGCGATTTCTTTTCATGACCGGGGGAGGGACGAGGAGCAGTGGCATAATGGGCAAAAACGTCTGGGGGGGGGCAGAAAAAAATCTGCATCACCACCACTCTAACATGCAGGCCTCGCAAAACGTTTTTCAAAGTGGAGGGGGGGGGGGCTAAATTATTAACGATCAGGTAGAGCAAAGCAAGTGGAGCGTAAATTGGCGTGGGGTCCAGGGGCAAAGCCCCGGCGGGTCACTAATGCAGGTCACTAATTGGAGTGGGGTCCAGGGGGCGGAGCCCCCGAAAGCTCAGGGATTTAGGCATTAAATTACGATCAGATGAGCATCCAGGGGCCACCTTAGGGCCCTTGGTGGGGTTCAGGGGAAAGAGCCCCAGGAAGCTCAGGGGAAAATCATGCCATTTCAGCAACATTTGTAAATCACTGGTATCGAATTAAAAATAAACCACGTTTGAACTTATGGGGAACTGCCCCAAGCCCCCATCAGTACGCCAGTGCGAGGAAGCATAGTGAACGAGGGGGGTGAAGGTGACGGAAGTGACTACCCCCTCACAGGCTTTTGAAGTTTTGTTGTATTAAAAGATTACATTCCTTAGCAAAACAATAGTATGAAAACAAGCAATATTCTTCTTTCACACTTCACTTTAAATTTCTACAATATTTACTGGTACATTTCGAAGGATATTATGCGAGGGAGCCTATTTATTTATTTGTCTAAACACTGCACTCTTGGGCCCTCCAGAGCCTAAAAGTGTGTTGCAGTCTTTAGTCAGTATTTGCTATACATTTTTTGTGTGCACTTTTTCAAATTTTCCGGGGGGACGATCCCCTAAAAATTGAGGGTCCCCCGTCCCCCGGGTTCGCCGCCCCTGCTTTTGTGTATTGGAGCAAATGGGAAAGTTGTACGCCACTACATCACATAGACATTATCAATTCAGCCAATTTGAAGAGCCCATACCTATAGTAATTGCAACTTTCAAAAATTCGTAACTTTCTAATTTTTTGTCCGATTTCATTCAAACTTTCATCAGTATGCTTCTCTGATTTTCTGCTTTATTCTAGACAAGTTTGCTATCAAGGTTGGATTTCCCTTTAATCCTACATGTAACTTAGTGAATCAATGCTCATCGTCTTCTCTATTATACACCGACATATCTTGTGATCTTACAAGAGTAAAATACATGTACTAACATTTAATGATGAAATCTAAAGCATATTGCTAACTTATCCATGATTTATGCAAACAAAACTTCTATAAAACGGAAATCACTGTTACAGCAGACGCTAAAGTTTGATCACTTTTATTTGAATATATTCATTTCCTGTGTAAATCATTCCTCTTTCTATTTTTTTTTTAATAATTGATATTCAGCCAGTATTATAACCTGCATAAAATAATGTGAACACATTTTAATATACATGTACAATGTATGTACAGTGATTATCTGACATTAATCATTTTTAAACTGATATTTAGCAACACAATTCTGTATTTTTCCTGTGTGTAAATATGTGTGTCGGTACTATTAAAATGTAAAGTTATCCCATTATAATTCTACAAGGTATCCCCCCCTTCAAAAAATAAAAACAAAAAGTACCTTGTACTTGAGCATTTCATAAAATAACTCAATAATTTCACCTGAAAGCATCTTTTAGAATAGAGAATGAATGACACAAGTGCAAAGACAACAGAGTCGACCTTTACGAAGGCGTCCGAAATCATGGCCGGAGAATCATGCATTGTTTATTTGTGTCGATCTTTTCTCAATGAGCATAATTAATACATATATTTTGTTAACATCTTCGTCAAGTTCCATCACTGTTCATGTTTTACAACGAACTGTTGGGTCACGTAACACAACACTTCGTAGATCAGATAGATTGTTCTACGAACGTACTCAAAACGTGATAACGTGATTATACGTGAGTGATCATTAGAAGCCATGAAATATTGATCTTGTAGCCCATTTTGTGCTGTTGAATTAGGTTTGGATGTTTTGGATGACTGCATGAGCAAAAGACTATGCAAAATTCCCCCAAATAGTGAGAGTTGCCTCTGCTCAATAGACCGGTTTACTAACATATTCATGTTTTATGCAAATATTTAAAAACAAATCTTTTTCTCGGGTAACCCGAAAGCTTGTCTGAGGCTTGCCCGACAAAGCAACAAGTAATGTGTGCAGACTGGATTCCAAGTATTGTAGTTCATTCGTTAATAACGGGCTAATGGAATACCTCATCACTAGGTACCCAGGAAAGAAACATCCATAAATTTAATATATATTAATAAACCTCTTTATTGAATTCTGTTACACAACACTCGTATATGTCTTCAGAGGTTAACATATCCCAGGTGTTCAGGCAGTGGAATAACGCAAAGAATTTCAAAGTAATTTAGCCGCATATTTGATTAACATGAATATTTCAATTATTGTTTAATATCTTTTAGCTATTTATTTTGTTGGAATAGGTGGGTGAAATAAATGTGCAGGCTATGTGGAAACAATTTTTAAAATAAAAGAAGAGGTGTAATGTAATGAGCTTGCCAATCACCGCACATCTGTAATCTTGCTTTCAAGTTTGAAAGCAATAAAATGCATAAGCTATAATGAGAGGCATATTGCCTGAAAATTTGGTTCTTTCTTTATAACATTAAAAATCCAGATTAATCCATGCATCGCCATGCATACTAGCTTTTTGTATACAAATAATTCATGCTCGCGGGTGCATATTATTAGTGAATATGCACTGCACGCAATTGGATAATGAATGAGACTTGTCGAGTTCGTTATCCAGCTCGATAATGACTCGATGATGTTGATCGAGAGCAGTGCAGATCACTAATGCACGAGCTTCATTACAAAACGGGTCGGAAATGTAAATATTAAGTTGAGAAATGAGAAGAAAGCCGATCAAAATGCCAAGTGTCGCCCAGTCATGGAGACCTCCGTTATCATAAACCACGTTATTTTCAAATATTCTTAGTATAGGATAAGGAGAAAAATTAAAGTCTCAAATTTTCCCCCATACACAAACTCCCACACTCACCCATTGGTGTATAATTGTGTGGGAGTGGGAGAGAAAGCTCCCTCCTACACCGATCGCTTTCGGCTGTAGACTCGTATCCGTCAATTTTCTCTCTAAATTGAGAAAACTGATGCATGATAAAAAAGCTCCATATGGATTTTTAATAATTTTTTTAGAATCACCACCAAATTTAGTCGCGCAGCATAATAATGTCGCATAATCCCTTACAGTAGCAATTTGATAGAGGACAGATAAAAAACAAACACAAGAAGTTAAAATACAGCAGATACAAGTATGTGAATATTAGGAGCAGTGAAAGGGTGTTGATATGAATACAGACATTTATAGGATGAGATAACCATTGCAAGGATACCTGCAGGGGAAAAAAAACCCTCTTTTCTTTTCTTTTGTAAAGAAACTTCAATAAAAGTCACATTAGTATTTGCATAAGGAGAATGGTTAATTTATTATTGAATCGGATTTGCTTGAGTGATGAAGCGAGTAAAGATGCTACATGGTTTGGCTTTCATTGTACTGCAATGTGATTGCTTTGTCAATTATTGATCTGCTCCTTGGACTATCGATCTCAGCAATCGATAATGTTTTCTTATTTTCATGGGGTACGATATTGTCACGGAACACAAGAAAAACTTCTGGAGAAAAAAAGGCGGTTTCGCCTTTTACACAGCGTGACAGAATAATCCTGCATGGTGTGGTAAGTTTTATCTCTTTATCTCTAAACTGTTGTTTTAAAAACAACTTTCAATTCGCATACAGGAACATTTTTTGGGGTGCAGATTTACTTTGTTTAAGTTATTCAAGTTAGGGCCAATATTGACAGTTAAGTTGATACGCGAATACAAGATTAAGTTCATTCTGCAACTACATGTATGTAATTTTCTGCATGCTATTTTGAAAGCAACTTACCAGCAACTGCGTATAGATGAAAGTAATTGATACTGCAATCTGATTACTTTCTAATCTGGTGAAATGGTCATATTTCCATTTAAGTTAATCTTTAATACATGTATAGGAGAATGCTGTTGTAACTCTAATGTCTAGATCGGCTGTACGATCTGTAGCAAAGATTATTATTTTTGAACCAAGACTCATTAATTTATCCAGGATCCCTAGTTGATGTAAAATAATTGTCAGCTATTAAGCCGGAAATTTCACACACGTGATCACAATTAATAGAATAAGATAAAATAATCATATTACCAATCCATCATTTTAGGTATATCTATGAAAAAGACTTATTCCACAACCATGCAACTTTTGCCAGCCACTGTTTACATTTACGGTGCCTTTTGGGGTTTATATTAACCGTCGGGAGAAGGAAGAAAAAAAAACGGTGACAAATTTTCTTATTCTCAATGTTTACCTCATATATGCCAGATTATATTTGACGGAGGTGGGAGGGGGCCGGGGGGCACGTTCCTTTGATCCCGGGGATCCAACACCGTTAAAAAAACACGCCCTTTTCGAATGGTCACACACGTGATCGACCAAATTTGACTTATATATTATATATATTATATGTGCTTTCAACATCCCATCATGAAGTACTAGGAAAAAAAGTAGAACTTGCTCTCTGAGAAAAGAACTAACAATTAAATAGGGCTTTAAAATAACATTAAAGACCTCTTTCCCACGAGTTCACACACGCGACCGCATAATTTTGACACGTTCATTTCTAAAGGAGAATGATGTACGGCTCATTTGACAATAAGACTCCCTCTGTTGAGGACAGCATTAAGAAATGTTATACAAAATTGGAAACATCTGCCTTGAGGGAAATACCGGAAAATAAGTTTATAATCAACAATTTTTCATAGTTTTTGATTCACAAGAGAATAAGTCTAGAATGACCTTATAGCTGAAGTCTTTAGTAAGTTCAGAACTGAATTATACTGTCAGGTAAATGACTAGAAATTTGATTTATAGTTGAATTGATCATTATTTTAAAAGCAAGTACGTCTTCTACTGACACTACTTCAGATTTACGTATACTGCCATCTGCTGCCCAACATATCCCGATATGTCGACACTAATGTCCCACAATGTATCACCAACTGCATGACGCGAGCGTGATGTTGCTTGGGCATAACAGGAACAGGAAATCGCTCTATGTACGCCTTCACTGAAAGATGGCGCAAAATACCTTTCCTTTTAACCTATTCATTTCTTTGTGTCGCTCATTGATATGCTCTTTTTTTAGTAGTTTGTGCTGTAATTCAGCTGGAAGCACATGTTCGTCATCTCATCTCAAACACAAAGCCTCTTTCACACGAGAGAAACGTGCGGAGAAACACATAATGACGACCGTTGATGTAACATTTTCTGATCCTTTATTAAATAAAAATGTGGAAAATAAAGCTCGTATAGAAGGAAGTGCGTGGTCATAATTTTCAGACTAAACAACACAACGTCCTCATTTTACACCAACGTCACTGAAATATATGCTCGATACTACTCCTAGGTAGTGTACGTAGGCCTAACTGGAAGGACAGACGTATATGGTATCCCAAATTTTGGTAGCAATAAGAATGCCTTTCCAGACTTACTTACAGATATGAAAATTTACGGTGTTTCGATGGTTTTTCCTAAACCTTTATTAAGCTATTTAATTTGCAATTACATTTTCGAAGGTGAACGCTGTAAAGCGAAACGGATGTTTGAGAGAGAAAGAAAGGGAATGGGACAGATGACCATGATGATGAGGTAGAGGTATATGGTTTGTATGAGTGATAGAGGGGGAGAGAGGGGGGGGGGGTGGAGAAAGAAAGAAATGGAATGGGAGAGATGATCATTATGATGAGTATAATATATAGTTTGTATGAGTGTGTGTTTGTGAGAGAGAGAGAGAGAGAGAAAGAAAGAAAGGAAATGGGAGAGATGACAATGATGGTGACGATGAGGTAGATGATGTAAGGTTTGTATGAGTGGGAGAGAGAGAGAGAGAGAGAGAGAGAGAAAGAAAGAAAGGGAGAGATGACAATGATGGACAGTCACTCGCCTGGCTGGCAGAAGGGCGTTAGCTCGAATTTCAGATAAAAAATAATGCGCTAAGCAGAAGGGCGTTAGCACTAAATCTCCTCAAACTTGTATAGAACTGGCTTATTTCCGACAGAAATTTGTGGCCGTTTTCTACTATAACATTTCTATTAGTCTTTTAAGTTTTAAACCGATTCTCGGGACGGAAAGCAGTTTAAATATAAAACAAATCTTTAAATGCAAATAATTCGAAAAGTAGTTTTCGAGTCGCTCGCGCGCTAACGCCCTTAGAAGGTATATGGTTTGTATGAGTGAGTGTGAGAGAGAGAGAAAAAAGGAAAGGGAATGAGAGAGATGACAATGATGGCGATGATGAGGAAGAGGGTATGTGGTTTGTATGAGTGAATGTGTGTGAGAGAGAGAGAGAGAGAGAGAGAGAAAGAAAGGGAATGGGAGAGATGACAATGATGGTGATGATGAGGTAGAGGGTATATGGTTTGTATGAGTGTGTTGAGAGAGAGAGAGAGAAAAAAATAGAGAAAGAAAGAAAGGGAATGGGAGAGATGACAATGATGGTGATGATGAGGTAGAGGGTATATGGTTTGTATGAGTGAGAGAGAGAGAGAGAGAGAGAGAGAAGGAGAATGAGGTTGACAGAAAGAGAAGGACAGTGCTTTTGTCGCTGCCAAGTTCTACGACAGACAAAAAGGAGAGAAGGGGAAGAGAGAGAGACAGAGAGAATGGCAGAGAGAGAGAGAGAGAGGGAGAGAGAGATATGAGAGTGAGGAAAAAATAGGATGAGACAGAGATAAACAGATTTTGCAGAAAATTAGGCATTTTGGATCTTACTCATTTTCATATTCTACGATAAACTTTATAAAAGAGCAAAGTTGCATTGATTATCCTATTAATTATCTGATAAATGGGCAATCGCATAAAACTAACCTTGGGCTTTTAAAAAATAAATATTAACGTCTTGTGGCGAAATTTCAAATTTGACAATAAGGTTTAACTGAGAAGCTCGATTTAAAAAAAATAATTTCAAAGATAAGCTTTCCGTTGTTAACAGAAGGTAATTTAATCAATACACAATAATAATAGCCTACACAAATAATTATCCAAAGCTTACCTTCGTAGAAAGCTAATTTGATTGTCGGGGAAGGTCAAATCGATATCAATTCGAGATGTCACAGTGCCAGTTGGGAAAACAGACCACTTAAAGAAGTTCATAAGCTCACTGTGTCTCTCATTTTCAAACAAGTTCCTTTCCATGCGGCTAGAATTCATGGATATTTATTGATCTACACTTGCTGGCGTATCCAGACAGGGGTAATGGGTGAAGGCCCCCTCCCTCCCTCTTATGAAGATCACAGGTAATGTCAATACAACTTGCAATGGATGCACATATCCATCACACGGAGCTGCCAAGATTCAAACATGTTTGGAAAGAAGAGACTGAAATAAACCATTTTGTGACTGATTATGTTGAATTGAACCTATAGGTAGAGTTTTGGTCACCGTCTTACGCATGGATTCAAGTAAGAATTTGCCCCCACTCTTTTGATCTGGATTTCCAGTTTTGTTTCCTCTAAGCAAAGGGCCTATAGTATAAATATCATTTACGTCATTACGTGGGTTTGCAACAAAACAGGTAGGATGAGTATTTGCTCGGCTGTAAGCTGTATTGAAATCGGATCTATGTAATGTTATCTTAGAGAGTCAGAGCGAGTGATCTTGTTTAGATCGAGTATACCTATTCATTTGTATGAAACCTTCAAACAGAAAATAGAAACGGTCAGCTGCTGATAATGAAAATGTCATGGTTACTTTTTGTTCAATGACCATTTCATGATAGAATTGCAACGTTGATCAATACAATATACATATGTGTGTGGGTGAGGGTGTGTGTGGGTGTAGGCTGCTCGGCTAAGAGATGAGTACCTCATAATTATTGGGTTTTTTGGGGGCAAAATATGAAATATACCTGATGAAAAGTCATGTAATTTAAAATAATGTGGCTCTTTTCAAATTTCATGTGTGGAATTCCCCCCCCCCTGAGGCTTAACGGGATTCTGACATACACCTCTTCTACGAAATTAACATATCTGGTGATGTTGATATGTATGCAATAGTCTTGCTGTAATAGGCCATTTTTCGTATTATAACAAAATTTGATGCATACGTCTTTTTGAAATGCCGCGATACGAATTATTTCATTCACCTGTTACGGTTTTTTCTTCTTCATAATGTAGTCAGAATGCAAATTGCATAGGGCAAGACATAATGTTTGTCATATCTGGCAAAAACTAATGTATGCAATCCGCATTCTAACTATTCAGTTGAATGATTAATTCGTATCAAGCCACTTCACAATTGACGTATGCATTAAATTTAGTTAAATTACGAACTTGCCCTTAAAGCTTCATTTTAAGCAACTGAAATTTCGACTACGGATCGACTATGCAAACTCGGTTGAGTTTTCATGTAAGGTAAAATGTATATAAGAGATTTAAAGAGAAATTCATGTAAAATACATTCAAATTAGGCCTAGCTAGATTCAATCATACATCTTCATATCGAGCTTTAGTCAATACTACAAATTACCTGAACATGTATCTCGGCATACATATTTTTGGTTCATTCATTTATTTCCAATTCTCGTAAAAATACATTCAACTATATATTATACATATAAGAAAATATATAAACAATACAGATAATATGGACTGGGCGTTGTGGCGTGCGCCTGTAATCCAGCTAACAGTGGAAGTTACAAACTGATTCAGCCGAGGACGCAGGTTCGAAACTGAGTCACGTCTTTCGGATGGTGACGTTAAAGGTCGGTCCCCAGACGTAAATAATCATATCTGATTGATACACGTCTGTAAAAACCCAATCACACACACAGGAGCCAGCACGAGGCCATTGGCCTTTCAAAGACTGGGCTCCAATGGCCGCAGATAATTATACAAAGTAAAGAGAAAAGAAAGAGTGGGTAGTACATAAACAAATGTATACAGGCTAATTAAAAATAATTAAGATAGAAATTCCTTCATTAGATGACGTTTATATTTTCGTTTGAATGAGGCAAGAGATGGGCACATTTTTATATCGGTGGGTATTGCATTCCAAGTAATCACTCCAGAATATTTTACTGATTTAGGTGAAGACTATGGTATTTTAACAATGGAATATATAAATCATTAGCATGTCTTGTGTAATGTTGATGAACAACCTTCGTTATTTTGAACATATTATCAAAAATAGAAGATAACATATTATTATTGTACATATACATAAATGATCCAACTTGCAATTCATGTATTTGAAATATGGTGAGTACAATTAATTTGCTAAAAAACGGTTCAGAGGGAGTTCTGGGGTGAGAGTTTGTAATTGCACGTAGTGCTCTTATCTGTAAAACATAAACTTGATTCAGCAAAGTTTTTGCACAATGTCCCCATATCAAAGTACAATAGGACAGATGAGGAAGAATGATAGCATTATAGATATTAATCAATATATTCAGAGGAATAAAGTGTCGTATTCTATATAGTACACCTATTGCACATGAGATCTTCCGCCGGGTATCGTTGATATGTGGAGCCCAAGTAAGATTTTCATCAAGTGAAACTCCAAAATATACGGTATAAGAAACTTGTATATATTCGAGTTATTAATTATAATGTCACAGATTTGCTCTGAAAGTTTTTCGTTGGTTGATTTCTAAATTTTTGTTAAACATGTTACAGTTGCTATGATTATTTCAAGAATCATGAGGGCCGTTTGAATTCGAACTATAGTCCATATGAACCTACATTATTTTGAGCCATAATCTTTTAACTTGGTATTAGTAAGCATCACAATCATGAGACAAACTGAGCAGATTTGTGGATAAGCAGGTCAAAGGCCAGCAAGTCAATATACATGAAATTATAGGCTTTTTAGCCTTGTTATCACCATACCAATAATTACAATTACAAGCTGGGAACTTAAAACTTGCAACTAGTAATCAGATTGTGGGACTGTCAAGTCAAAGGTCACAAAGATCGATTGACATGTAATTATAGGATTTTTGTTTTCATCGGAATTTTTCAAGAATAATTCAAACCAATAATCGCTGCGGCAATATAATTATATGGTCCTAATACATTTTATTGACAAACCTCATTCTTGCAATAAGTTATGTGTGTCTTCCGCAGTGCCAGCAGAACAGGACTACGGTGGAGCCATGAAATAAAACACTCAATAGTTTTTTCATGTCATCATCGTTAACGATGAAATGCCAATGCCAAATTCAAGCCATGATCTTATCTAAATTGAGGTGGAGGCATATTGGAGACGCAGTGGTACACTTGTCTTGTTTTAATGTTATTTCTTACTCTTAAAATCAGGTAGTGGATGATTCCAACATATTAAGCTGAAAACAAGAGAGGGGACAGTCGACATCAAGTTAGTTTTCTGTTCACATTATGTGGCAATCGAAAGTGTTCAAAACCTTATACCGAATGACAAAGTGCCTATTTTTTCTCGTCGAACTAACGTCATCCATGCAGACGATGAAACGACAATACCTACGTTCTTAGTATTATTTCCTTCCGTTAAGTGGCATTAACAAGTCTTTTCAAGTAGCAAAACAAAGAAAATGCGATCGGTTATAAAAATCGAAGACACTTTGGAAGAGTTAAGTTCCTTGGAGTAGAAAATGATTCAACAATAGTTTACATGGACCATTAGTTATCGACTGAAAGCGTTCATGAAGTAGTCTTACTTCAGAGTCAAATATTTGAAATATTTTGGAAAGCAGTATTTAAAGACATCGAGACTGCTGTCGGTATACAAAAACAACTACAAACAAACACGAAGCATGATTTAAAATGAAAGTGCAGACAATAAATTACTATACATAATATTGAAACTAACATCCATAATTATTATATGGGCAGAAATGGGTGGAAGACAGAGTCCAATTGTGCCTCCCTTAATGAAAGGATACGTATTATATTTAAAGCTCTTAAGCCTATTATTTGCATTTAGAGCAGACTACCTTACAGTTTGAGCTTTCATCGCTCGTAAGATAATCAATGGATGCAACAGAGAGGAAGATATGATCTGACACGAGCAAGATGTGCACATCACTGGTAGATTGTTCTTTTCGTTTATCATCGTGAGGTTTGCCACAATACATACCCGGTGTGGTATACAACAGAGGTATGTAGGTGTTCATAAGATTTTATAATTACCATCAAGGCAATACCTTTGTTTGAATAAGTGGAGGCTAGATGGCTCAGCCACTGTGGTAGAGCAGTGGTTTCGTAACTGGGAGGACCCAGGTTCGAATCCAAGTAGATACGTGCCTTTTGGTAAGATATCAGTCCTCATTACCAATTCCCTCGGAGAGAACTACATCACAGGTAAATTGTTCTTTACGTTTATCATCGTGAGGTTTGCTACAACACCCGGTTTGGTATACAACAGAGGTAGGTGTTCATGGGTTGCCATCAACGTAATACCTACCCCTGGTGGCTTACTTACAAGCATACATATACTTTCTTAGCAGTGAGGTAAAATAAACCTTCCCACCAACCAATATAATTTTCCAGTTTCTTGCCTTGGTTTTTCAAATTAAAAAGTGATATATACGGGTAAATTATGTTGTGTCCACACTGCTATTGAAATAACATGTAAAGAGTTTATGTCAGCGTTTTTCAACCTTTTTAAAGTAACAGCACCCGTTAAAGAATTAAACAAATCCGCGTCACCCCAATCCAAAATTCATCACATATGGTTTATTTTGCATCACTTTTGCACTTGTCAAGTGCCCTGTACACATGTACGGGCACATGTTTTTTTTCATTTTTTTCAAATTTTGCTAGCGAGTGAATCGAGCGAGCCAAAAATAATGAAATATTTTGATATGGTAAACAAAGTATTTTGTAATCAAAACACTAGATAAGATATAAAATAATGTATGCGATCCCCTCACCACCGAATATACGTGAATACAAGCACATATATTCGATACCTTAATACACGAATATAAGGATATACAGGCACTTCGGTGAGTGCCATCATCATGTCTCTAAATGTTGCGAGCGAGGGAGATAGAAAATATGCTATCTTTAAAATCCTATTTCTACATGAAATTAAATACTCTCGCGGTTTGTAATATTTGGTTTTCACGAAATTTTGTATCGAAAACAAAACCGTGAGACACATGTAGAAAATGAATACAAGAACACACAAGTTTCCTCCCAAAACACCCCTAAAGCCCTCCTCCCCCTCCACCTCAATATCTTTCTAGAACCCTCTCTGCAACTATATTATGGAAGGAGGAGCTGAATAACACACCTATCATTGATTGGATGAAAATTAAAGAAAAAAAATCGTTCTAGTACCAAATGTTTCTGAATAAGCTGAAATACTTATAATAGCAACGAATGTATGTTTATACGCCATTTCTATATTTATCTTTTGCATGCAATTAACACGAGCAACATGTGATAAATCGTGAACAGTCTATTTTAACTGATAGTTTCTCCATCTTCAATCAATGAATAACTCCTTTATCTGATAAAAGGGTGCTGAATCGTATAAAAATTTGAATTACATTTAAAACTAAATATTTTGCATTTAAGTAATTTCTTTGGTTTCATTTGCTTGGAAGCCGAAACATGCCGTGCTTACATGGCATTTCCCGATGCGTTCATGTTTACTTTCATAACAATTTGTGCCGCTATGTGGCGTCCAGCACAACGCCTTTCTTGCTCTGAATAGACAATTTATAGGGAAGTATGTTTTATATTTTGTTTTATTTTCAGAGCAATCTGATGATTATTGACGTTCAATGACAACATAATTAAATTGCCACTTTAGTAGCTACCTTTCATATGTGCTTTCGTCAGGTCTACGCATGAACGCACTTCTGCAAGGATGACCGATATTTATTTACCCAAATAAAACATATCTATATTCTAAATTTGTATCTTTGACCAATTTCTAGAGTGATATTTGCATTGGAGCATGCTAAATCTGTTAATAACTATTTTTAATGTATAAGAAATAAAAATTACAAAAATATCATCCGCTGTCTGAAGGTTGATGGTAGTTCACAAATACAGGGAGGTGCTGCAGCACCTCCCTGTAATGCTTTGATGGCTTGGATGGGGCAAATAATCAATACAAGTATTTGATGGTTTTAACAGCTGCATGTATATGAATAGTGATCTTTCCATTTCAACAAAAGTGAAAAAATAATTAGCATTCATGAATTGAAAAATCGTGTTATTCATTAATTAACCAAGGTCCATCATACACGGCCCTCCTAAATCACACTTCATTTATAAACTCATTACTTTGAGATAAACATGACATCATTGTTAGAGTAATGAGTATGTAAGTCAGAAACTAATAACGCAAATGAATGCATTAGAATGTTATTGTAAAACTAAATATAAGTAGGCGGAAATACGGAAGGGGAGACATATAGAGAGGGGAGGAGAGTGAGGTGGAGAGGAGGGGAAGGGCAGTCATCATGGTCATAGGGTATACAGAAAAGGGGAAGAGTGGTCATAACTGGTTAGAATGGTAGGCCAAATATCAGTTAATCAATGCAATTCTTCTTCCTCCTTTTTTTTTGGTTTTTTGTTTGTTTGTTGGAGGGGGTTAATTTGGCATCAAAGTACTTCATATAACATTTCCTAAGGCCGCCATCACGTTCTAGCTCTAGCTAAAGATGGCGGTCTCCTGTGTTTTTCAATTTTGAATTGATTTGTCAACTGTGTTTTTTAAAAGGTATGATTGTTTAATTGATTTATATTATGATATGATTATATATGTATTTTAACTTTTGTTAATATATGTAATTAGTTTGTATACTACTTTCTATTATGTTGAAAAATGCAGAAATAAAATCAAACAAACAAACACAGAGCGCTTTTTCGTTATGCTACGTTTTCTATATATCATCTTTGTCTATAATTTTCGGGTAAATTAATCATAGGCTAAGACAAATAGATTTTCCTGAACTGACTGGTGCTCTAGTTCAATCTTTCTCCTCTCTTTTCTTACATTCTTGACAACTTTGCCAACTTAAAGGGCGAGCGGGAGAATATTTCGATAGCGGTAAAGGTAATGACACACTCTTACATGTGTGTTGGGGGCATTGTTTCTCCTATTTAGTGGTATCTTTATCTTTGTCATACCCCTGAGCCCTTTTCGGAAAAAAAATGAAATATTGACTTTCCTGTTAAACTTGTTGATGATATGTGCAATGATAATGTTTTGAAACTGTGATGATAATAACAAAAGTGATGATAAAAAAAATGATGATAAAGATAATAATGAAAATAGAAGTAATGATGATGATGATTATGATACTATTACTACTATTACAACTACTATACCTACTACTACCAGTCTACCACTACTACTACTATAATTTATCCAGTTAGGCTACGTAACACAGCTTTTATATAAATATACGATAGGTCGCATAATACATACATAATACACATTTTTAACAATTACGGGACAATCTACCTGCATTTCGAGAAAAAAATAGTATTTTACTTGATTTCTTTTTTTTTTTATCTGAAAAAAAGAATACATCTAGAAGTCTTCTTATTTAGTCCTCAAAATAAGGGACAATGCCTTGTATCCTTGTCTTATTATTGTCATTGCAAACTTATCATTATTGTTATCATTATTATTATTATTATTATTATTATTATTATCATTACTACTACTACTACTATCGTTATGATTATTGTGATGATGATGATGATGATGATGATGAAGTTGATGATGATGATGATGATTATTATTATTATTATTATTATTATTATTATTATTATTATTATTATTATTATTATTATTATTGTTATTATTATTATTATTATTATCATTGTTATTATTATTATTATTTCTAGTATTATTATCATCATTACCATCATCATTGGTAGTAGTAGTAGTAGTAGTATCATTGTTATCATCATTAATTATTATTACCAAAACTATTATTAGCTACATTAATGCTTTATACATCTACATGAAAAAAAGAAACAGTTTCATGATTATATTTCAAATACTATTTTTAACTGGTGTCAGTATACTCACACATTTACCTTGTATCAAATTCACCGACGCCGTTAAATTAAGTGAATGAGGCTTTTCAGACGATGTAATATGCGTTACAATTCAATGCTGCTTCGATTTTAGGTGAACCCTTGGTTGTCATAGAAACCGTGTAGTAAATAGGCAACGCTCTAAGAATAAGGTGTTTGCTATCAATCTTAACCTGACATTTAAGGAAGGATTTTCTCTCCCTGCTTTTAAGAATAAAAGGATTCAATGCTATTGATTGCAAACTTACGAATCCATTTCAACATGAACAGACACTTTCCATGCATTTTGCTCTATTTCACTTATCTTTAAAGCTTTGGTAGAATTTAAGAAAGAGTCGCGTACATTAACGGACTATTTGGGATTTGATGATTGAAAGTAGAATAGTAGATAGATGTGGTTTTATCCGGAAATAACTTATAACTGAATGTCTAAGGTTAGGGTAAAACAACGAAACATAAATATTCTCTCTCTCTCTCTCTCACTCACTCCCCCTCTCTATCTCTCTATCTCTCTCTCTCTCTATCTCTCTCTCTCTCCCTTCTCACTCATTCCCCTCCCCTCTCCCTCTCTCTCTTTTTTGTATGTTCTCCCCTTTCCATCCTTCCTTTTCTGTTTGTCCCTCGACTTGGCAGAAGTACACAAATTACATTTACATCACTTACGAGAAAACAACAACAAACAAACACATAACCAATAATAAAGAAACAAAAACCCTTTACAATCCGATAGAGATGCTTTTATGTATGCAAGGTCAGAGACCAGGTGTTTGTTCCATTATAAGTACATCTTGAAAGGAGGAAGATTGACATGGTTCAGTTTACATCACAAGCACCAAGGCTTGCGGTGCGAACAATACAATCGATCTAACCGATTTCAGGGGTAGGCCAAATTCAAAAATTGCAACAAAATTTCACTCCACTTTATATCCCATAACATGCTTAGCAGGTACGGGTGTCGAGAATTTTTAAAATTTTAAATTAATAAAATCGCGATCTACACTAATGTGAGGGATATTTTAAGATAAATACGATATAGCATAAATAATAAGAATAGGTGAATGTGTCAGATAATGCTAGATTTAAAAAATAATTCAAAATGATTATATGGTTATGAATATGAACACGGTTTTGAATATATTTTTTTGAATATGAATATGAATATTAATATGAATATGTATGTGTCATTTACCCTATACTATAGAATTTCCCGTCCATTTCATCACCTTTTTTTCATTAAAATTTTTCATTGTGCAATTCAAGTTCGTCCTGAGAACCAGGAAACGTTAATTTAGTAATTTTTCAATCAAGTTGGTCAATGGTTAATCAATTTCAACAGTCATCCTTTCTCAGCGTTATTGTTTATATTGTCAGTTGGATAAATGGCTGATGGAGTAAGGGAAAAAAATACTATTCGGAAATTTGATTTTAAATGGTTTAATTCTACACTTAAACTTTTACAAATATGCTGACGACACCTTGTTCTTTGTTAAAATTAAAAAATCCTTAGATGATATCATAGGTCGATTAGACTTATTTGGACAAGTCGCAGGCCAAGAATTAAATAAAGAGAAAAGTTACTGTTCTCTTCTGGATTGGAGATAACAAGAGAAAGTGATCAATCTCCGACTTTGATCTAAGTTAGTCAAAAGAACTGTACAATACAATTGTATATTTTATGTCTGCAGACTTACACTACGCAACGAAATTGAGTTTGGAAAATAAATTGACAAAACTACAGAAACTCCTGGATAACTGGTGATGCAGAAACCTTACATTATTTGGAAGAATTACTAATGTTAAATCCCTTGCCGTTATAAAATCGAACAGTTCAATTAACGATAGTATATACGATTCCACCCAAGTTTCTGAATAAACTGAATAATTTAGTATTCAACTTTATTTTGAATTCCAAAACCGAAAGGGTAAAAAAAGTGCATCCTTACTCGAGATTATAGTCAAGTGCGATTACGTATAATTGACATTGAGAAACAGATGTAAAGTTTCGTTTATAATGGCTAGGTACATTATTGGATGACAGTAAAGGCCTATGGAAAGATGTGTGTAATTACTGGTATGATTTTCTCGGTGTAAAAAATCTTCTGTTAAACTGTAACTATGACCATAAATCATTAGATGTCCAGAAATTTCATCTTCCTGATTTCTACTAAAAAATATTACAAGCCTTGAATTATGTGAAAGGTTATACTTGTAGTGAAAATGTTCATGTAGAAGATAAATATTGTCATAAGCAAATAATATGACATAACAAAAATATTGTTTTGACTGCCAAGTCTTTGTTTTACGCAGATTGATTTAAAAGTGGAATATTCTATCTAAAAGACCTTTTCGAAAAAGGACATGTTTGTCTGTTAACGGCCACGAACCCGCCTCCACGAACCCGGCCACCACTGCTTCAGAATAGATCTACGCCCTTACTTCTTCATCTCATGAGTATTCTAACCTCAATTTTACGCCAATTCGGTTTGGAAAGAGTGACTAGATACATATATTCCTCTATGATATTTTGGCGGACAAAAGAACAAGAAAACCGCACGCACGTTTGAGCGACGACACTGTGTCTACTGCAGTCTCCAAACGTACATGTACATCTTATAATAATTCATCGCACAGAGAGGAAGCGTTGCTTAAGGCCTGATCAAGGTTAAAATATATTCATCATCTGTCCACGATACAAGCTTCTTCGTTCATTACTCGTCGCTTCATTTGCAGCTTTTTTCCTTTTCCCTCTTTGAACACGCGAGTTACCATATAGCCATGAATCACCATATTCATCTGCTAAGAGCGATGCTTGTCTTGTATAAGACACAACCGCTTCGGAGATGTGAGTTTTTAGTCCCTGCAACTGTTATTGCGGAGCGTGCATATCCTATGGTAAGCTTCTATCTACTTTCTTTACTTGCTTTTGTCAGAATAAATACTGGCAAACTGTATGAAATGGAAATGTGTAAGTAATTCGTTAATGGAGTACGAAATGGAGAATTGATTTGTCGGCACACTGTCTTAACATTGAGCACATTCGGGCTTTCCCTCCTACCATTAAATATGTGGTACACATTACAATTATTGTTTCATATTGTCGTGTGATACACCGGGTTAAATTTCGAATGGCCTACATTTTTCATTCACATACTTCTATCTCATCCCAGAATGATGTGTGAATTATATCTCCATTCTTTATTGCTTTTGTGTACCCCCGTTCCCTTCGATATTGAGCAGCTTATTATTGCTCAACGAGACGAGTGGTTATTTCATGCTGCCTCCTTAATATTGTGATCGTATACTATGTTTATAATTATGATGATGATGATGAAGATCATGGTTTCTTGTACATGTATAGCGCCAGTGTCAGCCTCTGCCGGGCGCTTATGGCGCTTGCTCTACTATGGCTCACAAAATCAACGTTCCTTGTTAGCGTTTCAAATTAAGATTAGTGTCCATTAGTCTTTGTTAGCATTATTAATCTTGAGGTGATGTCGTAGCTGGGAACAAGAAAGTCTTGATGGCTGACATGAACGTCGACATAGACTCAGCGCTCCTGCTAGATTACGGAAGGCTATTCCACAGTCCAGAGAAGGATAGTAGGCTCTGTCGCCCCAAGTCGACTGTGTGACTGAGGGTTTCTATCAGGAAAGCTTGGTCGGCTGATCTCTGATTACGCTCTGGTCCATGCTTCATCAGGAGCTCTAAGAATTATTAAGTGCTTTTAACACTAGAACTCCAAGTTTGAAGATGATCCTCTGGTTGATAGGAAGCCAGTGAAAATCTCGTAGAATTGTACTGATGTGAATTCTCTTCCCTTGTAAAAACACGAGCCTTGAAGGCATATTATGCAGTCGCTGCAGTCTGTGAATTTGAATTGCACATTAGTACAGTAGTACAAGGAATAAAATGAACAAATTAACAAATATAATGGGATAATTACTATGCAGTAATTTGTTCCTCATCGTTCCCCCACTTACGATGTTCTTCCCAAAGTAATAGATGAAGACAGTAAAAAATAAGAGATACCAACAATACAACTAACTTGCTATGATTTTATTTCTTAAGTACAATACATTTAAGGCATAAGCTGACAACTATATAGGCAACTAGCATAATCTTTTCTTTGAATAATTATATTCCGATAATGCATTACCAAGGATCGTGGTTTGAACGAGTGTTTGAGATCGTATGATATCAAGTTCTGTTTTATTTTCATTTCTGGAATTGATTGCTAATGTTACTTGATAAAGCATAGAAATTGTCATTTCGGAAGCTGTAATCCATTGCGCCAATTGTTCTAAATACGATTTCGAAGACTTTAAAAAAAAAATCAAATAAGGCATCTTTAAAGAAAAAGTCCACCCTAGTATTAAGTTGGTTTTAAGAGAGGCAGAAAAATGAGAGGAACATGTCAGTGAAAGTTTGAGCAAATTCTGATTAAAAATAAGAACGTTATGACTTTTGAAGTTGCGATCAATTAAACACAAACTGGCAACACTGTGACGTATATTGCGAGGTCCTTTCCAACTTTGACCTCTTCCAATTTACTCTGTTCATAGAATGTCATAAACTTTCATTTTCTTCGTTTTTGAAGACAGAATAGATGTAGAAACACATTTTCGACAATGATATTTAGGGTGCATGTATGATTGAACATTTCTGGAGGGAAAATAAAATTTCCTGATTTCTTTTCTTCGTACAGAGCAAATTCGGAAACGCTGTAGGTAATTTTAATCCCTTTTTGAAAGAAACTCTTCATATGTATAATAAAGAGTCTGGTAAGCGTTCCCAAAGTTGGAAACCTATTTTTTCAACAGTGAAAACTTTGCATTGTTTGATGAGGGCCAAAGCTCATACCTCTCTTGATAGCTATCCATTACACTTTCTAAGCAGCGTATAGACTATAATTATAATAAAAGGCAATACTGCCGATAGTTGCCTAAATTATGCTGGTAGAGGCTAATTGAATATTTTTGTTATGGGCATCCAATTCTGACTATATGAATATGAAACGAAATCTTAATCTAAAACAGAGTCTTTCATCATTGGTTAGAGTAAAACTTTTTGTAATATTTTCGACTGAATAATGAAGGATATTGAAATCATCTAACATTGACTTGAATGTTATGTTTAGATCTGATTTTCTTTCTTAATCATTAGGTAATTTTAAGACATAACACGTGATTTTATTATTGTTTCAATTACAAATTTTGCATAAATTATTTTGATCTTTCAGATGATGAGCAATGTAAGCAAGGAATGCGAAGCCATCTGATTAACTAATGCACGACGTAATTCAACATCATCATCAACCAAGATTATTAATAGCTTATGGAATCAAACTAGGTTGAGCAGCGACTTCGTGCCTTATAAATGAAAGTATATTAGACGGCTGCTACAGGATACCTTAATTTTACGAACATGGAGCAGCAAGGAAGATTTAATACGACTCGGGATAACAGCACAAATCTCAAGATTGATAATATAGCAGCAGGTCTCTCACTTGCTGTTCTAGTTGCCATGGGAATCGTTGGTAACATTGTATTCCTCTTGTCGGTAGGGTCAGCCATGCGAACAGTACGACATCGGTGGAATAGACTGATACATGATCTTATTTTCGTGTATGGATGTCTAGAAGTGCTCTTCTTTTTCATACCTTGTATTCTTTCAACCTATGCGTATCTTACTTCATGGAGAATTGATATGTACCAGTCTGTATGCGACTTTTTTGGATGGGTAGTTTTTGCCGTGAAATTTGGATCACTATGGATGATAACGATTCTTGCAATTGAGAGATATCTCGTTATATGCAGGCAAGGAGGACTATCCAATCGATTTGCATGGACAATGAGATACATCACGTGTGGTGGCATTGTAATTGTGATCATTTATGCGGCAGTTCCTCTAATAGTGAAGGTTGGCATGGTAGCGTCGAGAGCTGTTCCAAGCACCATTTGTCATTTTGATTTGACTCCAGCAACTATAAGCTCTCAAGCATTTTTGATCACAACTATCGTGCTTACCTATATCATGTTCCAGATAACACTTTTCTGTCACGTGTCTATTCTCTGCTACCCATCACGTGATGTACGAGAGAAAAAGGCGCCAATCCAAGATGCCGTCACACAGCATCATCGTATGAACCACTCCTTGGTCTATGTATTTACCCCACTCACGATATGGGTGTGGCTTTGCACCATTCCATTATGGGTAAGAATTTCTTCTATCAATCAAGAAGATTTTAGTATGTGGTTTGCTTCTGTGTCGTAGGCCGATATTATGATCCGATGACGTGTGGTTTTATATCCCCAGTACGGATGCCGCCAACTTTCTTATAAATGAACCATGATCTGGCCACTGCATTGCATTGTCATAAGAAAATCCAATTCATTTGCCGAGTAATCTCTAAAAGTCAGAATTTAAAAGGGGCCAATTTCTACATGGCTTTGATAATAACTTAAATTGTGTGCTTTATGTTAGTTTCATCGCGTCGGAGGGGAATCAAAATAAGAATAATGGATAAAAGAAAGATTATATGTTGCTATCCGGTTGCAAACTATTCTGAGCTACGTGATGAAGCAAATGAGCTTCAATGAACTTGTTTCGATACACTAAACAGTTTACTACGTTTTGTTATCAAGGAAATATCTCTAAGATCAAAAAGCATGTCACGTCCTTTTTTTTTGGGGGGGGGGTACTTTAGAGTATTACACTTTTGAGTATTTTGCGTAGGTTTTACAGCTTTTGACCAATGACGACTATAATTATTAACTGTATATGTTATTTTATTATCCTTCTTTTACAATGCCTTTTGTTACCAAGTTTAATTTATTATTCGTATTTGCTCTTGCATCTTCACTTGTCAGCATTATGGGACTAAAATGATTTTGACAAGCTTCTTTCATTTTTTAATTACAGGTAAAAGTAATTTAATACCACATTTGAACAGACTTAGCTCAGCGAGAATTGCAGATTTCTTGATTGTTTTGTGTTGATAGCAAAATTGTCTTCACTTTATGTGTTTTTTAATTCTTAAATCCGGTAATTTTTTTCTTTCTTTACCGAGATAACTCTGATAATGACGCAAACTGGGTTTGAAGTAAGTCCTGGATTAGAGTTTGGTGTAGTATGTACCTTGACGGTATGTTCAGCTTTAAGTCCATATATCCTCCTATCATCCAGTGTGTATTACCGATCGTCATTGTGTCATTTCATCTGCTGTCGAGGTATACGGAGGAACGAAAGACACATAAATGGACAAAGCAGTGAGTAAAAATTTCTCTTTTCCTTCTTCTGCTGCTATTATTTTTTTAAAGAGATATTCAAACTATCTCAACTCTTTTCTTCTTGAGTTTTGAACGTTGACGATTTTTTCTTTTCTTCTTGAATCTCTTTAAAATAATTTGTATTACATTCTAACAACCAGTGATAAACAATTTCATTACTGTAACTACTTTTATGACTATGTCAAAATTTGAATCTATAAATTGGAGCAGAACCTATATATACTTTCTAGAATTATAATAATTCCTTATGTGAAAGGGGTAAATGTGCATGACGAATCCCACATGCATGTATACAACGAACTTCAACACCCGGAGATATATATATATATATATATATATATATATATATATATATATATATATATAAAATAATAGCAATTCGAAGTGATACCAAAAGGGCTCAAAAATAGGAAGGTGAAATACTACAATCATTTTAGATTCACTCGCAATGAGTCTCGACACGAATAAAACCATTATATTTTGAATAAAGGCGAAGTAAACCAAGTTTACTGTAAATCGATGGAGTCACAACGAATCGCTCGCAAAAGTGTGTTCGAAGCCGCCATAATTAACATCTGACACTGTTTATCCGTCAATATTCTTATAAAATTATTATTTTGGCTACATAAGAACCCCAAACAGGAAAAAAGTATTAGCATTGTTACGTAATCTATGTTTTAACATGTTCAAGATAACTCTAAAGAAGTCCCGATTTAAATCGCATTTTACATGACACTGGAATGTCTCTTTGTGTTCCTTGAAATGTTAGGTGAGCAAAATATCAAATAATAAATCAAATAACAGTTTCTGTAATTTCAAAATGACTAATTATCTCAGCCATTGATTTGACGGAACTTGGCATGTCTGACATTGGAGAACTAGCGCACTTCGCCATTTGATGAAGTAAAATGCTAGATGCTTGTATCAGCTTTTGCTATTTCCGACGTTCTGTAGTAATACCTCCTCCGGTTTGCTCCGAAAGGCGATATCTAAGCTGGTTGTAATTAGCAAGGAAGCTCGATGAATATCAAAAGACCATTCTCACGTGGCTTCAGGGTGTGCAATGCGTGATCAGATATATCATTTCAATCGCATAGTTTGGAGGCGGAGGGGAGGGGGTGGCCGTGGAAATGATGAAAATCCATCTAATTAGTTTAAAACGTTGAGAGAGAAAGAATGGCAAGCAACTATAGTAAAATATTTCTATAAAATGAAATTTGCCGGTAAATTTGCACCCAAAGGAAATAAATGAATACAAACAAGGCGAATTAAACAGATTGTATTGTTACTGGGAAATTTCCAATAAATTTTACGTTTAGAGAACATTTTGGCCCGCATTTGCATGCCAATTAATTAGTATCTGCCATTGATAACTTTAAATACGTGAATTGCATTCATATCCTAAACAACTTCCAGTCGTCGCAAAAATATAAATTTTGCACCAACTTTTAATGCCTGAGACCATTCATTCGCTTTCTACGGCGGGTACTAAATTTAGTTTGTATTTCAACTTGTATTATCTGAAAAATATGTTGTTAACATATTTAGCTTTTTCTTTAGAGCAAAAAGTTCGACCCTGCCAGGACTCGAACCTGGAATCCCCTGATTCGTAGTCAGATGCCTTATCCATTGGGCCACAGGGCCAGTACAATTTTTAGAGGGCGTCAAGAGATATTGTCACTTCATCTCACCTCAGTCTGTTAATTTAATCTTACTTTATTGTTACGATTATAACACGAACGTTTGAGAAGAACACATAACTAAAGAATATATTTACATATGCGCTCCACCATGAGAAAGATTATTTTATGAAAATAATCATATCTCTTCATGAGGATCACATAAAATACACTTCTATGAAATAATAATAGTAATAATAATATATACAGTAGGTTTGCGGTTGCATCATGTGAGAGGGGGAGGATTGGGGAGTCCTGAAACGGAAAGTTGACAATCTTTAATAATAATGATAATAATACTAATAATAATAATAATAATAATAATAATAATAATAATAATAATGATAATTGAGAATAATAATAATAATAATAATAATAATGATAATAATAATAATAATAATAATAATAACAATAATAATAATAATTGAGAATAATAATCGACCAGGGTATTCGTTTAGTAGTAATTTTCATAATTCATTTTGTTTTTATTATTTATTAATTAATGAATCAATTTATTTACTTACTTATTATTGATTGATTGTGAGGTCAAACACAATAACATCCATAGTCGAGTGGGAATTTATAAGTAACAAGAGCACCGTCGAGAGTTGTCTCAAATTACTTCCCAGTTATGCGTGCAAATACAAATTATGCGTGCAAATACAAATATAGGACTCTCATTTTTATTCAGTGCATGTTTTTTTATATCGTGACACTTGGTTTGATTTGAAAACTGCCTATTTTTAAAGCAAAAAGAGTTTCATAAGATGTGAGAAATGACTGTATAGTCTCCTGTGCTAACAGAACCTTGACAATCTCAATTACATGTGAGAATATGTTTTGGAATGTTGATTTATAAACCATTCAATTATTTTCTCTTTTTACAGATGACATATCCAGTGTTGTAAGATGCGAAGATTGTCAAGCCCGTATCAACCGATCTCAAGGACATGGACAAAGGTAACGATAACAAACTATACTGGCTCTATTATCACTTCAAAGAGTTATCAAATTACTGTTGCCCGCCATAAGTAGTGTTTAGAATATCGTGAAATAAAAGCTTCAGCACAACTTTAAAATATTATACCATGAACGGCAAAGTGACATGTAGTTTTCAATTTCACTGCCTACTTCCAAATGATATGCAGATACAAAGATGATAGAAAATATATACAATGTGTATGTTTGCGATGTTTTCTTGTCAAAATGTAGCGATAAACAATCTTTCCAAAGTCAGAAAAGAGGGATTTGGTTGCCACTACTTCAAAAACTAAGCACACCGTTTGTTTGATCGAAAGATGTTATCACAATACGGAATATTTGAGAGGTGTTTTTTTTTGTAGCGGTCACCCCTAAATCGGAGGGGGCGTCCAAAAAGGTTACAAAGGTTTTTCTCGACCCATTCTGTGTTCGATGAATAACGATGGGAGCTATTAAGCTGAAGCGGCGCGATCGAATGATTCATCTAATTTTCGGCTGTCAACTTATTATTTCGTCATCTGAGTGAGTTCATTATGCTTGGGCAATCATACTGCCCTTATTTTCAACACATAGCCTAATTACATGGGCGGACGTAACTGTGGTGAAAGAAATATATGTGTTAATACAAATCAGTAGTGATGGGGGCATAGGAGGACCCCCACCCCAGTAATGGCAAAAGAAGGAAGAGAAAAAAAGAGGAGAGAAAGAAAGAGGCAGAGAGAGAGAGAGAAAGAGAGAATGGTGAGAAAAGTGATAAAGCCTATTCTTGAACCCCCTAAAAGCCGTGCTAAATTTATCATGTTATTTACCGAGTATATATTAAAGATCGATGCCCCTCCCATGATGCTCGACTGACGCTTCGCCACTGATATACAAAAGTGCTAGGATTTGTTTATTTGTTAATTATTCATTTATTATTTTTGCGCTCTCTTAACCGGCAGAGTAAATACCCTGACGGCTCGTGTGGACTTGAGAGACACAATGATGAGAGGGCCGTTCAATCAAACCGAACAAGACATAAAAAGCACATCACAGCCACACGCCACTAATGAGGAAATGGCATCCAACGGGCATTTTGATTGGATAAATGGTGAGGTTGAAAACCACGCCCATCAGATATCTGCGTTGGATGGCGGTCCTGCTTCAACCTCTACTCGGGGAATGCTGCCCAATGATTCGAGGATTTATTTATTATCTGCAGGGGAGAATGGTGAATTGGTGTGTCGTCGGTCATTCGATGGCGGATCATTCAGAGATGATAATGAAGGCTCATCGCTAAGGAGTGACCATAGCACCGACTCAAGTCAAGGTATAACCATTTATTATTAATCAAAAGGGATTAAAAATTCACACAAAGTTGGTTGGAAAGTAAGCAGCAAAAGTAAAAAAAAAAATTAGTAAACGTTTAGATGAAGCAAATACAGTGTTTTGTATCCAGTAGGAGCGATACCCTGTGAATGACTACCATTACGAAAGTGGAGACTCCACTTTTTCCAAACAACTGTTACTTGATTTTCCGCTTACTATCTGGTTAACATGATTTGACAAAACAATGTATCTCAAGGTATTTGGATATATCTATATCCCCCGAAAATTTGAAATATAATTACAAAGTTGGCATAAGATGCATTTCTTTAAGTGAGATCTCTATACTGTCGAACACTGCCAATACGTGGATGAATCATCATAATTCAATAGAGGCAAAACGCATACATGTACATGCATATATTTATATATATATATATATATATATATATATATATATTTTTTTTTTTTTCAATTTTTTTTCTCCAATATATACATACACACACACACACACACACACACACACGCACACACACAAATACATATATACTAAAGTTAGAGAAGAATAAGCTTTTCAAAGCTTCTCCGGTCAATAATTAGTATAGATATAACGTCATCACTGTAGAAGCCCTCAGATTGTCACCCTGAGAGAGCTCGGATAATCGAGTACTCCCAATGTGATTCATCATGTTTATTATTCATAATACTTTGTAACATAATGGGTCAACAATGGGCAAAGGTGACGATTAAAAATACAGGGAAATTTAATTCCTGTTTCTTCCCGTAAAGGCTATTTCATCCTATTCTATTTCAATATCTCCCTTTTAAAAATTATGTTACGATAAATCATTGTAGAAAGGGTATTAAGGAAGTGGATCAAAATTGCCTTGCAAAATGTATTTCTACCTCTTTTTAGAAACACCATGTGCTTGACTGATATTACAAAATATAAATATTCCTGTAAGATTTCTTTTCGTTACAGAAAAAAAAGTATCAGGCTTGATTATCCAACTATACCACTTCTTAAAAAAAATTTTTTACCGTTTTATCGAACCGTCAATGGTATTCTGCAGGGGCTGGTAGACAAAAAAACAAACTGCAAAGCGTGGATATGAACTTAGTCACCACGTTTCCTCCTCGACATTGATGCAATTATTTAGGGCGATTGGATTGATACTTTACTGAACATAGACGGAGAAACTGAAATCTAATGAAGAATGACAACAACAAAAAATGTTTAGATCAAGGGAGTAAAAGAAAAAATAACAGTAGGTACGAGGACGAATAAATATGGAAGAAAGTTGAAAAAGGGGGAAGCATTTTAAGCAAATTCATTAAATCATCGTAGCCTTTATAAAATTTGCCTTGTGTTGATATGTTGATTTTTTTTGTTTGTTATCTTGTAACAAAGGTTCTTCACTAAGGGATAGATATCCTGAAGAAGAATACAATCCACCAGACGATGATCAAGCAGGGGGGTACCTCATCACACTTCCAGTCAATATGCCAGGTCAAGGGTCAAATGAGACTGTCGAAAGAATCTTCTACATCCAGGAGCCCCTCCAGAGAGTTGTGGGATCCTCTGGAGCAGACAAAGGTGACGATTTCCAAGTTGATGGTACCAAAGACACCACTGCTAGAGTAGACGATGCGTCATCCGACATGGTATCACCGAGATCCGATACGGCTCATGTATCAATACCCAACTTGGCTGGATTGGTAACAGAGGAAGAGGATAGTGGAAGTGACGTAGAACTGGAAGACGAGGAACTCAGTAGAGTTGAAGCTGAAATCAGAGGGAAGATTATGGGACGTTCAAATCTAGGAAAGATAAGACGAAGTGCACCCCAACCCATGGCTACCCGCAAAGGCATACATGAAGAGAGAAGAGTCAACACGTCTTATGGTGATACGTCAATGGACGCCAAACATGTCAAAATGTGGAGCTCTGATCAAGATACTTCATCTCTAGTACAAGAAGGAATAAGAGAGCAAGATATCCGGATACATGGTCCATCTGTGTCCGATCCGCACCTTGTGACGTTAGCTTTCCAGCAGGCTATGCTAGCACACTCGCAGCAGTATATGACCGATACTAACAATGAAAGTGATGAAGAGAATGGACAATCTAATGGAATGATCCATAATAATTCACTTTGTCAGCTAATACCAGTGATTAATATCACACCAGTTCAGAATTTAGACGACATGGATGAGGTCCAACCAATATTTTCTCAAAGGAGTAACCGACTGGATTATCGCTTTCTGGCTCCCATAGCCGAGGAAGTTGGTTTTGTCGGTGATAGGAGTTCAACACGCAAGCAGAATTTGTCGTCGATATTGAATGCAAAGCATGAAAAGGTTCACCGCATGCCAAAGACAACCTCCCAGATCCAGATCATGTCGAATTGGAAACTACAAGAAGACGTTAGACAATCGGGATCTTCATCAAATTTGGTGATACAAAGGCAAGATGCAACAGAACAGCTGCGTGAAGACGATACAAAAGCCTCAAAGGAAACTGATTCTGATGAAAAGCGAAAATGTCCTCCTGCAAAAGAAGGTGGATCCGTGGATAGTGGCTGCGATCCTGTCACCAAAGATTTCGTTGCCGCAGAAAAAGAAGAGTCAAGTAAAAATATGTCCCCTAGGACATTAGAAAAGATTGGAAATGTAATCGAGGGCTCAGTTGAAGGAAAGGAGAGAGCCACAGATCCTCTTCTAGAGACGCCAGAATGGATCAATATTGAACAAGTCATGCAAGGAAAAATTAACCAGGGATTTGTGGCCACCGAAGATATAGTAGATACATCTTCGAACCCTAATGGGATGGACAACAAAAATTCATCTCCAGCTGCAATTGATAGACATGAATATACTTCCTACAACGCGAGTGTTGAGGTAGGTTCTCTTCATCAAGACGCAGAAATAAATTCCATAGAAAATATGATCAACAAATCAGAAGAAGGTATTGAATCCTCACATCCCAGTACCTACTCTAGAAGAGAAGAAGATGAGAGTAGACCGCCCGAACTGATGGAGACTTCGGAAGATGGTGATCTTGATGCGAGATCTTTTAAGAAAGGACCGCCCCTAAAAAGGCAAGAGGGGTTCAATGGTGGTCTTAATGATGTGAACTCACCTACAGTCTTTGGACAATCCACAGATAATGCCTTAATCCAGTCGAAAAACACTATTTCCGAAGTAAGCGATAACATCACCATGTCGCAATATTCTACATTGGACAGTGACAATGGCGCAATGAAAGCCCAAAACCTTGGAAATGAAGGCGTAGCTACAGATAACACAGAGATTAGTATAGACGGAGAACCAAGGCGGACAAATTGGACAGAAAACGGAAAGGGTGCGCACAAAAGTAGATCAACTGATGAGCTTTTGACATCACTTTCAAAAGGGAAGAAACTCTCAAAATCTGCACTGTCTGAGGTAAACTCTTACCCACTTACACGCATGCGCGGATTTTCCATCGATGGTAATCTCTATGTACTGCACCCGAACAAGTGGAAAGGAAATAAATCGACCAGGGACAATGGCGAAGGTTTAAGAACGTCTGAAAATGAATCGAAGAAAATCGTCATTAAGCAGGGAGAGTGAGTCCATGATTGAAGGCGTGGCTTCTGACCGGAGGGCTTCTCTTCCGATTCATAGACAAGTTAAATTCATGAACGTTGTGCCTAAGACAGAGCAACCTCGTGTACAAATTGCTACGGTATAGATACGATACTGAGGACTTGTCTTAAAAGCAAATTAAATACATAAATTAATAAAAATGCAATTTAAGAGTATACATTTACAGTGTATATAGCCGAAAAACTAGTATCTTGTTCAAGAGTGGGCCAGTGTAAGTTATAAGCTCGATTAGCGACTGCATCGCTTCCTAATCCCAAATTAATTACATACCTTCCGCCGTTTTTTATTTTCAATCTCAGCTTTCTTTAAGCCGTCCTCAATCACAGGGAAATTTTGATCCTGGAATCTAAAAATGAGACAATTTAGATTTCGATTAAGTAATCATTCTTTTTTATGAACGGAAGAGTAAGAGGAAGAAGAAGAAGAAGAAGAAGGAGAAGAAAAAGAAGAAGGAGAAGAAAAAGAAGAAGAAAGAAAGAAAGAAAGAAGGCGAAAATGAGAATAGAAGAATAAGAAGAGGACGAAGAACAAGCAGAAGAAGAAGAGGAAGAATAAGTAGAAGAGGAAAGAAAGTAGTGATGATGCCGATGATGATGAAAAAGAAGAAAATGAGATAAGGATAGCGATTCTAATTTTTGTTCAAGGAGTAAGTTAATAACTTACGTTTCAATATTAAATATAATTAAGTGTAAAAGGGAATGAAGCGACTGTTGTTAAAACGCTTTATCAAAATAATGACATGTGTGGAATCAAGAATAGTGTATCGTTGTGAGGGCATATTAGTAGTGGTTTATCACTCTTTTTACAATTGTTGTCTAATTCACTGGCGAAAATCCCGGGTGGACGGGGAAAACATTTTATATGAGGAGGGAGCGTTCGGCCGAGGTAAAACGAGTAACTTAAAGGTAGTGTATCCCTTTTGCAGCCAACATCAAATTATGTAGAACTTTGCAGCCGGGAATTATGAATATGTCACGTATAACCTATCTGTGAAATTTAAATGTTAGCAGTGTCCTAGTATTCAAATTATGCAAGGAAACCTGTTTACTTTCTAGACTTCTTTATCTCTTGTAGTCTTGATTACCGTAGCCACCGTAGGATTCACACAATTTTATATTTTCAGTCTGCAAAAGGGACACGCCACCTTTAAGCGATGTGTAATATATTACCAGGGGCGGCGATCCCGGGGGGTGGGGGGACACGTCCCCCCTCAATTTTTTGGGGGGATCGTCCCCCCGGAAAATTTGAAAAAGTGCAAAAAAAATGTATAGCAAATACTGACTGAAGACTGCAACACACTTTTAGGCTCTGGAGGGCCCAAGCGTGCAGCGTTTAGTCTAATAAAAATGCAAAAATCTTCTCGCTCGGTCGCTACGCTCCCTCGCATAATATTCTTCAAAATGTACAAGTAAATATTGTACAAAAGTGAAGTGTGAAAAAAGTATATTGCTTGTTTTTATACTATAGTTTTGCTCAGGAATGTAATTTTTTAATACAACAAAACTTCAAAAACCTGTGAGGGGTAGTCACTTCCGTCACCTTCGCTCCCTCGCACTGGCGTACTGATGAGGGGGGGGGGGGGCTTGGGATAAGTTGGAGGGGGCAAAATAAAATTCAAACGTGGTTTATTTTTAATTCGATACAAGTGATTTACAAATGTTGCTGAAATGGCATGATTTTTCCCTGAGCTTCCGGGGTCTTTGCCTCCTAAACCCCACCAAAGGCCCTAAGGCGGGCCATTGTTTACTCATCTGACCGTATTTAAATGCGTAAAACCCCTGAACTTCCGGGGGCTCCGCCCCCTGGACCCCACCGGGGCCCTAAGGCGGGCACCTGGATGCTTATCTGATCGTAATTGATTGCCTAAAAGCCCTGAGCTTCATGGGGCTCCGCCCTTTGACCCCAACCGGAGCTTTGCCCCTAGACCCCACGCCAATTTACGCTCCACTTGCTTCGCTTGCTTTGCTCTACCTGATCGTAAATACTTTAGCCCCCCTCCCCTCCACTTTGAAAAGCGTTCCGCGGGGCCTGCATGTAACATGTTAGAGTGGGGGTGATGCGGATTTTGTTCTGCCCCCCTAAACGTTTTTGCTCATGCATTACACCACCGCTCCCTCGTCCCTCGCATTACGTCCCCCGGTCATGAAAAGAAATCGCCCCCCGTGTATATAACACCCCTACCTAAAAGGTTCTTATATCCCTCAACATCATCATCAGCAGCAGCATCAACATTATCATCATTATAATCATTATAATTGTAATCGTAATAGTGGTGATAGTGGTGCGCTCTTTACAAACGACTCTCTGAGCGGCAGCCTCTCACTTAATTTGATTGTATCTGTGTTTTAAGTTTAAATTATGTTGTTCTTTTGTGATCACATGAATTTGTATGTAATATAGAAGTTACTAGACATTTACTGAGTAATTTTGTCAGTATTTGTCATGTTCATAGTGATTATATATAGTTTATTACATGCTGCCATAATGTACATGACTTGTAGGTTATTCATTGCAGTTTACTTATTCAGTGTCACCCATCTATGCCATCATTTCTTTTAACTGTAAATTTATGTATCGCTTAACCCTAATAAGGCCGGGGGGGGCATCATGCCCCCCCTCCGCGATTTTTCTGATTGTTCGGGAACGCATACGGATGACGCCCCGCCGCTTCATGACTTTATTCTTTCGAGTCTTGCGCATCTTTTAAAACAATTTTTTGAAAATCGGACCTACCGTTACAAAGTCACGTGACCTTTTGTCTTTACATGTCGGCCCGAAAATCGCTCATTTTCGTGATTTGTGTACAAAACATATGGAAATATCATTTTTCCTAAAAAGAGATAAAACATTGGTTATGTGGTCTTGTTTAAAGTTTAGGTGTTTGTTTTGGGGGTCAAAATAGTTAAATTATAGTTAGAAATGAAATAAAACAACAAAAACAATAAAATACATAAATATGCAAATGAGTAATTTTTTCAAAAAATTGAAATTGCTATAGTATTCTATACACTTCACTTGACATGCATGCAAATTTTCGCGGCGATCGGCCGTTTCACGGCCGAGATCTTAGGGGAGGGGGCCATAATGGCCCCGGCCGTATTAAGAACTCAAATAGCCCGGCCTTATTAGGGTTAATACTACGTTTCTAAGCGTTTTACGTTACTCTGCTCGCTTCTTGGACATAGATTTTGTTATTTACAATTTTGAAAACTTATTCCTCTTTCCTCAGTCTAAAGTTACTGATCTTGGGGTATATGCATCGACACCATGTTCATATTGTCTTCTCGTGTAAACAATGGAGTACGTAATTGCAATCATTATCTTTTATTATCTATATAATCGCTGTGTTAAACACATGATTACTTCTGTATTCACGGTTGTTCTAAATTCTGATAACAGAGGTGAACACCAAAATATTTTCAAGACAGTTACAATGATTGGAATATACCCCCTCCCCTTTCCACCATTTTTGTTACTAGTCAATCTAAAAGTATGCTCCCAAGACCTTCTAAAAGTCAACTCAAGGACAATATTTGATACCCTATAGAAATCATTTTATGATAACGCAATCAGTTTTTTTTTTAAGTTAAAAAAAAAAAAAAAAAAACTATTTTGGGGGGAGGAGGCGGGGTGCTGGTGGTACTCAAGGTGTATTTTGGAAGGGTGGGTCAAATGATTCTGTTTGATACACCCGATACTGGTTTAATGGGGACAGGAGTTCAGTCGTTTAGATGTCCAATGCAAACATAAAAAATAAACATATAAAAACAGTAATATAGGGTGGGCGGGGCTTCATAATGTGTTGTCTTTCGAACAATAAGAAGACTAACAAATGATTATTTTAATCGTGGTCGGGAATGTGTCAGGAGGGGCTAATATACCCCACCCCCTCCTACAGAAATTCAGTTTCTTTTGGTAATCCCCAGGCATTAGTTGATGTTTTTTTTTTCTGTTAATGTATTTATTATTGTACTTCGTTTCCTTGTATTCTTTGTTATTGTTATACTGCTTTATGTACCTGGAAATGAAATAAAATGAAAAATGAAAATGAAAAAATTGCCCCTTGCTCCTCCTTCAAATGCCCTAGTGATAAAATACATATAAGCGCATTTATTTTGCTTTCTCTTTCTGTTACTCTCTTTCTTTTCAGGTATCTCTATTTTTCTTCTCTTTTGTTTGTTTGTCGTTGTTGTTTTGCCTTAGTTCCCTTCATTCTCTTTCTCTCTCTCTCCCTCTCTCTGTTACCCTTTTAGTCAATTAACTATACGTATGCAAATACATTGTATACGTGAATACATTTTAAACTTCAATTTCTTCTCAAGAACAGGAGGAGCCTAAAGCCACTTGGTCCAATGCTCTGCTGGTCTAACTTCATTGCATCTACACCTGGTTTGTACTTTATACACCTGGTCCAATCAACACTCATCCAATCATCATTAACCAGAAGGGTCGATAATAAGCTTGTCTAGAACCATTCGATCTAATAACAACTTCTTTGTTTACAACAATTGAAACTTCTCGATCCCAGGAAGCCTAACATTTAAATTCTTTGTTAATATTTTAGTAAAGATCTGATGATAAATAGACAAAGTGATGATTAGACCAAGGGGATAATAGTGATGATAAGACAAAATGACCATTAGAGAAAATGGTTGACAACTAAGCTGTATAATTCACAAAATGGTTATTTGACAAGCTGTATAATTCACAAAATGGCTATTTGACAAACTGAATACTCAACGAAATGGTTATAGACCAACTGAAAAGAAGACCAAATGTTCATAGACTAGATTTGAATATTAGATGACACAATGGGCAATCTGTTAGACCAAATGATGTTATACCTCATGGGCATTGAACCAAAGGCCAATTTACTGGAGTATACTGCTAAACCCTGCCAAACCTATCCCATACATTCAAGGGCGAGGAAAATTTGTATTGATAAAGCTATTTTTTCTTGTCAGAATTTCCTGTCAAAGAACAAGTTTAAGCCACGTTCTTTCACTTTATCATTTGTTAAAGGTGAGGAAATATAATCACTACCAAAACTTTGAAAAGGCAAATTTACAAAAACAACAATATCTACTATTGAACATACTTTTTGTCAGGTAGTGATCTGCAGGGGCGGATCCAGCCGGCGGCAAGGGAGGGGGCCTAAAAAGGGGCCCACTTCGTGCAAAAATTTGAAAATCGTGCCGGTCGATTTTTCGCTCAGTGGGGGGTAGTGAGCAAAAAAATAAAAAATTTTGGCACCGGAAAAAAAAATTTCCCTCCGGGCCCCCCTCCCTGGATCCGCCACTGGTGATCTGCAACACAAAATTTGTTAATTTAATGCATTGCATGCCCCCTCTCCTCATTTAAGGGCATTACTGTAATTTTCAAAAGAATACTTCAAATTTGTAGTTAAATTTTTACTTACTTACCTCAAAAAGAAAGTGGCTTATTACATCACTGACCCTACAACTCCCTCCCCTTAAACAAATTCAAATCATATGCTTCACTATTACACTAAAACAATGCCGAGCATAAATCAAAATACATTTACAAGAGAAGATGTTTTTAAAAACAAGCTTGTTTTGTTTCTAGTCAAAAGAAGAGTTGTAAATAAGTTCACTTCACAAACACACTCCTGAATGATAAAAATAAACGATAATTCATCAAGTAAAATTTTAACAAAGTTTTATTTCTTCTTTAGAATATCTCTTTTATACACATTTACACACATTAGATTCATAAATGCTATGAATACCCATATAAGCTGATGATTTATACATGTTAAACATCTGCATTTTACAATAAATCATTAAAAAGAGAAAAAAGAAAACAATAAAATAAAACTGAATATGACTGGGTCAATGCTTCCAACTCTAATAAACCAATCTAATTAACCAATCATTAATTATGTTTACTTTTATTATCACTTATTACCTGTAAATCCACTCATCTACCAATGATATGAGCTGTGACCTTCCACATCTTGAACCTGATATCTAATCAGTTCATATTTTCATGCTTGTACATTCAGGCGTAATATTTGTTGAAAATTTTTCCTCTCATCCACCACAATGATCAACTGATATTATTTGACATTTCCTGAACATGCATGACTTTGTGACCTTTCACATAAAGAATATAAAAAAAATCATATCAATTCATACTTCTATGCTTGTTCATACTTGTAGGATTGTTTTTGTTGCTGTCAAAATTACTCAAGTCATTATGTTAACAAGATTATGCATTATTGAGACCTTTAAACCATCATTTTTCACCTATTTATGCTAATATGAACCAGGTTAGAATCACCTCAATTGTTCTGTAAGACTGGGCTTCCTTTTAAGATTCCTTTTAACAATGTAGCACATGTATCAGGCTTCCCAACTATAACTAGCATGATGGGAAACAATTATTAACTGCTCCTGTGTTGATTATAATATCATATCTTGGAATATGTATCAATCAAAATGTACCTCTCAAATTGCTTCTAGCTGCAGCACTTCTGTAGGGAATTGCAAGATTTCATATCAAAACCTCTTAAATACATATGGTATTGCATGTAATGCCTGAAAATGCCTGAAAACATCATTTGTATTAGCAGTTGTAAAAAGGGGTGTCTCAGAGAAAAATTCAATGAGATTTTGATTACCAATATTTTACAAAGTACTTAAGAATCCTCATTGGGATTTTGTAGGTAATATTGTAGTAGTATCCCCTAAAGTGTGTAAGAATTTTAAGAGGATTCAGGCTAAAACTACAAAGATAAGCATGTTGTTTAAAGATGTTGCATTAGTCAAATGATACAAAGATAATGCATTGAATAGAAACTGTGCACAATGAGTGTATAGCTGTTGCTTTTGCATGTTATAACAGATCTTTCCATTAAAGTCATACTGACTATAAATTCTTGATGAAATCACCACTGACATGTTTTAGATTGATGTTTCATTTGTAAAATGTAATAAATATGTATTAATTTTATGATGTCCATTCTCATAACATGTATGAACACTGCTTTACATGTCCTTTTAGTATGGTAAAAATGCTATTTCGTAATCAAAACACTAGATAAGATATGATATTATATATATGCAGGCACCTCGTTGCCCAATACATGTTTACAAGGATATTCGGGCATCTCGTTGTCCAAAATTATCCTGTTTCCAAATTTTCTGAGTAAGTGAAGCAAACGAGCATGGTAAAATGTAATTGCGATATAAAAAAGTTATATTAAGGCAGCTCGCTGTCAAAACAGATATTCTGGCACCTTGTTGACTAATTATGTGGGTATTCAGGCACTACACAGCCTGAAATCATACCATTTCTAAATGTTGCAAGCAAGCGAGCAAGGAAAAAAAGACACCTAATTGTCTTCAAAATGTTATTTTTTCATGAAAATATTAAGCATTTTGATGTTTATTTCATAATGGATCAAAAAAATAGATAATTAATGTTACTCGCAGCATCCTTAAAGATGTCCTGCGGCACCCAAGGTTGCCATGACACCCTGGTTAAAATATGCTGTTTTAGCTGATCAACCAGGTTGAATAAGAACAGAATACTATTATGAAATCTATCATTTGGGACCAACATATAGCTAAAATATATAGATGTATATACCACAAACACTGTAAAGAATAACACCAGATCAACTATTGTAGATCTAGGTACGGTATACATAATAGGAAAGCCTCTAAATAGCACCCAGAAGAGACATTTTCAGGCATCTCATGAACTCTCGACAATTACTAAAAACTTTGATGTCCATCTCCTCAAGTTTATTGATATCCTATAAAGAATAATTCTGAACAGCTCCTGTTTAATAGCAAGAATTTTGTCTTCCAATAAAAATATAAGAAATATTTCAAATTCCATATATTTCATGACCATTCTCTTTCTATTCACTCTGACATCAAGGTGAATCACATCATTTGCCAATGCTGATAAGATGAAAATAGTGAAGTGCAAATTGTATATGAACTATTTGTATTCATCCTGTTAATACTGTTCTCAATTGATTGCAATTACAATATATTTTTCTGAAATTTTCAAACTAAAGCTCTGACATTTTACATCTGACTTCTTGAACCCAAATATAATTAGTTATTTTTTTCTCATCACATGTTTCAAAGGGATGTCAACCAACTCGTACTGAGGCTTGCTATATTATTTATAAGTCAATAAATATTTCATACATCTACTTTGTCAGGACAGCTATGGGAACTCAGTGTTATATGGCTCTGGCTCATAACATTAGGAGCCAGAGCAATATAACACTGAGTTCCCATAGGCTATCTTTTTAATCAGATGGTCATATCTCAGCCAATACTTAACATATTCAATTGGTTTTCTACATTTGGACATTATTTTTGGTGGTCTTTCGGAAAATGAAGAAAAAATTGAGAAATTCCAAAAATAGATTTTTGATGACGTCACACTTCACCACTCTATAGGCCTTCCTTGCCAAGCAAATTATGTAATAGCTCATATATATATCCGAACTTTGAAGGTATTCTGATTTGACTGATGAAGAGACATACTATACTTTATGTCTGCTTCACACTCACAAACTCCTCTACATTAATCCTGGACATGCAGGGTTAAAGTTTTGGTCATAATAAAATGACTAAAAAGCAGATTCCTTCAATTTCTGTTTGCACTGACCAGGGTTTCCCTGTTTACTTCTAAATTTTAAGGAATAAGTTTGTCCTCTTATTTATTATTATGGCACTTTTCAGAAAAAACAACAGATTCTTGGTTTAAAAAAAATCCAAACACAGAGTGACTTGAACATTCGAGTGCAAGAAGTGGTACTTAATAAGTACATGTATAGAGTTCTTGAATTGTCACTCATATGAATCATTCCACCTGCCATTTTTTAAAGAAATCATTTCCCTTGTCATCAACCACGATAAAAGCTGGGAAATCCTCCACATCTACACGCCAGATAGCCTCCATACCAAGCTCTTCATACTCTAATACATCAACCTTCTTGATACAGTTCTGAGCCAAGATGGCTGCTGGCCCTCCAATAGAACCAAGGTAAAAACCACCATGAGTCTTACATGCCTTGGTGACCTGTGGAATGAGGCAGAGGCGGTGGGGGAGGGGGAGGGGTAGGAAAATATGGGCACATATAATGAGAAATAGAGAAGGGGCATGTTGATAGATGGGTGAAAAGGAGTGAAAGATAGAGAGAGGAAAGAGGAAGTAAACAGAGACAGGAAGAGAATGTGGGAAATAGAAAGGGATGGTGTAGCCAAAATACACACAAAATAAGAAAAAATTATTAAAAATATACAAAGTTAGAGAAGAGAGTTTCCACTGATTGATTTGCAATATCCAATTTAATTGAAGAGGAAATTCATATTAAAGCTCAGAAATAAAATATGAGTATATTTTTGCATTCACTTAATTCATTTCACATTCTGAGAAGCTGCAGAGTGCTATTTTCCCTCTATCTCTCTTTCTCTCTCTTTGGCTGGCTGGCTCTGACAATGTTTGGAGAGGTATAATGATTATCTTATTTGTTTAAAAAAAATACTGTTTGTAGTTCTGAGTGCTTATTCTGAGTACAATGAATTGATATCGAAGGTTTTGTTAATGTAATAACATATAGAAAATATAGACAAAAATAGCTCATAGAATAAATGTAAAAAGACATCATGGCCCCACTGGTTATGATTAAAAAGATGACTGACCAGGGTCCTGTTTCATAAAACTTGTTATCAAAACAAGTTTCAATTACTGTTATAAGCTACTGAAATTGTGGCATTTGATTGGCCGAGAGCCAATTTGTCATAGAATTTTAGCATTTATTATTGATAACAAGGTCATGGACCAAATTTCATTGGACCAAAATAGCCCCAAAACCCAGTTGAATAGTCAATCAAGAACTTACATCTTTACTTCTGTTCCCTTTGGCTAACATGACCTTTGACCCACCAGCAGCCTGGAATGAGTTGACATAAGAGTCCATTCTTCCTGCTGTTGTAGGTCCAAATGATCCTGATGCAAAGCCCTATAATCATGTAAAAGAATAAAAGTTATATTGATGAATAACCCTAAAATCATGTGAAAGATTTCACTCGATATAACATGTTTTACCGACAAATTCAGTATTTCCAAAGTGACGTTATTTTTCACCGAGGCCCCAGCTGAACAATACTATTAAAGGGCAATCTATCGCTCTGTAACAAAGACATTTTTCCAGGTAATGTCACTATTCCAAGAAAAATGAATTTGAGAAACAAGTGTTGTACAAACTATATCATTGATTAATATAGTTTACGACCATCATTAGGGCTGTGCATAACCGTGTAATGAGGTACTCGAGCACACTCCTAGGCTTACAGGCGAGTACTCGAATACTTGGATGCCATGTTTTTTTTTGGAATTTTTTTGAATTTTTTTGAATTTTTTTGATTTTTTTTGAATTTTTTGAATTTTATGATTTTTTGATTTTTTTTTTTTTTTTGCCAACACCATACTACGAACAGTATGAAGGTTCATCTCTGAAAACCCACGCGATTTTACTTCAAGTTGCTGTTGAAAGCGCCTATTTGTGCTTTTGAATTTTTGACAAATAATTGAAACAATGTTATTTTTAAAACTAAAGATGACAGACAAATAAATATTCCTCCGAGTCCAAACAGAAATCCAGAGATTTGGTCCCAGTTTCTGAGTGGTGAGTTGACAGTGACACCCTGTGTATGATTGAGCTGGGAAACATTTTTACCCATGCCGGTGCTCTTCTGGCACGGGTGACCATCGGCCTGGACAGTGCCAGGTGATCAGGGAAAAAAAAAAAAAAATGGCCGAGTATTCGAGTACGAGAAATTGTACTCGAGTAGTTGTCAACAGTGCGAGTACTCGAGTATTCGAGTACTCGTCGCAGCCTTAACCATCATACTACTCCAAACATTCATTAAACCGCAACCAGCAGGGTTTAACAAGTAAAATCTTTTGAAATAAGAGGATATATCACTGAAGGTGTTTAGGTTCTTACCTCTGGTGTCTTTGCTGGTCCTGCATAATAAACAGGATGATCTTTCATATACTGAGGAAGGCCTTCACCTGCATCTAACCTCTCCTGAAGCTTAGCATGTGCAATATCCCGAGCAACCACCAATGTTCCTGTCAAGCTGATCCTAGTTCTGATTGGATGCTGGGTCAATGTTGCTAGGATATTATCCATGGGTTGGTTTAGATTGACCTTGATGACATCCCCACTCAGGTCATCCTCTTGAACCTCAGGTAGATACTTGATAGGCTTGGTTTCAAGCTGCTCCAGGAACACACCTTCTTCTGTTATCTTACCAATCGCCTGCACAAAAGCAATCAATTTACATTGATTTCTACATATATGGTGAAACACCCTTGTCTGCATTCAGATTCAGATTACTTAATTGGTCCATATTTCCATATTTCCATATTAATCATATATTCAGAGACAAGACACAGAAATTACATTTTTAAAGTAAAAAAATATATGACCCCCTCATACCATAAACTCCCTCATACTCCCTCATACCATAAACCATACTCAAATTGTAGCAAGGTGACTTGCATATATACATGTACATCAAATGTAATGAAATGTGAAACTATTTTTAGTTGCAATAGTTATCCTTTCCATCTAGTAACATGATGTGTAGAGACTTACCTGCCTGTCTGCAGAGCATGAAACACCCAGTCCTACAGGGCAAGATGCACCATGCCTTGGAAGACGGACAACTCTCACATCATGGCAGAAGTATTTCCCACCAAACTGAGCTCCTATACCAAGCTGTTGAGATAACTCATGGATTTCTTTTTCCAACTCTACGTCTCTGAAAGCTCTGCCATGCTCATTACCTGTATGGAAAAACCATATCAATATAACAGGGCTTGTACGTTAGCTGAAAGGGGCGGTGATGTATCAGCGAGAGGACAATATAGATATGAAATAGATCCAGGCACCGCAACGGGCTGATGGTGTGCTGCACGACATTTATTGTATTTGGACCAGTGAAATCATGTGGTGAATGAGTTTGTTATATCAGATCTAGAGTAGGGGGAAAATAAGATACAAAGAAAATCTGGGAGATAAGGCCAAAGTAACTACTTCATATTGAGAGTTAAAAGTATATGAATTCATTATAATAAGAGTCTCCTGCAATGACCACTGCTCTAATGGAGGATGACTAGCAGTGCATTCAAATCATAGGAAATGTGAAAATTAATCAAAATTATGACATTATAAAATAGCCCTTTTCTTGCATAAATTACCCCAGTGAAAGCTTCCACAGGGGCTATTTTTAGTATAGTTACTAACCTGTCGTTGGTAGGTTGTCATAATACTTTGTAGAAGCCATTTTAACAGTCTTGAGAGTCATCTCTGCTGACAGTCCACCGACTACAAATGATAGATGGTATGGAGGACATGCAGCTGTACCGATTGTCTGGAAAATATGTCAGTTCATGAGATATTATTACTACTTCACTGCAAATGCCCAAGGGGAACTTAGGTAGCTTAGCGATATGTAATACCGGTAGCACAAAAAAATATGTCCAGAACGCAAAAAGGCCCAACGGCGAATGAAAATTTGTAATCTAACATACATGTATATAAATGACATTTTCTTGGGTAATAGTAAGTCTAAACAAGGTAGGATAGATATTTCCCATTCCTGTGTCGTAGAAATACAGTTCTATCACAATGCCATAAAACTATAATGTGTACCAATTATGCATTTTGTGTTCTGGACACATCTTTTCTTGACACTATATTTTGCTAACCTACCTTACAGGTATTTTATAATATTGCTTGTAAGCTATCTTACACAATCTCTGACTTTAGCATTCAAGTGTAATGACAAAAGTTGCAGGACTGTAGAGACATTCTAGATTTTATGACTCAATAATTCCTTTAGATACTTCAATTACCAAGATATCTATGATTAAAATCTGGAAATCATACAATGAATAAAACTCAGCCTGTACAGGTGAACATGTACTATCCCATGTCAGTCAATAAGTGCAGGTATATAGTACATGCGTGTACAACATGCAACTGTTAGCACCAAACCACCAACTGACAGCTAGTTCTCATTAATTTAATATGTTTCTCTCTGAAATGCCTTCTCCTTTGAGGCACTACTCAAAATATATTATGGAAAGCATATCATTATAGGACCTCTAACAAGAAAAGGCCCTCTTCTTGATTAATTGACATTTTAGTTTTTGTATGCGTTGGAACAAATGGGATCGTTGTCCAGCACTAGACATTACCGATTAAGCCAATCTGAAATTCCCATAAGTATTGTGATCGCAAATTTCAAAAATTGTAACTTTCTCATTTTTAGCCAATTTCGTTCAAACTTTCACAATCTGCTTCTCTGATTTTCTGCTTTCTTTTAAAGTAGTTTGCTTATTAATGTGGATTTCCCTTTAATTGCTATTGCTCAATACATACCTGCTGAGAAATAAATGAATTGTATGTTTTACACTTATCAATAATATAGTTGTGAATAAAAAAATAGACACAGAGAAACATTAAAATATTTAACCCAGAACACAGGCCTTTCCTATTTTTTAAAACTATAATTCCATCTCTATCAGCTTTGAAGAAATGTAATACCTTGATTTTCTCATTGACAAAAGCCATGAGTTTCTCTGGATTGAGAAGAGCCTTTGTCTGCTGGTAAAGAAATGTTTTATTTGCTGAACCTCCTCCCTTGGCGATAAAGAGAAAGTGATATTCATTTCCTGGGACTGCGTAGAGTTCTATCTGTGCTGGTAGGTTGGTACCTGTGTTTGCTTCTTTGAACATATCCAGTGGGGTTACCTAATAGAAACAGACAATAACATCTCAATCATTCTGCAGTGCTGGTTAATTAAAAAAAAAATGCATCTAGAAATTCTTGAAACTCGCTCTGGAGAATAGACAGCAAATAAAGGGAGACATGGAGGACAGGAAATTCAAAAAAAGAAAGAGTAGCCTGTCAGTTTATGTGAATATGGATTCTTAAAATAAATAAGAATGAGAAAGTTAACCTTTCTTTACACTTTAACCAGAACTCAACCTTCTCTTTAAATCATATTATATTCCTTATCAGCCTAGGGGTCTCACCTGTGAATACCTAAGATTATTCTGTGTGTATGTGTTATAGACTCCTCTAGATAAATGTTCTTCATCTCTCTCATCTGTCCATACATTCTGGCCTCTTTTACCTGAGCAATACGATAAAAGGTAAAAAAATCCATAATGGCAGTAAAGCTCAAGTCTACTCAACAACATTCTTCTCAAAATTACCCTCTAAGGCACTCTCTCGTGCCAGTCATTTTCTTAATAATATGATGAACATGTACATGAATCATAGGGAAACAAAACGTTCTGGTCAAGAACATATTTTTAATTTTTAAAATCAAAATTCAAATTGCATTGACGGGATAGCACAAAATGATTAAAAAAACAAAAATCAACAACAAAATTAAGAAAACAGTTACATGCATGTAATCCAAAATTTAAAAGCTCTTACTTATATCTTAAAAGTACCTGACCTTTTCTTAATAAAAATTGATTATCTGAGGATTAACTGACAGAGCAAGAGCAAACTATATTCTACCTTTATTCTATTTATATAAGTACATTACTTTCAAGCTAGTGAATGTAATAGTTTGATACTATTGACACTATGACATATGAGACTGAGTCATAACATTAGACGAGTTAAAAAATTTACTAAAATTCAAGAGGAAGTTTAATAATAATAATAATAATAATAGCAAATTCATTTATATAGTGCTCTTATACATATAAAAGGGCTTCAGAGTGCTTAACAGAGTTCAAACAAATTAACATACAAGAAGCAAAATTTAACGATAATCACTGAATAGGAAAGTTTTGAGAGCCTTCTAAAAAACATCTAACGAAGGATGCATGCGGACAGATCGTAGGGGGTCATTCCACAGTCGTGTTACAGAGGCCTGAAAAGCATTATCACCAGCTTTGTTTGTTCTGGGCACATGGAATATGGTACAGTTTTAACATGAAGGAAGGCCGGGTCTTGCTTTGCTAGAAAGTATTACCCTTTAACTACATGTAGGTCTCTAGAAATATACAAGCCACATCAAACAGCCATGCATAAATAAAGGATGGCTACTGTATCATTGAATGTATCAGAAGCATTGACAGAAAAACAGATCATAAGTGCATTGTTGGGACTCTAAATTCAATGTTTCAATTTCACTTCTACGTAAGAATAACACATGTACCAGCTTACCAATCATGATGGCTGTTCCTGTATCTTGACAACCTGGTAAGACCATTGCTGATGCTATGTTAGCATTCTTGAGGAGCTCTAATGCTACAAAACGATCATTACTTGAGGCTTCTGGATCATCTAGGATGTTGCTTAATTGCTAGAGAAACACAAACATAATAAGCATAGGGATAGCAGTCATGGCATGAACAATAATAAAAAAATAAAACTAGATGGAACTTCAACTGCGCGCAGTCGATGATGCCTCCGCCATAGAGCAATTTTACAAACCAAAATGGAAGCAATTTTTAAAATTCAAGTTTGATTGTAATCCATCTGTTGGTTCTAATGATAACGCGATCACGAGCTATTTTAGGATACATAATGAGCCCTGTGACCTTTGACCTCGTGACCCCAAATCTAATCAGTTCATTGGCTCTGCAAGATACATACATGACCCAAGTTTGGCGGTAATCCATCAATCGGTTCTTGAGATAATGTGATCACAAGCTATTTTGCATACATAACGAGCCCTGTGACCTTTGACCTCGTGACCCCAAAATCTAATCAGTTCATTAGCTCTGCAAGATACATACATAACCCAAGTTTGGCGGTAATCCATCAATCGGTTCTTGAGATAACACGATCACGAGCTATTTTTGCATACATAATGAGCCCTGTGACCTTTGACCTTTGACCTCGTGACCCCAAAATCTAATCAGTTCATTAGCTCTGCAAGATACATACATGACCCAAGTTTGGCGGTAATCCATCAATCGGTTCTTGAGATAACGCGATCACAAGCTATTTTTGCATACACAATGAGCCCTGTGACCTTTGACCTTTGACCTCGTGACCCCAAAATCTAATCAGTTCATTAGCTCTGCAAGATACATCCATGACCCAAGTTTGGCGGTAATCCATCAATCGGTTCTTGAGATAACGCGATCACGAGCTATTTTTGCATACATAATGAGCCTTGTGACCTTTGACCTTGGACCTCGTGACCCCAAAATCTAATCACTTCATTAGCTCTGCAAGATACATACATGACCCGAGTTTGGCGGTAATCCATCAATTGGTTCTTGAGATAACGCGATCACGAGAACGGGACGTACGTACGTACGGACGGACGGACAACCAGAAAACATAATGCCTCCGGCTACGTTGTAGCGGAGGCATAAAAACAGAAACAGAAAACGTGCCTTACAGTCACAGAAGAATGGTCGCAAAGTAACATTTATAGTAATCATGTGAGCAATTCAGTATCTCTTGGAAAATTTGTACACAGATGCTGCATAAAATAAATTTGACTACACATAGTTATATCATTGTCAGACATCAGTCATGATCTATTTAGACGTTAGAGTAATTTGAGCATGTCAAACATACATGTAGCTTGTTCTTACTTGTACATTTTTTAGCCTTGATAAGTAAGCTATGTCAACCATAGCTTATTCCCTATTCCTAATTATGAATGTGTGGGCCTGAGTAAGTGAGCAATATCATAACAATTATCAGGGTTTGTGAAATATAGATGAAATGAAAAAATCAATCATTGCTTGTTTTTAGTTATAAATGTTTGGGCTTGGGTAAGTGAGCGATGTCAATAATTGCTTGTTTTTAGGCATATGTTTGGGCCTGAGTAAGTGAGTGATCTTAATCATAGCTTCTTCTTACTTGTAAATGTTTGGGCCTGAGTAAGTGAGTGATCTCAATCATAGCTTCTTCTTATTTGTAAATGTTTGGGCCTGAGTAAATGAGTGATCTTAATCATAGCTTCTTCTTATTTGTAAATGTTTGGGCCTGAGTAAGTGAGTGATCTTAATCATAGCTTCTTATTTGTAAATGTTTGGGCCTGAGTAAGTGAGTGATCTTAATCATAGCATCTTCTTATTTGTAAATGTTTGGGCCTGAGTAAGTGAGTGATCTCAATCATAGCTTCTTCTTATTTGTAAATGTTTGGGCCTGAGTAAGTGAGTGATCTCAATCATAGCTTCTTCTTATTTGTAAATGTTTGGGCATGAGTAAATGAGTGATCTTAATCATAGCTTCTTCTTATTTGTAAATGTTTGGGCCTGAGTAAGTGAGTGATCTTAATCATAGCTTCTTCTTACTTGTAAATGTTTGGGCCTGAGTAAGTGAGTGATCTTAATCATAGCTTGTTCTTACTTGTAAATGTTTGGGCCTGAGTAAATGAGTGATCTTAATCATAGCTTCTTCTTACTTGTAAATGTTTGGGCCTGAGTAAGTGAGCATTATTAATCATAGCTTCTTCTTACTTGTAAATGTTTGGGCCTGAGTAAGTGAGCAATATTAATCATAGCTTCTTATTATTTGTAAATATTTGGGCATGAGTAAATGAGTGATCTTAATCATAGCTTCTTCTTATTTGTCAATGTTTGGGCCTGAGTAAGTGTGCAATATTAATCATAGCTTTTTCTTACTTGTAAATGTTTGGGCCTGAGTAAATGATTAATCTTAATCATAGCTTTTTCTTATTTGTAAATGTTTGGGCATGAGTAAGTGAGCAATATTAATCATAGCTTCTTCTTACTTGTAAATGTTTGGGCCTGAGTAGTTAAGCATAGCTTCTTCTTATTTATAAATGTTTGGGCCTGAGTAAATGAGTGATCTTAATCATAGCTTCTTCTTATTTGTAAATGTTTGGGCATGAGTAAGTGAGCAATATTAATCATAGCTTCTTCTTATTTATAAATGTTTGGGCCTGAGTAAATGAGTGATCTTAATCATAGCTTTTTCTTATTTGTAAATGTTTGGGCATGAGTAAGTGAGCAATATTAATCATAGCTTCTTCTTACTTGTAAATGTTTGGGCCTGAGTAAGTGAGCAATATTAATCATAGCTTCTTCTTATTTATAAATGTTTGGGCCTGAGTAAATGAGTGATCTTAATCATAGCTTTTTCTTATCTGTAAATGTTTGGGCATGAGTAAGTGAGCAATATTAATCATAGCTTCTTCTTACTTGTAAATGTTTGGGCCTGAGTAAGTGAGTGATCTTAATCATAGCTTCTTCTTATTTATAAATGTTTGGGCCTGAGTAAATGAGTGATCTTAATCATAGCTTTTTCTTATTTGTAAATGTTTGGGCATGAGTAAGTGAGCAATATTAATCATAGCTTCTTCTTATTTATAAATGTTTGGGCCTGAGTAAATGAGTGATCTTAATCATAGCTTCTTCTTATTTGTAAATGTTTGGGCATGAGTAAGTGAGCAATATTAATCATAGCTTCTTCTTACTTGTAAATGTTTGGGCATGAGTAAGTGAGCAATATTAATCATAGCTTCTTCTTACTTGTAAATGTTTGGGTCTGAGTAAGTGAGCAATATTAATCATAGCTTCTTCTTACTTGTAAATGTTTGGGCCTGAGTAAGTGAGTGATCTTAATCATAGCTTCTTCTTATTTATAAATGTTTGGGCCTGAGTAAATGAGTGATCTTAATCATAGCTTCTTCTTATCTGTAAATGTTTGGGCATGAGTAAGTGAGCAATATTAATCATAGCTTCTTCTTACTTGTAAATGTTTGGGCCTGAGTAAGTGAGTGATCTTAATCATAGCTTCTTCTTATTTATAAATGTTTGGGCCTGAGTAAATGAGTGATCTTAATCATAGCTTTTTCTTATTTGTAAATGTTTGGGCATGAGTAAGTGAGCAATATTAATCATAGCTTCTTCTTATTTATAAATGTTTGGGCCTGAGTAAATGAGTGATCTTAATCATAGCTTCTTCTTATTTGTAAATGTTTGGGCATGAGTAAGTGAGCAATATTAATCATAGCTTCTTCTTACTTGTAAATGTTTGGGCATGAGTAAGTGAGCAATATTAATCATAGCTTCTTCTTACTTGTAAATGTTTGGGTCTGAGTAAGTGAGCAATATTAATCATAGCTTCTTCTTACTTGTAAATGTTTGGGCCTGATTTAGTGAGTGATCTTAATCATAGCTTCTTCTTATTTATAAATGTTTGGGCCTGAGTAAATGAGTGATCTTAATCATAGCTTCTTCTTATTTGTAAATGTTTGGGCATGAGTAAGTGAGCAATATTAATCATAGCTTCTTCTTATTTATAAATGTTTGGGCCTGAGTAAGTGAGTGATCTTAATCATAGCTTCTTCTTATTTATAAATGTTTGGGCCTGAGTAAATGAGTGATCTTAATCATAGCTTCTTCTTATTTGTAAATGTTTGGGCATGAGTAAGTGAGCAATATTAATCATAGCTTCTTCTTATTTATAAATGTTTGGGCCTGAGTAAATGAGTGATCTTAATCATAGCTTCTTCTTATTTGTAAATGTTTGGGCATGAGTAAGTGAGCAATATTAATCATAGCTTCTTCTTACTTGTAAATGTTTGGGCCTGAGTAAATGAGTGATCTTAATCATAGCTTCTTCTTACTTGTAAATGTTTGGGCCTGAGTAAGTGAGTGATCTTAATCATAGCTTCTTCTTACTTGTAAATGTTTGGGCCTGAGTAAATGAGTGATCTTAATCATAGCTTCTTCTTATTTGTAAATGTTTGGGCCTGAGTATTAAATGAGTGATCTTAATCATAGCTTCTTCTTACTTGTAAATGTTTGGGCCTGAGTAAATGAGGAATCTTAATCATAGCTTCTTCTTACTTGTAATGTTTGGGCCTGAGTAAGTGAGCAATATTAATTATAGCTTCTTCTTACTTGTAAATGTTTGGGCATGAGTAAATGAGTAATCTTAATCATACCTTCTTCTTATTTGTAAATGTTTGGGCCTGAGTAAGTGGTAAGTGAGCAATATTAATCATAGCTTCTTCTTACTTGTAAATGTTTGGGCCTGAGTAAATGATTAATCTTAATCATACCTTCTTCTTATTAGTAAATGTTTGGGCCTGAGTAAGTGGTTAGTGAGCAATATTAATCATAGCTTCTTCTTACTTGTAAATGTTTGGGCCTGAGTAAGTGAGCGATGTCAATCATTGCTTGAGATGCCAGCATGGTCAGTGCTTCTGGTTTCACTCTTAGAATCTTTCTGCCTTCAACTTCAATAGTAGAGACGAAGTCACCTAGGAAACAATAACAAAGATCACAAATATGAACTTCCACTTGCTATATGGGGACCACTTTTCTAACAGAAAATATAAATTTTTGAAGGTTTTGAATACAGGGCAAATGGGAGGGGACCTCGCAAGATACGTCACAGAGTTGCCAATCTGTGTTTGATTGATCGCACCTTCAAAAATTAATTACTTTCATATTTTTAATTGGTTTTTGCTCAAACTTTCACTGAACGGTTTCTTTCATTTTTCCGCGTCTATTTAAACCAACTCAATATCAGGGTGGAATTCCCCTTTAATTAAACAATTAATCAAATTGTTCATTCAATTACACATTCATATCATCCATCTGGTCACCCCCACTAATTTTTCTCTCTAAAAAAAAAACCATACAGATTACAGAAAGAAAATTCCTGAGAAATTTGTGGCTATTTTTGGCCAGTGCACCATTACTCGCCACACTGTACCCCGGCTGTTAAGTAATACCAATATGAGCCTCAAGTGGCATTTAAACATTCTCATGAATGTATGTACATGTATGGGCTTTTTAAAATTTACATAACAAAGACTTGACTCAACTTGGGTCAATTCTAAATGAGCTGAACAAGGATCATGTACATGACAAAAACAAGTGTAGTCCACAGTAGTTTCACATCCTACATATTGAATTCACTATCTAAACTATAGTTTGAACCTTCATTGTGGACTACCCTTAGTGTAAATAAGCATATTATAAGCATGTAACTGCCCACCAATCGGACATGGGGACACATGTCTACACAACTCCTTTGATGGTTTAAACTATGCATAAGTGTTCTTTGTGAATAGAGGCCTTTGACTGTCAATGATTTTCAAAGAGACCAGGGGCCAGTTTTCTCAAAACCACCATAATTCTATTCGAGGACATCCCGTAGAAACACCTGTTAATTTTTTAATACACATTTCAATGGGATCATGTCCAAGAAGTTAGATTTAAGACGGTTTTGATAAATGGCCCCAGCTTACCGGTCAGTTTCTTGAATGGTGTATCACGGGCATGATCAGGCTGAAAAACATCCTGGTAGATAAAGGGTTTCTGAGCTGCGACAGAGGCTTTACTTCTCATCAACCCATGTCTCAATGGACAGCCAGATCTCAGAAACCTTGAACACAGCATCTTAAAACAAGAAGAAAATACAAGGTGTCTAAAAAAAATGCAACACAATTTTTAACGGCAATTTCTTAAAAAGGACTTAACCATCCTCACTAAAATTTAATCGGTAATGTTGTAGCAATATCCCCTAAATTCCATGTGAATTTCATAAGGATCTAAGCTAAAACCATTAAAGTGAAGGTTCATTGATTTTGAAATTGACTGAATTTGGTATCATTGCAATCGGAATATTACACTGAGTAAAATTATCACATTTGTGTAACTTGTAAATTTGTGCGAAAATTATAAAAGTTGATTAAACTTGACGAAATATCACCCCACTCGAGACCCCGAAAACATTTTTGAGTGATGTAGCAAAATGAACAATGAGTACAATGGGCTGCTCAGCTGAAATGATTGGCGAGTGTGCGCGATGCAGTTTGCGTGCACTTCACATATATGTATTGCATTGACTATTGAGTAGCGTACCCATTCATACCCAACGTTGTTTACCTTCATCAAAGTCACCCTGGAAATATCGATGTGGACGAAAACATACTTGATTGGAGTTTTGAGGAGATAGAAGAAGGAAGTACCTTTGGTTCTTAATCTTAGCTCTAAGTCTAATCAATTTTATAACTCCCAAATACGTCGATGTAGCGTTCACGTTCAGGTATACCGTGTATAGCGTAGGCCCGTCTGTGCAGTATCTACGCGTACGTACGTACGTACAGGTGTACAACCTGCCTGCATCCAGCGCAGCTTGCTTGCCAGTATATCACAGCCAGCCGGCCCGGCGCTTGAGCTAGCTGGGATCTAAGTCTTCTCTCGACTTCCACTTTCCCCATTTATCTATCAAAAATCTAAACTAATCGGCCTAATCAGACATTTTCGTAATGAATATCTGGACAATTATATATGTAAATTGTCGCCTATTTTGCTCCAGAAGAGTCGTTAGGTCAGCATGCAACATGTCCTAGGAAGTCCCAGATCTGACACATACATGCTGAGCTGCCCTCAGAATATCAAATGTGACGGTAAATAGTATAAAAATTGAATATAGTTTATACATTTGTAGAAAGTATTATTTATTCAGTGTATCTCATTCAAAGTGCCTAAAATAAAGGAAATATCACCACTGGCAGTAAATATACAAACAACGTTAACCCATATCTAAAAATTGCAATGGGTATCCAACATTGTCCCGAATGTGTGATTGTAGGTTGTTCATAGTGTGACGTCATTTTATCGCATGTAAATAATGCCGTCATTTCACTTTGTGAGTGGGTTTTGGAAAGGGTATCAAAATTGCATTTAATTTATTCCTCACAATATTGAGGGCTTAAAAAGTACTTTAGTCATTTTGTTCTCAGCAATCTGTAAAGGTGTGATTTGCCTTTTTTTCCAAATTTCAATGAACTTTCACTTTAAAGGTAATGCAAAGTTTTGGGAAATTTTGAAATTGGATGGATAGTAATTCTTTAAATATGTGATATATTTGGATGCCCCTGTGGATGTATTATAAGCACTAAAAAATTTAGCCCCTAAAACACTTCTGCTTTTGAGCAAAATGAATAATCAAAATTTACCGGTGCTCCTGGTAAATAGCGCCTAACGCCATCCCATGGTAGCTGCGACCATGAAAATCTCAGAATATGCAGTTCTGATATATAATTTTCAAACGGGAATAGCAAATCAGTCGATTGTAGTCAAGAAACATTGTTTTAAAGCTAAAGTAATATCAGTCTTGAGAGGGCGCTATACAACATAAAGAGTTTATTATTTACAATTTCATCACTTTAGACTCTACTTCAACCGCGACAACGATCATTGAATATTGTAAAATCGCATATGCTTCCAATATGTTCATTTGAACCAAATTCATGACCCCATACCAAAACTTTGAAATATTACCTTTAAGTTATTATTAAATATTGTGTTTGTAAGACATACCAGTTTTCATGTTACTCAGAGAGCGTATTTAATAGCATTTCCTTTTGCTAATTTCTTTCTTACCGAGCTGATTTTACCAACTTGGGTTCATCATATTCTCATTTAATTTCACCTTTTTTTTTACTGGTTTTATACCATCTATGCATAAGCCTGATGGGACTTATTTCTGAAGATAATACTGGATTTACCTTTTGAACTGTACAACATATCATTTGAAAAAGGCGATATGGAATGTACTCTATGCTATTCTCGTTACAGCCTTTTAAACCAGAAATCATTGAAACAACAATATTTCCACCTTACAGTTACAACTGTCATCAAGTACTCCACTCTTGAAATCGGTTATACCGGTATGTAGTGACATGGTCATAAACTCAATTGTCTGTTACTAAATGTTTTGTAATTTATAATAATCATTACTTTGAATGTTTCCGAGCATTGAATTTTGATAGCCTTGTCAAATCAAAGTGTCACCTTTGCAATAATGACAATAAAGATAGTTTTGAAAATCAATGAACCTTATCTTTAACCCTAAAGAGGCTGGGGTATTTGAGATCTTTCTAGTACCAGGGGCATTATGCCCTCCCTAAGATCTCGATCGCCGCAAAAATTTGCATGCATGTCCAGTGAAGTGTATAGAATACTATGGTAAATTCAATTTTTTGAAAAATTCACTCATTTGCATATTTATGGTAATTTATGCAAATAAGGTCACAAAATTGACAGTTTTACCCATAAGTCATATATTCTTCATATTTAAGCATTCTTTTCCACTACATATATTCATTAGACTATTTGGAATAATAATACTACAAACAAACTTGGAAGAGCCAGGTTATTCCTTATGTTACCCTTGTTTTGATAATTTCTTTTGTATTTCATTGTTTTGTTAACTTATATATTTTATTGTTTTTGTTGTTTTATTTCATTTCTAACTACAATTCAAGTATTTTGACCTCCAAAACAAACACCTTAACTTTAAACAAGACCAAATATCCAATGTTTTATCTCTTTTTAGGAAAAATGATATTTCCATATATTACTATTCAAGTATTTTGACCTCCAAAACAAACACCTTAACTTTAAACAAGACCAAATATCCAATGTTTTATCTCTTTTTAGGAAAAATGATATTTCCATATATTTGTACACAAATCACGATTTTCGGGCTGACATGCCAAGACAAAAGGTCACGTGACTTTGTAACTGAACGTCCAATTTTCGAAAAAAAATTGTTTTAAAAGATGCGCAAGACTCGTAAAAAAAATGTCAGTAAGCGGCAGGGCGTCAACCGTATGCGTTCCCGAACAATCAGAAAAATCGTGGAGTAGGGGGGCCATAATGCCCCCGGACTCATTAGGGTTAAACCTTTAAAACAGATCCTAACTTTGCACATTTTGTATTGGACTGTAGTTGTACAGTGTGCCACAGTTGCTTCCTAGGGTATTCCATCAATTTCACAAAGCAGATTGTGTAAACTTCCAAAAAACTTCCAAAATTGAATGTATTCCATGCAATCTATTTGCTGATGAAGAGAGCATATATGAGAACATATATGAGAATTTTACACGTTGCAAGCAGCCGTCAAAGATGCTGTTCCCACAGTACATTGCGTCTGAACTATGAACGCGTCAAGATCCGTGGATCAAGAGTGCTGCATGGAGCTTGCATAGTGTTGTACACAACTTGCAAACTGCTGTGCACACTAAAATTGCCTAGCCAGGCAGGATGGAAAAAATTAAGCATAAACATGTGATTCAAATACAGGATTGCCAATGGCTAACTTTTTTAACTGGTCTTATAAATAGCCTTAATCAAAATGGTACATCATTTCATGGAAGGTACTCCTGAAATAGCTCAGAGTTGGGAACAAGTCCTTTTGTAATCTCTTCTCTACATAAGTTGAGGCAATTACTGATCCAAACAAATAGATTATTAATTGTTCTAATAACTTTGGTCACCATTTCAACCCCCTTATGTGACATTCACGCTTCATATGTTTTGTTAGTGAATGAAAACCTTAAGGTGGCAAAACCACCTTGACCAGACAGAATCTTTCCTGCCATATTAAAATTAGCAGATAAAGTAACTGTCCCGATTTTTGATAGATTGTTTAATATGAGTATACAGTCCAGGACTGTCCCGCGTGAATGGAAATTGGCTCATGTCATTCCCCTGCACAAAAGAGGGGAATGAAGTTTAATTGCATACTTAAGGCCTATTTCATCTCAGTACACTCTCAAGTTTCTTGACCTCATCAATAGTCATTGTTTATCCTAGACAGAAATAACCGTCTGGTATGGGTCATTCTTTAAAGGGCAAGTCCACTCCAAAAATAAATTACTTTCAATAGAAGCAGAACAATCAGACAAACCAATCAAAAAAAGTTTGAGCAAAATCGGATAACTAATAAGAAAGTTATGAATTTTAATGACATGAAAAACTTTGAAAATCACTACACAAATTGGCAACTCACTCATGAGTCTGTGACGTCATGTCCTCACTATCCACTAATTATTTTCTTTATATTGATAATATAAATTTCCTATTTTCTCCCTAAGAATCTTATTTCTTCACACCAGCATCCAAGTTAGATTGATAGTAATATGTTTTTGTGTGGATGCACTAATATAGAGTAATTTTTTCCCAGTTAAATTATGAAAAATGTGAATTTTGATAAACTATTTATATAAAAATCAATAATTATGAATATACAATATTCAGAAAATAGTATAAATTCTTCAAAGTTTATGAAAATTTTGGTGAAATGTCAGGCACGCAATATGATGTAAATCATATAACCTGGGCAAAGGCATGGGGAAATCAAGTTTTGGGGATAAAAGGAAATTAATGGGATTAAACTATATAAAGCAATTGATAAATAGTGAGGACATGACGTCACAAACTGATAACCAAATTGGCAATTTGTGTAGTGATTTCCATTGTTCCATAGTTTTACATACCTTTTCAAAAATTCATAACTTTCTTATTACCGGTAGTTATCCGATTTTGCTCAAACTTTTTTTGATTGGTTTGTCTGATTTTTCTGCTTCTATTGAAAGTAAGTTATTTTTGGAGTGGACTTGGACTTTAATAAAACTGACATTTGTTGACATTACACAGACGGTAACCCATACGGCTCGCACAGTGGGGAGAGACTGAGCCGATTCTGAACCACTTTTGGCACAGAAACTTTCTCCCCCAATTTTCTTTATTTAGATCTAATTTTCTGATTTATAAAGCAGATAGAAAAAAACTATGTATATTTTTTTCCTATGTATGTGGAAGGCAAGCAAATCACTATCACTCCAGTATCAAAATGTCATTTCTCTTTGTTAAATTCTGGACTGATTTAAAAGTGCTGTTTATGAAAAGAAAGAATAGTCCACTAGCAAACTTCGAAGCCAGTGGCAGTGTGCAATGTTAGTTGGGTGCAGGACACGTAGAACTTTACGCATTCAGCGCTGTACAGTGAGTTTACACGCTCTAATTGGGCGATACGCTCCAGCTGTTTCAAATTTAAGTGAGAGAGGGCCCCCCACTTACGTAAGCTTACCGTACGTAAGTCCAAGTGCAATGTCAATACGTAACATTACATAACGCACTGACATGTCATGCTTTAAACAGGTGACGCATTTCACACATAGGTGACGCACACTCAGCATAGGTACACACATAAAATAGAAAAATCAACGAACATTTCAATACAACTTGCAAGTTTGTACCTTAAATATGACGAAAATGATAATTTTTCAAACTTAAGTAAGACTTAAACTTAAGTAAAATACTTCACTTTTCAAGTACACTGTAAAAATCATACAATATAGAAGATTTGACTGGAATATCGTGATTTTGGTATCAGAATTCAGATCAACCGGAAAATCGCACGCTATCTCCTCGCACTAATATCTTATAACATACAGTCTATGGCAGCCAGCGATAGCCAATCTGAAGAACCCATGTCGGCTAGGCTAGGCGCCAACTTACGAAAATGAGGCCAAGACGGGATGAACGTAATGCGCATGCGCTTAATGTAAGCTAAAGTTCTAGGTGCAGGAAGGGGTGATTTCAAATATATTTTAGGGTCTGTTTACCTGCCTCTTCACGCAGGGCTGGAATATGGGTGCCATTTAAGGCTAGGTGATATCAATATCATGTTTCATATTATTACCAAGCCCTTAAGTTTAGGCTAGGGTCAGCGCTCCGAGACTCTAATTAGGGACTTTTAGATTTACACAACGAGAACGTGGACTGCCACGTGTGCCATTCTTTCAAGGCACTGGCCCGTGCCCAGCAGTGCCTTAAAAGGATGTCACATTACCTTAAAAGGATGTCACCGTGGCAGTCCACGTTCTCGTGTAAAATCTAAAAGTCCCTATTATCTATCTGTCTACGCCTAGACACATTCTATACACATTCTATACACATTCTAGTTTCTACAAACTGACTCAGTGGACCCCCGATTCATATTCGAGACACACATACATGTAGCTGCATCGCTATCCTGGCTGTGTATTAAAACCTGTTTTATGGATCTCAACATTTCAAACACCATCACTGTACAAAACTAAACTGATTTCACTAAAAATTGGTACTTTAATGACAATTGATGACACCTAAATAGCAGTAAAATACAATTTTTCAACTCACCGATGTTAGAAAGAATAATTAAAAAATTAAAATCGTGAGTCCACTGTCAAACTTGCTTACAGTTTTATCGGCATGATTGTGTGCATTTGTGTGTTATAAGTGTATTGACTATTCACGTGTGAAATTGCTGCCTATTACTTGCACATGGTATGATGGTACAGCGCTAGACTAGAGCCTAGATGTCCATATACGCAGTCGCAGTATTGACTCTATTAGTATTAGTAGACCTAGACCGAAAGCTTCAGTCTCTGATATCGACGGTTGTTCCGCTGAGATTGCATCTGGCTCCTCTGACCGCCTCTATACATAGACTGAAGGGTGTCTGGTCAGGTCGCCCCCCAGCCGGTCGCCTCCTATACACAGTCGCCTCCTATACGCAGTCGCCTCCTTACATAGTCGCCCCCAAATTGTGTGGTCAGGTCGCCTCCTATACACAGTCGCCTCCTATACACAGTCGCCTCCTATACACAGTCGCCCCCTACGTACAAAGGCAGTACGCTATCCCGGCTAACGCCTGATTTTAGACTGATTCATCATTGTTAAAATGATCGTCGACTGCTGATTAAAATTCTCGTAAGTGATCAATACTAACAGCAGTGATTGTTCAGAATCCGGGCTAACAATGTAACATCATCTACATCTATTTAATCATGAAAATCATCATCCATTCCTCTCATATTTGATCATCAACATCACCTAAATCCCTCTCATAATCTACATCCCTCTCATATAGTCTACATCTATTACATCATCAACATCCCTCTCATCATTTCCATCCCTTATGTCATCAACATCGTCTCTATCCCTCACATCATCTTCCTCCCTTATCAGGGGTGTCGATTTGTATCCGTGGTTGGGGGATGATAGGTGCCAAAATATTTTCGGCAATGGATCAAAGCAACCAAGAGGTAGAAGCGTGTGGCAGGTTGCACCCTCCCTTCAAGTTATTAACTTTTTCAAGTCACCCTCAATAAAGATAACATTTCAGAGAATATAAGAGTGGTAATAAAATTAATAACATGCTAAATGTTAGTCCTGACTCTTGCCTGCAGTGTAGGCCTACCAGACTGATATCATCTATTTTTAAACGAAATTTAGACATTACCAAAAAAAATCCAATGGTGAGGGATATCAACTTGTGAAAGTATTATGTTACCAGTGGGCAAATGCATTAATAAGCAACCAGGAAAGGTTCATGTAGACAGAAAATTCTTTATTTCCTGGTGATAGAAACATACATTTTATGAATATTGATGTCTCCAAACAACATTCATCGTGAAAAACCCATTCCAATATTCTGTGTAAGGAGATCTCAAAAAAACATAGTTCTCATTAGTAAATGAAAAACATATTGCTTTTGGTTCTTCATTTGACTCTCTTCCTTCTTTAATTAAACCAACTGAATCCTCTCTGCGGGAAACTCAATTCAATGAAACAGAATATCACTGATGCAAAATTTGGTTCTCAAAATGACAGAAAATTTCCACTCCTGATCTCATACAAACTGTCTGTTTCTTAAAAACATAATATAAAACTTACGTTCCAACTACCAAACAACAAACTTCCATTATCTCCTTCTTCACCCAGATATACTTATCATACCAGATACGCTCTAAAATATATGCATAATATTCCCCTAAGGCCCTGACCAGAGCACAATTTTTTTTCTTCAAAAACTATAACCAGTCTTAGAAGGTGCATTATTATTGGAAGGGTGTTATAAACAAAAAGTCCCTAATTTCATTCAATCTTTTTTGTTTCTTGTTTTTCTTTTCACTTTCCTTTTAAGCCCTGTCAATAATGTGACATTGATTATTTACTCGTTTTTAATTAGTTTTTGAAGAACTCCTAGGTGAAAGAAATCATAACTATTTCTTGAATATTATTACTTGTTTTAGAACATGTTGGGCCTGTCTCACATTGCCTTCCATCATTCCATGGCAATTTTCCATGTTTCTTTCAGCTTATTTCTCACTTCTTTTCCATCCACTCAACTAATTCCTGATCATGCATTAACCTCATACCTACCATCACCCATGCCTAAGCTTTTTAGGTAGGGGGATCCCGTAAAGTAATTTTGACATTGTAAGAAATAAACATGAGCAATCATTGTAGGTTACTTTAATGTCAACCTCTTTTTTCATCGCCCATTCACATCAGTTCCCTGAAAGAAACGCTGGAATACATATATGTCCCTCTTTCTCTTGTCCGAAGTTGTCTTTCTTCCTTTTCTCTTCTGTCCGTTTCTTCCCCTTTTCCCTTTTTCCCAGGTAGCAAGCCCATATGGGGCCCATATATTTTTATAACGCTGCGGCTTTGCATTTGGCGCACTGCATTTCTATGATGCTGTTGATTGAATAAACTGAATAAATTGATCAATTCCTGATGGAGCCGTATGAGCGAGAATTAAATTTTTTCTGGTCTCATATACGGTTGTCTCATTTTCTTTGTTTTCTATTTATATATGTATGTATTATGAAAATGAGATAGCAAAATGTGTATATTGATGGTCATCTTGCGAGTAATACTCCATTAACTACTCTCAACGGGCTTTCATCATTATTTTTCTCTTCATTTTTTTTTTTTTTGATGGTGAATTATTGGGGGGGATGTAGATGATGATGTTGATGATCGATGAAATAGGTGTAGACTATGAGAGGGATGTAGATGATGAGAGGGTTTTTAGGGATGTAGATGAGGGATTTAGGTGATGTTGATGATCAAATAAGATAGGAATGGAGATGATTTTGATGATTAAATAGATGTAGATGATGTTGAACGATCGATTGATTGATTTTGATTCGCCAAGCTTCCAACATACAACAATATACAAGAATAACAGATCAAAATTAAGTCAGCTTGAACAGGGTAACCCACGAAAGCTCGAGAGCTGATTTCCAGTGGGGTCCCCGACAGACATGTTCAAAATTAATACGTTAAAATAGTAATACTTACAGACAGATTAGAAGAAGAAAAAAACTTATTAAAGATAATAATGATGATGATAATAAGAACAACAACATTAAACTGATGAAAGAAATGATAATAAGTACTAGAAGAAAAAAAAAGAAGGAGAAGAAGAAAAAGAGGAGGAGGAGGAAGATAAAAATAATGATGAATATGTAGAATTTCTATAACGTACAAAAACAAAAAGTATATACAAAATGAAAAAGTATGAACCGGCAGAATAATAACATTTTCAATCATATAACATGTCATTCGCTTCTTTTCCCTGACTCTCAAGTGTTAATTAGGTATTCCTTTAATTTCCTCTTAAAATGAGCATTTCCTCTTAAAATGGGCAAAGTTTTCTGTTTCCTTTATATCATTAGAAAGGGAATTCCAATGTTTTATGGCATTAAATAGATGTAGATGATGTTGTTGATTAGATGGGATGAGAGGAATGTAGATGATGTTGTTGATTAAATATATATGTAGATGAGAGGGATGCAAGCCATGTAGATTATGTTGATGATTAAATAGATGTTAATGATGAAATAGATGTAGATGATGAGAGGCATGTAGGTGATGATGATGATGAAAATCTCGATAATATTCAAATGAACAACCAAGCTAACGGCTTATCAGAGATATAAATATACTATATATACTATATACTAGTAGTTGGGAAAAAATATACCTTTTTTCCCACTATATTATACTAGTTTGATTAAACATATTCTAATTTGCCAGGAGTTGCTTGACGACAATTATTATACATCAATCAAATTTCTGAGAGACAGGTTTCTTCGAAAATGACAGCGCGTTTACTGAATCTGCATAGCTAATGTCTGATTATTAATCTATTCTCTCTCATCATTCTGATGTCCAACAATGGAAGTGTAATCGACACATCATCATCACTCAAAGGAGACACCGCGAGTGAGCATAATATTGTTTAGCGCACCGGCCGCATCAAAAGGGCGTGACGGGCATTGTTCTACGACAAAGAAAGAGATGGGACACACGATCAGATCGTGGTCTTTTGTTTCGTCACCCAGGATAAGACAAACACGATGGCTCACGTCAAAAGGACGTGACAGGTAAATGGTGGGGATATCCAATGGTGGATAACAGGGGCAATTAATATTTGATCCTGGCTCGTCCGGTGCCGCCCCCAACACACACACACATGCACGCCCAAATACACACACATACATGCTCCAAGTGCCCCCTCTCCCCTCTCTACGCCATTAGACTTACCTAAATCAATAGTCGTTTGATCGATTGATTAATACATTTATTTACATATGTTAAAAGCTCAAACAGTTAGCAATGTAATGTCAGACATTACAATATCATCACTAAACAGTACAAATAGGATCACAATGAAATATCAATATACCCCTGTACATATAATTGGATAAAAGAGTAGGTGCCCCCATGTTGAACATGGTCATATCTTTGAGGTTTTGACAGCAACCACATGAATGCTTATTACCTTGCAATAAATTTACGAGTAAATCGAAAACTGAGGTAAATTTCTGTATTGGATGGAAAATATTGTAATCATGAAATAGAGGTTAATGGAAAATATATAATATAGATATTTTGATTCTCAAGGAAAACCAGGGGGCGTTTTATCAACATGTCTCGTCAGTGACTGTCACGGACAAAGTCTGTTTTTACTTTTTACAATTTTTTTTTTCGCCGGCAAATAGTCAGTGAACGAATGTTAAAGTAACGCCCCTGGTGCTGAGGACCCATGTTGAAAAAGACTGGGCGAGTTAACTTTCTAGAGGAAAAATGGGTACTAAATAAAAAATGTGTGAAAAGGGCACTCACTAGAAGTAATATTAGAAGTATAAAGGGGCATTCCCCAGAAGTAAACAGCGGTACATTTGTAGTGATTACAAAAAATTGGGTTCTTTATTGATTGACGGAGCAAATGGCTCATCAGGTATTTGTTAAAGGCATGGTACATGAACATGGGCATCCTATGACAGTATGATCTTCATACAATAATTAAGTGACATGCGTGCACAGTATTTCATTCGGCCAGTTTTAGAACGTGTTGGAAAATCTCGATAATATTCAAATGAACAACCAAGCTAACGGCTTATCAGAGATTTATTTTATATTGTAACGCATCTCAACAACTCGGGTAGCATACAGCCCATGGAAACCTAGCTGTAAAACGGCATTTAATGCTCGTCATTGAACTATTAACTGGTGAAATTAAATTTGTTATTATGATTTCAATGTGTTATATTTCAAGAGCTGCTTGACGACAATAATTTATTGTACATCAATCAAATTTCTGAGAGACAGGTTTCTTCGAAAATGACAGCCCGTTTACTGAATCTGCATATAGCTAATGTCCTGATAATTAATCTATTCTCCCTCATCATTCTGATGTCCAACAATGGAAGTGTAATCGACACATCATCACTCAAAGGAGACACCGCGAGTGAGCATATTGTTTAGCGCACCGGCCGCATCAAAAGGGCGTGACGGGCATTGTTCTACGACAAAGAAAGAGATGGGACACACGATCAGATCGTGGTCTTTTGTTTCGTCACCCAGGATAAGACAAACACGACGGACTACCCCCACACTCTTTTATGCTATTTCAACAATACTAATCAATTATTTTGACCAATAAAGTTATTTCCGATAATTTGTGGGGCGCTTCCCACTACTGGCAATTCCCTTTAAATATTGTTCAAGCCGAAATAAACGCAGGGGAGGGGGTTGCCCCAATTAACTTGACCCCCACCCCAAGCAACGGCCGTACATAATTAATAAGCACGATCAGTAGCGTTAATCTGTTTTGAGAATATGGGGGGAGGGGGGGGGGGTGATGCGAGGGCGGCGGGGTAACCAAGCCCTAGGGCGCGTAGCGACCGAGGGGGCGGTAGAGAGCTTTTGCAAATTTTCACTCGAAATAATGCACCCCCTACCCCGTGATAACGATCCTGCCATTAATAATTTATTTCTTTATTTTATGAGAAATTGATGAAATCTACAAGTTTTGGTCCTTGTGGTGTTATAAATATACGTTTGTAATGATATGGTGCAAGTTATATACAGTTACTAAAATTCAGTTCGACCAGCACCAATCTATCCCTTTAACTCATTCCTTACATTTACCACAACATTAAATACAGTATATAGATTTGAACTTTTGAATCTACTAGAAAAAAGAATCTGTCGTGTTTTTTTTGTATAAAATGTTTGTTGATTTTACTGTATGTCTATTTGTTTTGTTTAACACATAAGTGATAGTTGGTGAGAGTCGACGCAGTTGTAAGATACCTAATACCCAAACTTTGAGGGCCTACCAACGAAATAAAACTGCATCAAGATAAAATGCAGAAGATGTTGTAGTTATTATTTTTATAGTTAATACATTAGTTTCTTCATATATATTTCTTTTCTTTCACCTTGTCGGCATTTATTGATTTCATACAAATTTTCATTTCATTTGGTTTTCTTCTTTCAATTGTTATCATTTAAAGGTACATTTTAAAACCATTTTGGAATAATTATACAATTGTTTTTTTCATATATAACATTAACAAACAATTAGAAAGAAGAAACAAATCTGTCCTATTGCACTTATCCTTTCAATCTAAAATCCGCTGTCTAATGGTATAATATTATCTTACCAACCCGGCAAGGTACATTAAGCAGGCTTCTCGGCACAAGGCCTAGGCCACTTATATACACGAAAAAAGGCGGGTTACATGGTAGAAGAATCATTAATCTGGAATGTATACTTATCAAAGTCAGTATAATAAGCAAACAAACATTATATTGTAGCACTTTTATTTAAAGGGTAATACATCGCCGAGTCCCTAATGAAACCCTCAATGACTGTTAACGTGCAGATTGGCATGCCTTTTGTTAGGAGTCCAATCAACGTCACTCGCGTAATCCCACAACGCTGATTGGATGAAAGTGTCTTAACAATGGCCCAATCACGGTAACCTATTACCGAGCGCGCGCGGTCGTTGTGAAGAGACATCAAGGGGATTAACTTGCCGCTAAGCGGGAACTTTCAAGTATAGGTGTAGGGTTTAAATTACTAAGCGTTTGTGCAGAGGGGTATAAATTGCAGACCTGTACACTTGACCTTCAGTCTCCAAGAATAATACTCAGAGTACTACATCGTTTGCTAGATCACTTTCGCTCATCTTTAAATCAATTCGACTTCTGTGAAAACAGTATGCCTGTTTCAACAAGAGGTGTTCGTCTTCCTGGTCCCGCCCCACGGTACCCCTGTAGAGTTTGCAACAAGGAGGTGACGTCCCGACACCATGCTCTCCAGTGTGAGACATGCCAGCGTTGGCAGCATCGCGTTTGTGATACAGGTAATAAAAACAAAAATCTATTGTAAGTCAGACCATGTGTTCGAAATGTAAATCTGATTGGTCGAAGCGCGCAAATTTTCTGACTTACAATCGATTGTATCTCTTTCTGCAACGGGGGCCTTGTCAGTGAAAATTGCAAAATGTACAAACAACAGATTGAAAAGTACAATCTACTGGCCCACTCAGCAGCCGTGAAAGAAAATCATTAACTAAGTATTAAATTAAAAAACACATTCAAATTTTTTTTTTACTGTTTATCTCACGAAGTTGTATCTCGCGAAGATTTCCCTGTGTTTTGCATCGTTTGAACACTTAGTTTATAGAGTCCTGTGTGAACTCGACATGTGAACTTTGGTCGTTGTACAGAATTGCTTTGGAAGTTGGTTCAGATTTCAGAATACCTTTAAATACAAATGTACTTTGACTACATCCACCCAAATAGTGACTGTTGCCTTGCATACGTATAATTAGTTGCACATAAATTGCAAATATCGTTCTATAAATATCACTGTCTGTACGAAAATACAAGATAAGAACATTTCGATACTTTTGAAACTCGCACAAACTTTGCTGTGCCCGTCAAGTCTTTCAAAACCAAATTTGTCAAAAGCGGCTGGCATGTCTTTGCACGCCAGCCAAACATTGATCATTATCGAAAATTGTGTCGACCTACACACATTTTCCACTAAGAGGGTTAGATATTTACCGTTTTGAGCTTGTTCTAATAAAGATGGTTTGATAACAGGAGCGTTGCCAGAGTTGACAATTTTGAACGCTTTAGCACCTAGCGTTATGCTAGGCATAATTAGCCTTTTTTTTAAAAACCCTATATAGCCCGGGCTATTTTGAAACTGCATAGCCCGGGGGCTTCTAAGGCCTCCCCTATCGCTGCGAAAATGTGCATGCATGTCAAGTGTATAGAATACTATGGTAATTTCATTTTTTTGGGAAAAATTCACTTATTTGCATATCTATGGTAATTTATGCAAATAAGGTAATAACATTCACATTTTTACCCATAAATCATATATTCTTCATATTTAAACATTAGTTTTCACTACATATATTCTTTAGACCATTTGGGATAATAATACAGGAAAAAAATTGGATGAGCCAGGTTATTCCTTATGTTATCTATTGTTTTGATAATTTCTTATGTATTTCTATGTTTTTTAAACTTATGTATTTTATTGTTTTCGTTGTTTTATTTCATTTCTAACTATAATTCAACTATTTTGACCCCAAAATAAACACCTAAACTATAAACAAGACCAAATAACCAATGTTTTATCTCTTTATTTGAAAAATGAGATTTCGAGACCACATTTTTAGCGGTCTCGACCATCATTACCAATGGTCTCGTCCTCGATCACTTTGAAGTATCCTGGTCTTGACCTTGAAAATTCTGAAATATCCTGGTCTCGGTCTCGAAAATTTTGAAAGTTCTTGGTCTCGGCTTTGAAAAATTTCTACGGATCCCCTCCCTCTCCCCGCTTACACGATTTTCAAAAAATGGTCTTGGTCTCGGCCTCGAAATTTCTCGAAATTTGGCGAGTGATGCTGGTCTCGGCCTCAAATTTGTTGCTTGTTGGGTGAAAACCGGGGCCCCCTCATGAAAATTCAAGGCCCCCCGGTGCCCCCACACTAAAAAATTCCTAGCTACGCCACCGCTTGATTAGGGCTGAAACTATTTTAATGAAAAGAAAAAAATACACAAAATGATGAGAAATACTACTAAAACTAATACGGTTTGCGAATTTATCAAAATAAATGAAATTGTTCATTTGTAATCAGCAGTCTTTACTTTTTATAATTATTTATATTCCCGCTCCCATATTTAGATTAAAAACAGATGTTCTTACATCTTTTGAAACCTTCATACCGGTGAACCTTAATGGAATAGAACCGTTCTAGTCAAATGAGTACCTGACACTTGTCATATAATAGAGGTAACAAGTTAACGATGTTTAAATGGTAGACAAAATATAAAACTGGTTATATTGTAAAGCTGATTTCGAACAGGGTTCCTTTAAATATGAAATGACGCTACCCGACATAGACATAGTATTTTTTTCCTCTAGTAATTGTAGTATTTTTTTAATTATTTTAATATATGCAATCATTGTGTGGGTTTGAAAATATGCCTGATGACCATATACCTATAGATGGCGCTGAATAAAGCGCGATATATATATATTTTTTTTACTGCCATACTAATTCATACTGAAACATTATATTTGTAGGTGTGTCACTCCAAGAGTACCGGAATGGCATCAATTACGGCATCATCTGGGTATGCAAACAGTGTGATGGTCTTCAGGTGAGACATTAAACTAATTTAAGTGTACCGGTATAGTATATGTATAGGTATACTATTGTTAATCTAGATAGCAAAATACATGATATTGTACTGAGAAAAGAAATCTTATATGCTCTATGAATGTGTTGCATCATCAACTTTCCTCTGAGCTGGAATGCACTATTCTTTGTTGTGTATTTTCAAAAGAATTGCAACATTTTAATGTTTATAGTATTTTTTCAAGCACAATTAACAATATTGATTTGCCAAACTGTTTTTCCAAAAGTAAAAATGTTAAGTTCAGTTTATCTTGGTAAAAGTGTTTCTATATTAATATATTCTAGAGAGTTATGATAATCCATATCAATATTCTAGATAGTGATGATAATCCATATCAACATTTTATCATGGACCCAAGGATGTTCATTAATATATTTTTTTCTTTTTTGTAAATAGATTCCTGAGCTTTCTTTTGTAGCAGAGGATGTCTCCCAGGATGTCTCCCAGGATGTCTCCCTTGATGTCTCCCAGGATGTCTCCCAGGATGTCTCCCAGGATGTCTCCCTTGATGTCTCCCAGGATGTCTCCCAGGATGTCTCCCAGGATGTCTCCCTTGATGTCTCCCAGGATGTCTCCCAGGATGTCTCCCAGGATGTCTCCCAGGATGTCTCCCAGGATGTCTCCCACAATGTCTCCCAGGATGTAAGTGAAGTGCTCCAGATGACTGAGGACCCATTGGATGAGCTGAGTACTGAGGTGAGTTGCATTACTATGCCAATATTTCTTAACTTCTTCAATATTTCTCAATTTCTTAAAGGTAAGCTCGAGTATTGGTCAAACTGAATTTTAGTAACCAAATCTTGCACCATATCATTACAAATTAATAGCTATAACTCCATCATCCCCGAAAGGTAGAAAAACTTACAAACGGCGAAGTTAGATGTCCCTTATCATTAATATAGATCCATTAACATTGTACATTTCAACCAAGTTCACTTGGAGCTGTCACATTTCGCTTGTACCTTTTCTTTTGGCCTTACAGTAACAGAACAATTAAATGGGTTTTGATTTGTAAATTGTGTCCCTAATTATGGATATATTTAAGATCGAGTTTTAAGTGTCTTAAAGCGTTTTAAAGCGTAAAGTGTCTTAATTTGTATGATTGTTCTGTCCAAATAATTTAAACTCATATGAAGAAGTAAAGGTCTTGTAAACTAATTTGCACTCTAAACATAGAGGTAAACAATTTTTTAATGAGTTAAGCTATGCTTTTACATTACTGTCAAAATTATACTGCAATTTAATTAATTTTTTTCTTTCTCCTTTGGATTTAATTAACAGTTCCACCCACCTGCAGAAAGTACATTGTTAGATGCAGTTATTGACGAACCTGCAGAGGGTGACCAAGTGGAGGTAAGCCTTTGGTGCAGTGTACCTTAATTTTTTGCATTGCTGTTAATATTCATCAAGAAGGAATCCAATTTTCTTAGCTTTTTTATGTATTTACATTCATCATGTCACACAAAATTGATTCTCGTCTGGCATCCAGTTAAATCTGGTTTAAATTCAAATTAGAGGGATGATACACTGGTCAAACATTACCTTAAATTGATAGAATCAAAATCTTATATATATGTTAAACCCTTTTCTCCAAGTAAACAAATGGGTAATTTGGAATTTGTAATGAAAAGTTTTAAAATTTGTATTTGTCATGAAGTTTACATTTAATAATGGTGCATCAATAATGGACTTGTGTTTCTTTTTTTCCAACTTATTATAGATCAATGAGTCGTCGTTTGGAGCAGGGGCTGTCCACCAGAGTGACTTGGAAGCGTTCCAGTTGGTGGAGGAGCCGTCTAGCGATGTAAGTGTGCCCCCTTGTGTAGTGTTCATTTCTAAACAAAATATTAAAGTGTTAATTTAGAATGGTTTAGTGCCTTTTGAAATACGGGTAGTAAAGAAACACAAATTTGTCGAGGATATATAGCATAGTTACTATAAGCAATGAAATTGTTGCATAAATGCTTCTTGTAGAATTAGTATTTTATATCATCTTCTATTCAGTGTGGACTGCCTGCACATTTGGCTTACATTCACATCTCAATCCCTTATCCCCCATATTTTACTATGTAGGAAGCAGAAGACGAACCAGCCCTGCTGAATGTGACATCACTTTCATATACATGTTCAGTTTATTAACTTCTTTATCCCTTATCCCCCATCTTTTTTTACTATGTAGGAAGCAGAAGACGAACCAGCACTGCTGAATGTAACGTTTAACATCCCCCAGCCCATCGTAGAGGAGTCATTACCAAACCTGGAGGCACATGTAGACATGGAGAGGGACAACATCGTACACTATCAAGTGGAAAACTCTGGGAGTCAGCGTGGGAAGCCCATCCTGGTTGACAGCATGGGCTTCTCGTACGTAAAGCGTAAAGAGTGCAGAGGGAAGGTGTATTGGAGGTGAGTTTATGTTTTTTTATTTTTTATTCTTCCCTGATAAATTTATTAGCAAGTACTCACAGTTCCCGTAGGTTAATTTTCCAAAATGATTTTAGAATTAATTCATAAGACATCATTTCCTTGTTTATTTTGAAAGATATTTGTTAAGAAAATACCTCTGATGGATTCATTATTATTTTCATTGTCCCTATCATTACTTTTTTTCAAATTTCAATCAGTAAAAATAAATACAAAATTAAAATATCATTTGATTGAAAAAAAAAAATAGTTTGTTGCAATTGCAATTTGATTTTTGACCACCATTCATATTTGATAGTAGGCTGGACAAATGTCATTATCCATGTGTCATTTTTATTCCCATTTTTCACTAGGTGTTCTGTGAGGGGACGGAGCCTCACCTGTAAGTCGACTGTCATTCAGCGAGGAGAGGAGATGGTGAGGGGCTGCTTGCCTCATTGCCATGAGGGTCGCCCAGGGCTTCTCCAAGCGGTGCAAGTGAGGGAGGAGGTGAGGACTTCGGCCCTAACCCACATATATCGACCAGCAGCAGCGATCGTGGAGGAGGTAGTGGTGCGGTCTACAGAAGAGAATGCTGGTCCATCATCCCTTCCTAGACTTGACCAGCTGGTTCGAACAGCAAATCGAGTGCGTCAAGGAATGAGGCCTGATGAGCCGAGAGATCTGCAGTTTCAACTACAAGATGATCTGATACCGGAAGGTAATTTGCTTATAAAGGATACGGAAGCTATATACATGTATATATATTTATGTATGCAGTGTATTATGCTGAAATTTTTTTCCTCCATTTTCTAACAGCAAATAGAAACATATATTATCATAACATTATTCATACATTATTATTATTGTTTTGGTTTATACACCTTCACAGGTCCAAAATATTTATTAAAACAAAATCTTTAAATGACTTCGAAAACTATCAGTGTTTGAAAGGTTAATTTGTTATAATATCTGATACACTGTACGGCCAATTGACAAATGTTTTTTCTTTTCTTTTCTCCGTTTCCTTCAAAATAGGATTTCTCCTGGATGATGTCAGGGTTAGGGGTGAGCGCCATCTGATCTTCGCCACACCAGAGCAGCGCGAGCTGCTAGGCAGTGCAAAGTCGTGGTACGTCGACGGGACTTTCCGGGTGGTCAGGGAGCCGTTTTACCAACTCCTCACCATTCATGCATTCGTGAGGCAGGACGGTGCTACAAAGCAGGTGCCGCTCGTATTCGCCCTGATGTCCCGGCGGCGGCGGAGGGACTACGTTGCTGTGTTTCAGGCAGTGGTGGATGCCGTGCCAACTCACCGTGTTCGGGAGGTCACCATGGACTTTGAGCTGGCCCTTTGGCAAGGCTTTCAAAGAGTCTTCCCCCAGGTAAGGATTCATGCACTTTAACATTTGATTTTTTTTTTTGAAAGACATGTTAACTTGAAATAATCATATTTTGTCAAATATTGTTCAATATTTTAGAACAAGGTATCAAATTATAACTTATGAGGTCTTTACAATGGCATGAAAACCTAAATTTTTCTTTTGACGGCTACAAGTGCAGGGTTTGCTATTTCCAGTTGCATACTCTGAAGTACAAAATACAGAATTTCTTTGCTGATGGACTACATCCTTTAAAAACATAATTAAAATATGGCTCGTGTAGGGTTAAAGGTTTACAAATTTCTTGATTTTTTTAAATTAATTTTATTTCGTGTGAATATAACAATTCTTATTATTGACACATACATATCTGATGAATAAATATGGGTGCTTATGATTTTCCAAAGAAATTATTCATAACTGTTCCATTTTCGTTGTTGAACATTTGCAGGTAAACCAGAAGGGCTGCAGCTTCCACTTGAAGCAGGCAATGTGGCGGAAGGCGCAGGCAATTGGACTCCAGCAAGGCTATCTGGAAGATCGCAACGTCAACCAGCTCATGAAGGAGGCGATGGCTCTGCAGTATTTGCCTGCTGAGCACATCCCGGCGATGTTTGACGCTTTGAGGGCCCGTGCCAATACCCCAATGCTGAACGAGGTGAGAAATCCAGCAAAGCTCCATTCATAGTATTTGGTGACACATAATTGTTATCAATTTGATAACAGCGATGATACTGTGACATCAACAACAGAAAATTCCCTGAAAAAAACATTCCCTATATTATATCATAAATTTATTAATATTCATGAATTATTTTAATGTTGATGAATTATTTCCTGGCTGCTACATATTAAAGGTAATGCAAAGTTTTGGGAAATTCTGAAATTGGATGGATAGTAATTCTTTAAATTTTTGATATATTTGGATGGCCCTGTGGATATATTATAAGCACTAAAAAATTTATCCCCTAAAACCTTCTGCTTTCGAGCAAATTGAATAATCAAAATTTACCGGTGCTCCCGGTAAATTTCAAATATTTCAAATAGCGCCTAATTAAGGCCATTCCATGGTAGCTGCGACCATGAAAATTTTAGAATATGCAGTCTGATATATAATTTCCAAACGGGAATAGCAAATCGGTCGATTGTAATCAAGAGACATTGTTTTAAAGCTAAAGTAATATCAGTCTTGAGAGGGCGCTATACAACATAAAGAGTTTATTATTTACAATTTCATCACTTTAGAATCGATTTCAACCGCGACAACGACCATTGAATATTGTTAAATCGCATATGCTTCCAATATGTTCATTTGAACCAATTTCATGACCCCATACCAAAACTTTGTAATACCTTTAATAACGCAAAAAAGTAAAAATTGTAATACGTTGATTAATAGGGGACACAGAGCTGCCAACCTTTACAAAGATTTTTTTAATTTTTGATTTTCATTAGTTCTTTTCTTTGTGTGATCACAACATTTTTTCTGCTTCTTGTCCTTTCTTTTCAGTCTTTTTTTAAAACAAATGATTCTTCATTCGATGCCAATAGCATATTTTGTGTGATTTATTATGATTCAATGTTTCACTCCGACCTGTAATATCATTCATCTTCTAGTAAAAATATTTCAATTTGCGTTACATGTATTATTTTCTGAGTTTAATGTTGCATTATTGATAAAGAAAATTAATTACTATTCACGACAAGGCAGAATCTGCTCAGATAAGCAGACAAAAATGTACATCTTATTATTTAATTTTTCTGAATTTTGATCCGATCTCTGCATGATCGGAAATCGGCAGATACCATCCGATCATCGTTTGATTGGGTCATATCAAATTCTGATCCGATAATCGGTTACTGCATTAAACAATATTTACCTTGCGGTATGCATTCATGCTGCATTAAGACATAATTTGTGTACTAATTTGTGCTTCCAAAGGTTGGCAGCTCTGGGCATAATAGACGACCCTTAGCAGCATCCAAACTAGCAACACTAATTGAAATTGTACCGATTAATGTATAATTTACTAAATCTATGTTGTTTTTTCTTTCTAAATTCAAATTTCAGTTCTTCTTGTACATCGAGACACAGTGGATAAACGGACCATTCCGGTTGGTTCAGTGGTCTGTCTACGGCCATGCAGTAAGAACCAACAACGACGTTGAAGGATGGCACCACCGCATGAACAGCCGCCTGGGTCAGCGCCTTGGAATTTACCGACTAGCTGCAGAGATGCACAAGGAGGCACGGTTCGTCACCCTGCAGGTGCGACTTCTGTCCGAGAGGCGTCTCGTCAGGGTGCAGAGGAAGGCCTACAGAACCAGTCAGGCTCGACTCTTCAAGTTGTGGGAGGAATATCCTGTGCAACGTTCAGCCGCTTCACTACTCCGAGGTTGTGCAGCGATATTCGGCAACGTTGGAGAGTAATTTTGTCATGCCATTTTCATGTGTGTGCCACTTTAGCATTTAAAGGGATAGTTGAGTTTTGTTGCAGAGGGCGCTACAGAAAACAATTTTTTTGTGAGATAATGACAGACTGAGTGTCAAATTTGAAAGACTATACATCTTTGTTTGATCAAAATCGGTTCAGAGACGGCTGAAATATCCATAAATATAACCATTTCTAATATTTTTGGTGGGACACAAATATTTAGTAATTGTGAACCAGCCGTGGAAAAACGAAATTGGCACCTTATACGTTTTATTCCAGCCAATTGGCTTTTTCGTGTTGGTTATAATACGCACAACCAGCCGGCCTGTGCATTGTTATTATTAATTAATTAATTAACTGTCACCATATTTTTTGGAAAGTGGGGCTGTATTGGTATGTTCGTATTCAATCTAAATTCACACATTTTAGGTTCTAAAATGGCAAGAGAAATGTCATAAATAAGAATAAGAGGAATAACCATGCACTTTGAAGGCATTTGCAACTATCCCTTTAAAGTCTTTTATTATTTCTTTGTTGTTGTTTTATCAAACTGATTACAGTAATATTTTAAGTTTTATATCGCAGTGCATACTGTGCTCCAATGAATGTAATATATATATGTATATAAAGTTTTGGTATATTAATTTACTTATAATTTTAAGTACTGAATTTTTTTTGTGTCAACTAGTTTACATTTTTGTAATTGTACATCTATATGTTGAACTTGTGTTCTCAACCGGGATCGTCTTGCAAATTTTATATAATATTTCTTTGTTGTTGTTTTTTCAAAGTGTTTACGGTACTATTTGCAGTTTTATATACCTGTGCATACTGTACTGCAATGAATGTAATATGTATAAATTATGGTGTATTAATTTGCTTAATTATAACTACTGAATTGTTTTTTTGTGACTAGCTAGTTTACATTTTGTAATTGTACATATATTTTGAACTTGGACTTGCATTCACTTGTTTGTATATAGATAGTGCGTGGGTGTTACACATGATAAGTGTAAATTGAATTGTGTCAAAGTCAATATTGTGTAATATTTGAATAGTTGTTATTAAAACAAATAAGTTAAAAAAAAGTGTTTGAGGACAATCTTTATTGCTTTGTAACATCTAATGGAATCTGTAACTTTACTTGTAAATATGCACCCTAGTTTTGGAACAACTGAAGGAAATCTATATCTATGATAACCCTTTCTTACCATAATAGAATTTCTAACATTTCAATGAATTTGATTGCCATACATCATATTATTCATATACCTATCAAATACTGTCAAAACACATTATACATAAACACACAAATATATACATAAATTAAATGTATAAATCCCAGTTGCAAATAAGTACCGGGTAGCTGTATTGAAAAAAAACCTTCGCTCATGTACTAGGTATTGGTTTTGATGTTTTTTTGTGTGCGTCTGTGTTAGCTTGTGTCACTAAATGGAATGAATAGTCCCTGAAAATTTGAGCACAATCGATCAAGAAATAAGAAAACTATGGCTCTTTGAAAATAGCCATTTATTTCTAAGAGTGAATCAAATTGGCAGCACACTCTGGCAAAGTCCTGTAAGTCACTAAATGGAATGAATAGTCCCTGAAAATTTGAGCACAATCGATCAAGAAATAAGAAAACTATGGCTCTTTGAAAATAGCCATTTATTTCTAAGAGTGAATCAAATTGGCAGCACACTCTGGCAAAGTTGTGGACTACTCTCCATACGTTTTGTACAAAAAATTTCAATTAAACATTTTTTTCTTCTCAAAATGTATGTTTACCCTTCGTTTGAGTCTAACATATGTTTTGTAGGAAAGAAAGACAAATTCAATGAAATAAGTCGAACATTGTCCTACTTTATCTGCTTGAAAGACCTGCCGAAGTCTGGGCAGTGGGCATGATTCTATTGGCTCATTGTTCAACAGCTGTATTTTGCTGCATATCCCGCATACTAAGAATCTTACAATCTGATTGGTCTAAACGAGGTCACATGATCAATGATAGATTTACCATCACTTCATGGCCGTGAGCTAGGGGTGTGATATACACACACTGTAGTACATTTGTACAGTACTTTTGTCATGATTGATATTATTTTTTTGCTGCTGCCCCACTTGCCCATTGAATAAGCATAGCAAAGTAGGTTACGCAAAATGTCAGTGTTTTTTTATAGAAACACTACCGATATCCGCTGAAGCTAAACTGTCTGCAGAATCAGAACGTCGCGAGCGAAAACCTAGTTCTTTTAATGTAAAAATCACTTTAAATAGACCTTATTGCCGATGTGGGATATAAAACAAATATTAACCTCCTTTACTCGGGCAATGGACAGATGGATACTCATTACCCAGTCAGTTAATATTTGCTTAGGGCCTACCCGGTAATAGCGCTGTACTACGTGCTAATAGGCAGCAATTGCACACATGAATAGTCAACACACACATTACACACAAATGCACACAATGAATACGATGTGGCTGATCGGCAAGTTTGACAATGACAGTAGACTAGACATAGGTCTAGATCTAGACTCACAATTTGAATCTTTAAATTATTCTTTCTAACATCAGTAAGTTGAACAAATTGTAGGAACGATTGCAGAATACCCTACCAATGGTTTTATAGGCTTTCTAAGCTACCGAGTTTCGAGTATTAAACTATATTAAATAAAGAGTCCAACGACCATCGACCAACAGTCTGATAAATATTAGAGCACAGAACCGGAGCACATGCAATAACCAACGATCAACGACCATCGACCAAATACTATTGAATTAACAAGTCCAACGACCATCGACCAACAGTCTGATAAATATTAGAATCCAACGACCAACGACCATGCAACGACCAAATTTGATTGAATAAAAGAATCCAACGACCATCGACCAAATAGTAAGCACCATGAAACCACGACCAACTACCATCGACTTAAAAATTTGTTGAAAAAGGCCAACAATCAACGACCATCGACGAAGAGGCTGACAAATATTAAATAAAAGGGCTTATTCCGAATGGTCGGGTAGCGTCGCAGTGCGTCGCGTTAACTTGAATGCGACCATTCGTCCAAAGCCCCTCCCGGTTTTCCGAAGGGTGCGTTGGATTGTTAGGGCGCGTCAGGTCAGATAACGCAACCAAATGGCACATACATGTATGGGGGGGGGGCTTATTCCAAATGTACGTGTTCAGAGTCCCATGCCAACAGCGCGCGCCCGTTACTTACGTACGTCGCGTACGTATACTGGTGGATATTGATATCGATCGCGAGCTGAGAGAAATTGATGGAGAGAGTTAAGTTAAATTTCTTTCGTCAATTATTTCGTCAAAAAGAGGGTTTTTAGCTGTAAATCAATAAGGAACTACAAACTAATTGTAGTGGACAGAACTTATTTGTGCTCGCGTCCAGAATGTTTGGCCCCTAAAGTGTATTTCGACTCTTTTTGGCATAAAAGTTAAAAGCCATATATGCAGGCTTAGCCTAACCCTAAGGCCTTAGCCTAGCCAGGCCCAAACTAGGGAAGCCCATATACATATAGCCATAGACTAGGCTCTAATTTCTTTATTATTCAATCAACCACTTTCATATTTGGCACATGATCATGTGTCAAGCAGGTCAATTAAGCCCTGCAATCATAAACATTTTTAGACTTGAGGTCAGAATATAGAAGTTTTTAAGGTTTTTTTTTTTGCCAAGTGGTAAACCGTAATGCTGTATTAATCTGACCTTGATGATCGGATCGGATCGGCTGAGCTCAGTCCCATGTGCTTAATTTGGCGTAACCTTAATGAGGCTCTATTAAATAAAGATAAAAAATATAATTGCTAATAAAAATAAAATAAAAACAAACTACACTATCTGATTGGCGTAGCCAAGGGAGGGAAGGGGGTCCGAGGGGTGCTTGCTTAATAACGTGAAAAGAAAAACAAACTCTCATTTGGGAATGGCGTAGCCAATGGGGGGGGGGGCTTTGGACGAATGGTCGCGTTTCAGTCAACGCGACACGACGCGCCACTCCCAATGCACCCTTTCGGGAAAACCGGGGGGGAGGGGGGCTTTGGACGAATGGTCGCGTTCAAGTTAACACGACGCACCGCGACGCTACCCGACCATTCGGAATAAGCCAAATAAAAGTAGCCAACGACCAACGACCATCGACCAATACTAGTCTAGATCTATATATAAGCACAAAACTATTTTTTCTTTTGTATTTTTAGAACGAGACATACTAGGTCTATATAGATCAAAGGATTAGGGTCTTTGACAGCAGACCAAGCGGTGTAGGCCTATAGATCTTTAACGATAGCGCTTGCGAGCGCAAGCAAGCACAAGGCCAGGTACTGTAAATCTACATACACATACGTGTGTGGGACTATACACGGGCTAGACTTTTTGCGTTACTGAAATAGTGCTCAAAATTCAATGTAATTCATCTACTAAATTACCATAACAAGCAAGAAACAAGTCAAAGGTAGGGCCAAGAATCAGTGCTTATCAATATATCACAAATCTTGCATGAAATATCTTCAGGAAAGCCATCTAAATTTGTCACAAATTAGCGACGAACACACAAAATTCTGCAATGACGCACAAAACAGCGTAAAATTCATCTTTTCATCCACCAAATGAATACGAACACTGTCACTTGCATTATACAATCTTCAATACCTGTATCACCGTTATCGCAAACAATAAAATCACAATCTATTTATTCTAGATCTATATCTACGGCTAATATATGAAGACTAACAATATGGTACTGGTAGTATAGTATTTAGTAGGCCCTTGACAGAAATAACCGTCTGGTATGGGTCATTCTTTAATAAAACTGACATTTGTTGACATTTGTTGACATTCCAGAGGCGGTCAGAGGAGCCAGATGCAATCTCAGCGTAACAACCGTCGATATCAGAGACTGAAGCTTTCGGTCTAAGTAGGCCCTAGAACTACTTAGTAACTTAGCTTGCCTTGGTAGGGTATTCTGCAATTAAGCCAATTGTGTTTTACTGCCATTTACTTTTAGGTGTTTATCAACTGTCACTAAAGTATGCCCCGATTTTGAGTGAAATCAGTTGAGTTTTGTACATGCAGTGGTGTTTGAAATGTTGAGAATCAATACTAATAAGTAATAGCACAGCATTTAACACACAGCCAGGCCTAGTAGTACTAGTAATACAGCTAGTCTATGTGTGAGTAAATGCAGGCCGGAGCGCGAGCTACATGTAGCTGAGCAGCGCTAATGCAATTAGTCTACTGGTAATAATAATAGAGTTGAAATGTAGAAATGTAATAGCCTACGCATTTATTTTACTGTTTGACAATTTAACTTTTCACTGTGAGAACACTCTATTACTATTAGCTAGTCTCTCTATTTCCATTACAAATACCGAAAATATGGTTGTATTCAAGTTTATTTTACCTGAATTCAAGCATTCAATTGCGGAAACTCCGTCAGAACCATCGATGACGATGTCATAAAATAGCTGCGGATGGCCGTACGCGTATTACGTGGTACGTAAGCTGGTACATGGTGGAAACTTAAATGCAAATATCCTCGAAAATATGCAGTTACAATAGAAAATTCGAGGAAAATGTTCAATATTTAGTAATAACATAGAACTGAGATGCCAGGAACTTACAATGGCTTGACTTTGAACTTGTAAAAGACATCAAATTAACACAACAAATTAGGGGGCGAAATGACCAAAAAAGTTGGGGCGAGCTGACCAAGAATCCCAAAATCGCCAAAAAAAATCGGGGGGCGACATGACCAATTGAGGGCGACTTTGTAAGGGGGCGGGCTGACATTGGGCGACCTGACATGGAACCGACTGAAGTATGTCAATGGGGTAGTGTGCGGAACGAATGGTTCAGTTCGGCCGGACCGCGATGAATGAGATATGAACGAGTTTTTCACTCTTTACGTCTTCATATATCCACTTTGGCTGCAATTTTACACTGAATGTTATTAAAAATTAAAAATAACACAGAAATATCTACTTTGACTTACGATAGCTTGCTCATTTAGATCCTATATTAATGATTAATCCGAGAAAGTCTTGTAGTCAACAAGATTTGTTGTCAGCCATCTTGGTTTAAGTTGATGAATATTCATTTTTTCTTTTCGAACGTCCAATAGCTACGTATGAGTCAGCCCGGCTTGAGCCGGTGATGTTTGAATATTCATAAGCCCAATATCAAACACGTGCTCTGATTGGCCATTGGGCTTGTTTTGGTCGGTTGACCCGGAAATATATCGGGCGGGTCATGTCATAGATTACCAGTTCGAATGCATGAACGTACCGTTTCCTTGGTTCTGAGATAAAAATTGGATAACTCATATACGTAAGTCTGTAAATTTTGCATTTAGAAATAAGTCATAAAAAAATTGATAACTGTACATAGGAGAAAAATAGACAGTATCTGATTTATAAATCAGAAAATTAGATCTAAATAAAGAAAATCGTGGGAGAAAGTTTTTGACCTAAAAATAGGCCAAAATCGGCTCAATCTCTCCCCGTGGTGCGAGCCGTATGGGGTACCGTCTGTGTATGGGGAATGTCAACAAATGTCAGTTTTATTAAAGAATGACCCATATCAGACGGTTATTTCTGTCTATAGTAGACCTAGATTTACTCTAATTAATAATATGCTTTGCTGGAGTGATTTGAGACCGAGTCACATCATTCGGATGGTGGCGTTTAGGTCAGTCCCCAGACGTAAATAAATGAATAATCATATCTGATTGATACCTTCTGTAAAATCCCAAATTATACACACACCCACACACGCGCAGCACACATACATAACACAATAAGAGTAACACATTTATTATCATGTGGGACACAGTCACAGACAGGTAACACCAAAGATTCTAAACGCTGCTCTCATCATAATTTGTTCAAAAATTAATTCTTTTCAACTGTTCAACACATCCATTGTGGTTCTATACATTACAGTTAAATGTTTTTCCAACTGACGAAAATTGACGGAATGGATATATGATACTGACCTTGTTGTCCGCTCCTTGAAACTAGCGACCAATAAGCAGCGCCAGCGACCAACAAGCTAAAGGGAGGTTAAAGTGTCTCTCTAAACGGCAAATTGAAAAGGGAAAAAGAAAACTTTGCACGTTTCGATTTTATACCCGTAAAGGTATTATATAGGAGTATATATAAGAGGGTAGATTTTAATGTTTTTTTTTATAAAGCTATCGTATGACATTGTAACTAAATAATGATCTACATCATTTCAAAGCTCAAAATTTGCTCTTTATTCTCATATAGCCTATAAGGCATGCTGATTTTTTTTTGTCTGGGTCTCGCCGTTGAAGTTGAGGCTCAAACCTAGTCTGCAAGCACAGACCCTAATTTGACACTTTATCACAAAATCATTGTGCCTTGAGACAAGCCTAGCCCAGCTACCTACTGGTTGTATCAATACAGGAGCAGCTATACTACATGGCCTATGGTAGTCTTATAGTGCAGACTCTCTTTTACGACTGACCAGGGTTTGTGCCTGCAAACTAGCTCAAACCAGTATAGCGTTTTTAATTCGTTTTTAAATTTGAAGCAGTTTAAAGCTATCGTACGAAGCCCCAAACATGCCATTTTTGGGAACCAAAAAAAAAAAAACTATTCCGTACGTACGAGATATTATTCCGTACGTACGAGATAATATTCCGTATGTACGCATTAAATTATTCCGTACGTACGAAAAAAAAAAATTCCGTACGTACGAGATAATAATCTATGTGCCAGTTAAAATTTGGTCCCACACCGCGATACTGTCTTCTCTTAAATCGTCTTCTTCTTCTCTGGTCCACTCCTTCCGGGTGTAAGATTTGAAGCAAAAGCCTAACCTTTTCTCGAGAAACATGCATCCAACGGTACCCGTGTAGTCGGTGTAGACATCAGTGGCGTAATGAGCAAAATCGTTGGGGGCGCAGAAAAAAATTCTGCATCACCACCACTCTTACATGCAGGCCCTGCTGAACGTTTTTCAAAGTGGGTGGGGGAGCTACAGTATTTACGATCAGGTAGAGCGTAGCGTAAATCGGCGTGGGGTCCGAGGGGCAAAGCCCCGGCGGGGTCAAGGGGCGGAGCGCCCGGAAGCTCAGAGGTTTTAGGCATTTAATTACGGTCAGATGAGCATATTTTGATACCTTATTTGTGACACTGGCAGGACACGAATTGGCGTGGGGCCCAGAAGGCGGAGCCCCAGAAGCTCAGGAGTTTTAGGCATTAAATTACCGTCAGATGAGCATCCAGGGGCCCGCCTTAGGGCCCTAGGTGGGGTCAAGGAGTCAGAGCCCCCGGAAGCTCAGGGGTTTAAGGAATTTAGGCATTTAATTACGGTGTGATGAGCTTATTTTGGTACCTTATTTGTGACACCGGCAGGTCACTAATTGGCGCTCAGGGGTTTTATGCATTAAATTACGGTCAGATTAGCAACCAGGGGCCCGCCTTAGGGCCCTAGGCGGGGTCCAGGGGGCAGAGCCCCCGGAAGCTCAGGGGTTTTAGGCATTTAATTACGGTCAGATGAGCAAATTTGATACCTAATTTGTGACACTGGCAAGTCACTTATTGGCGTGGGGTCCAGGGGGCGGAGCCCCCCGAAGCTCAGGGGTTTTAGGCATTAAATTACGGTCAGATTAGCATCCAAGGGCCGCCTTAGGGCCCTAGGTGGAATCCAGGGGGCAGAGCCCCCGTAAGCTCAGGGTTTTAGGTATTAAATCACGGTCAGATGAGCATATTTTGGTACCTCATTATTTGTTGACACAGCTGGCAGGTCACTATTTTTTTTTTCTCTTTTTCTTTCTATTTCTCTTTAATATACTTTTTTTCAAAAAAAGGGGGAGCTCGAGCCCCCAAGCCCTGCCGTTCCACAGGCCCTGACACGTAGGCCTCTAAATAAGCATATTTCTTGCCTCACTGTAATTTTGGGAATTTGTCATTTTCCAACAAACGCATAAAAAGTATAATTTACTAAAAAGTGAGGAAAAATCCCGGAAAATGATGTCATTTTCAGCAAAATTTGTAAATAACTAGTATCCAATTAGTAATAAACCATGCTTAAATTCTATTTGGGGACAACTGCAGTAAATTGGACCTGAAATTGCATCATGCGCATTCTAAGTACCAAATGCTTTCTTTCAAATACACAAAACAGTTCCAAAAGCTTAAATGCATACTATTTCACAAGATGTAATGAAACAATTTGAATAATTCTAATGATACACTTACATGATTATTTTTGCGTTTCTTTCTGCCTGAAAAAGAGTTTTCTTGTGCATTTTGTTTTGTTGCTATTATGAGTTTATATTCATATTATTGTTATCAAACAGGAATTAAAAAAAAAAATAATAAATACATTTGTACAATGATAGTTGTACAATGACGATAGAAAAGGCGATAAAAATCGCAACTGATCTTTCTTTATTTTCCCCCTTTTTCTTTTCTTCTTCCTCTATATTTCTTTCCCTTTCTCTCCTCTTTCCCTCTCCCAACCCTTCCTTCTCTCTCTTTTTTTTACCGAAGGGGGTAGAGGCAAGGGCCTTTCGCCCCCCCCCCGATCCTTGTGGACCTTGTTGGCGGGAAAATCGCAACCGATCTCCCCTTCTTTTCATCCTTTTCTATTCTTCTTCCTCTTTTTTGTTCCCTTTTAGCTCTCCTCTTCCTCTTTCCCTTCCCCCCTTTTTTTCTTGGCGGGGAGGAGGAAAGGCCTTGCCCCCGATCCACAACTTGCTGGCGGGAAAATCGCAACTGATAACCCCCTTCTTTTCTTTTCTTTTCTTCCTTTTTATTTCCTTCCCTTTATCTCCTCTTTTCCTTTTTTCTTTCCCTTTCCTTCCTTCTCTTCTTTTTTGCTGGGGTGGGGGGTGGGCAACAGCCTTGGTAAAGGTAAATTTACGTTATTATCCTATTTTTTTACAGTTTTGGGGGCTGGGGGTCGGAAAAATCGCCACGTGGATCCGCGCCTGCATTTCAGCAACATTTGTAAATCACTGGTATCGAATAAGTAGAATCCCAACTCAAATAGAGACGGACAAGGACTTCTCGTCTTTCTCTAGCGTTAAAGATACTATGTCCCTTTTGCAGCCAACATCAAATTCTGTAGAACTTTGCAGGAATTATGAATATGTCATGTATGTCCTATCTGTGAAATTTAAACGTTAGCAGTGTCCTAATATTCAAATTATGCAAGGAAACCCGTTTACTTGCTAGACTTCACTGTCAGACACTATTGAGTGGCTTTTTTTCATCTTTGGTAATAACATACATAAAATGAGCTGTAAAGGGTACATGAGCATTTGTCTACATCAATAACCCACTTTTTGTAATGGCCAAAATTAAACTGATTGAATCTTTGCGCAGCAAAAACGTACGACCATTCGGTACAATGGTCTGAAAAATCAGACTATTACTTACTGGCTCTATAGCTCCTAAGTCGATTCGACAACTAATAGTCGTTATTTTCCCACTTAAAGACATTTTCAAGCCCCCCTTTTTTAGGGAAGTTCTAAATTAGTATTGTCTTTCAAATGCCGTTGGAATTTAACCTTTTCATTTTTTTGGCCTGCAAATGGGACATAGTACCTTTAAAGGCCATGTTTTCGCTCGCATTCACTCATTGTCTTCTTATCATATTAGGGAAATCGCTGTATACATATACATGTATTAACACTATAGCCTTCAGTGTTAGATAACAATCTTAATTTTTTTTAAATATATAATCAGACCATTACACAAAATGCAAAATAGTTTTTAAAAATCTGGAACCATGTTAAGATAGAAACAGTAATATGTCGAAAATGATCCTCTATAGCGTATTAATCAGATTGTAGCGGTATAATGTTGTCTCAAAGTGGTATTTTCCGCCTTGTTTTCACCCTTTGTGTTTGTGGGTGCCCCCCCCTTTTTTAAGTGCCCTTTTTGTTGGTGCCCCCCACTTTGAAAGATGCTCCCCCGCCCCTGATCATATGCCATGTGTTATAAAAGCTAGTCTAAAAAATATACCTTTTGAGATATTACTATTAATATGACAGGGTATATTTCAGTATAAACTGGGGAAACTAAGTGTATTTTCTTCGATCCCTCTTCTCTTCTATCACGGAATATTATTGCGTACGTACGGAATAATTTAATGCGTACGTTTTTTTTTTTTGGTTCGCAAAAATGGCATGTTTGGGGCTTCGTACTATCGTATGCCGTTTCAGCTAAATAATGACCTACACCATTTTAAAGCTGAAAAGTTGCTCTTTACTCTTTTCTTTACTTCACATGCCGAAACTTTATGTCTGGGTCTTACTGTTTCAGATTGAAGTTGAGGCTTAAACCGGCATATTGGAGGGCTTATCCCCACATTACCTAGCAAATGGACAAAATGCGTTGTTAAATTCGAAGGCTTTTAAAACTATCGAATGACATTTTAAGTAAATAACGACCTATACACCATTTTAAAGGTAAAGACCAGTTTTGGAAACGCCCCTCTCTCAAAAAAATGAAATGGAAGCTCTCATAACCAATCATGTGAAAAAATATGTTTTGACTAATACGTGATGATACAAATTTTGCCGGGAAAGTCGGGAAACCGCCTACTAATTGATATATTTGGTAAATTATTATATCTATTGGGACCAAATAGATATCGCGCACGTGGTCGCGTAGTCTCATATACATCTTTCTGTGTACAGTGCTTGTAACTTTACCAAGACTGGGCCAAATTTCTTATCATTTTGATGATTCCAGAACCTTGCAGTACACACCAATACTTATATGCTAGATGATCAACCTTTTCTGAGCGATTCCACAACGTTTCTTTCACAATGCAATCGCATAACCAGAACTGGTCTTTATCTTTAAAGCTGAAATTTTGCTCTTCTCATATAGGCCTATGTCCCCAGGTCAAAAAAACATTCAAGGACCAGTTAGAATCACCAGTTGATTCCAGTTGAGTGAACTACTGAACTGGTTTCAATATGGATATTGGTATAGTGGAATCAACTGGATTCCAGTTGAGAATTGCAACTGGTACCATTTGATACCAGTTGATTCCAGTTGAAACCACCAGTTGTTACCACTGAGTTGAAACCAATGATTACCAGTTGTTACCAGTTGTTACCATGCAGTTGGAAACCAGTAGATTTTCCAGTTGAAACCATTATGATTACCAGTTTTTACCAGTCGAAACCAAAAGGTGATTACCAGTTGTTACCAGTTGGAATCCAGTTGATATTTCAAGTTGATTTAACAGTTGAAACCAGTTGAATACCAGTTGAGACCAGTAATCAACTGATAATCAATAATCAATATTGGCATCTGGACACCAACTAGACCATATTATATAGATTCTTGCAATTACCCCATCACAAAGATCATTTGAGGTGGATTACAACTGAGTATTAAAGTTTTCAAGAGATTTGGAGCTCGTAGATATATATATATATATATATATATATATATATATATATATATATGTATACACAATTATACCAGTTGTTTTTTGACCTGGGTCACAGGGATCTGACCACTTGACCGAAGGCTCGCGAGACCGAAGGTCCGCAAGACCGCACGTATATAATAAATAACATGCCGCAAGCTATATCTGGGCCGAATTTTCGGTTGCGTATGTCCCGTTCACACTACAATAAATAAATAACTATAAAGACCCTATAGTGCACATAGATTCATGATCATGACATTTTTTTGAATGCACCAATGCAGCTGTGGAAATATTGTTTTCATTAATTTTGCTGGAGTTTTTTATACGAAAAATGGCATTGTCTTTGTTTGTACATGTACTTTGTATGTTATGTTTTTGTATAACTATTTACACGGTTTGTATGTCGTATAGCTTTATCTTTATGATTGAAATTGTTAAAGAAATATGAAAATGAGATTTCCGCTTCTGTTACATGCCCTTTGACTGCAAATTAAACAATATTTTGTGACTGATATTTGATCGAAAATCAATTTCCTCCGTTTGTGACTGTAACGGGAAATGAGTTGAATAGTACGAGAAAAAAAAATCTTGCTACATCAACATTTCTGCGTGATATTGCTAAAAAATAGATGGTGACGAGATCCGCTAATAAACTTTTGTGGAGGAAGTCTTGCCTTTTCAGCGATCAACGTCTGAATTCAGAAAAGTAAATTTAGGCGTGATATAAAGTTGCATTTTCAATATCGGTATTTTAGCGACTATTAGCGTTTTTCTGCATTCAAAGCAGCCAATTTGACAACAAAATAATTTCTCACAATATACGAAGAGGTATATTGGCATTTTTCCTCGCCTTCTAGTATACATTTTGAAATTCTTATCATCAACTCGTCATCACAATGAAAAAAAAAACTATTTAATGATGGTGTGAATGTTATCATTAATATTATTAAAGGGGTAATTCATTTTCTGACTTCTGATTTTTCATCTTATAGTTTGCACTAAATTTACTACTCCGAATCATTCCATACAAATTATGCATTATAAGCCTTGATATGCCAAGGGCCGATACAATAATATATTGTAATTATTAGGTTCGTTCGTTCGTGTTTCCTTAGATCAAGATAGTTATGTAAAGTTCTTTAATTAAATTAGATTAATTAAATTAACTTAAGTTCTTCCATCGCCCGATGGCTGCGATGGCCGTCTCATTAACAAGGGCCAGGTCTTCAGATTCTGTGCAACCCGTTCCGCCGCACCGCAAGATGTGGTCTCCGTCAATGTCGTCTTAATAACATTCCGTACATGTTTCTTCACTTTGATCTCATGATGGTCGCCGCCAAAAAGCCGGGACAGAATCAAGATAGTGATTTTACACATGTTAATCTACATGCGCAGCAGATAATAACTCGCTTAAATCATGGAAAATCGATGTGCAGTTCTGGTTTATAATCAGAAATTGTTGTTTCGTGTCTGTATTTAATTTGAAAAACATGTTGATATTACCAGATAGAGGTTATATTTGGATTGGTTGCGATTTAAAATCCCGTTTCCCCCAATTTCCTCATAATATTCCAGAATTACAACGCACAGGGCTTCTAAAGAGATCATGGCCTTCTAATTGTTTTATAAGGTCATGGGTGTGTGCGAAAGTGTGCGAATCAGTAATAATACATTTCATATCACCAAAATCGTCTGCTTTTCAACTTTGCTGCTCCCCATTGGGGATGTTTTTATTTAAGACACACTCTTAAGCCCCCATCACACCAAACTAGTTCTCACTTCGTTCTGGAACCGTCCTAGAAAATCGTAAAACGGGTTGTGGTCGGGGCAGAATGTGTAAATAATGTCTATAATACGATCCTAGTTCGTTCATAAACAGTCCTCAATACGTCCTTCTCGTCTGTACCCCGTCCACAGTCAGTTCATATCAAGTTCAGATCGGGTAAATTTGCCATTTCCAGGCAGTCCAAGCCAGTCCGTAGTCAATTTAAACCCATTATTAACTAGTTCTACCTCGTTCCTAATACGACCAAACCCATTCTAACTAGTTCGCCACTTGTTCTAACTAGTTTTTAACCCGACCACCCCGTTCAGAGACAGTTCAACTCGTCCTCATCTCGTTCTTAGTGCGTTCGAACGCGCTCCTAGAGCGTGTGCAATCCCGTCCTGGCTCGGGAGCTATAAAGACCCAGCGCGTTCTCGTCATTCCTCATTCCCTTTCAACTTCAACGCTTCAAGCTTTGCAGATCAAGACATTCAAGTGAAGCCCCCATCACACCAAACTAGTTCTCACTACGTTCTGTAAAATGTTGCCAAACGGGCTCAAACTGTGTGCGAACGGAGTGAACGTAGTAGCAACTGTTTACGATCTGTTTAAGAACTTCATGGACGGGCTCAGACTGGCTTGGACGGGAAGGGTGCTCTAGAACTTTGAACCTGTTCAAAATGTTCCCCGTCCTGCAATTAGACGGAGTGACAACTGACTTAAAACGAAATAGACGTACTGCGAACGGAATTGCCGTACTATGAACGGAATTGCCGTACTTCGATCCTACTAGGAACGTGTTACAACGTGATGTGGTCGAGCATCAATTAGCAAGAACGCGTTGGGTTCGTATAGCCCTCGAACCAGGACGGGATTGCACACGCACGATAGGAGCGCGTTCGAACGCACTAAGAACGAGATGAGGACAAGTTGAACTGTCTCTGAACGGGGTGGTTGGGTTATTAACTAGTTAGAACAAGTTGCGAACTAGTAAGAATGGTTTGGACTGCTTGGAAATGTCAAATTTACCCGATCTGAACTTGATATGAACTGACTGTGGACGGGTACAGACGAGTTGGACGTATTGTGGACTGTTAATGAACGAACTAGGATCGTATAATAGACATTAGTCCAGTCCGAGCCCGTCCATGAAGTCCTTAAACAGATCGTAAACAGTTGCTATTACGTTCAGCTCCGTTCGCACACAGTTTGAGCCCGTTCGGCAACATTTTCGAGTACGTATTGAGAACTACTTTGGTGTGATGGGGCTTTACAGAGCACACCATCCAAACAAAACCCAAGAGAGGGAAACTGCTCCTTTGTCAATGACCGAAAATGCTTACGCAGTCATCATTGTTAAAACAGCTGAATGTTCTCATTAATATGCACATAATCAGAAGGCGGCGACTCTCATTGGATCAAAGAAAGAACACGTCGAATGTCCATCCGTAATAGGTCCATGCTTAGACACATCGTTGATGTATTAAGCGCTATATAAAAGCCGAATATTATTATTGTTATTAAAAACTAACAAAAACGTCTCAAAAGGCGCTTATACATAATAATATACGCGCCTATTACAGTTCTACACATTTTCACAAAAACTAGGAATAGGAGACATGAACCAATACATGAATTTGTAGAGCACGACATGCCTTGCATCATAATAAATTAGGAGACGCTATCATACTTTATTGGGAGTTATTTGCCTTTTTGAGGGAAAAACTAACACAAACGTCTCAAAAGGCGCTTATACATGACTTCGGGAGCCTTTATGACTGTTCTACGCATGATATTGCCATTTTCACAAAACAACTACCCCCGGACAACTACCCCCTAGGACAACTATCCCCGGACAACTACCCCTGGACAACTACAATTTGCTTGCCTTCAATCTTCATAATTTCTCCTGGTACGCCCGTCGTTACAAAACTCGATAATTTTCAGTACTCTCCCTTTTTTTGCTTCCATTCATTGAAATGTTGATATATAACCTTCCATAACCTGGTATGAATAAACGTATGAATAAAGAGTTGCCTACTTGGGATACTAACTACACATTGTTTTGTATACAAGCATTTCAAGGCTCCGATTCGCAGGCCCAGGTTTACAGTCTTTACATACCAGCTCGCTGATCTCACATTCTTATTCTTATTGCGCCACTAGACCCGAATCTTCGGGGTGAGACGGACCAATGAGCGCTCGCATAGTCCAATTGTAGATGCAAATTTTCCCTAATGTTGACCATCCGGAGGCTTCGAGAGTCTAACCTTTCCCAAATGTCGACCAATCGGCGATCACGCCGTCCTATGACGCGAAATAGTGACTGTGACGCTGGACCAATGGGCGCTCCCGATTTCCCAATTTCCCTCAGTACAGTTAAAGAAATCTTCCCTTCCGCTCCATGACTGCCTCAACAATCTGACAAAAGTTAGAATTACGGCCTGAAAAAAGCTAGATTTGCTCCGCAAAACAGACTTCTTATTTCTGTGAGTATTAATTTTTGTGTGTATTAGTAGTTCCTACATGCACTCAAAGAGTGATTAGGGGTTAGATTGCTCTGAAATTGTTAAAAAAGATACTTAAACTGGCATTTTCGAAAACATGCTCGTATTAATCGCATTCATCATTTCATACGTGTGATGGCCCCTCTTGCGCTGTGAACTCCCCCGACGGGCAGGGGATGTTGCTGGCTGGCTGGCGGGTAGTCGAACGACTACCATAGATATCAAAGTAACACTAATTGGTTAACACTGGATATTATTGATGAAAACCTGATAAATGCAATGATTCTAATCATGCCAGTGTAGCAAGTAGGTGTTGTGATTTGAAGTCGTTCCATTGACAAAGTTGACTTGATTATTATTATTATGAATAATGTAATGAACATGATGAAGGATTGAAGATGCTGATGAATTGAATTTGAAGACGTAGGCCTACTCGTAGTACAGTAGTAGGCCTAGGGTCTAATACTAGTCCTGACATGGTGATTATGAAGATGATGATGATTAATTATGATGATGATGAATGATTAAATCCACCAGAGCTGCAGAGGCAAAATTTTTGTTAGACATCTTTACAGTTACCCCCATATCATATTTTGTTACTTGTAGTTGTAGTTATAGTTGTAGTGTAATTTGTAAGACCAAGTTAGACTCTAGTCTACAGTCATAGCTTTTACGGTACTAAATGAAATAAACCACAAACCTAGATGTAGTCTAAATCAGTAAATGACTGCTGATTGTTAAATTAATTAGATGTAGACCTATGAAGATTCTGAGATTAGAAGAAATTAGCTTCAAGTGAAACAAATTGAGACGTGTACTATGGTGTACTAGAGATGACGTTCTCAAATTTACGTGTTGACTCGATGAGAACAAGTCCTGGGGGACAGATGGGACATGTCCCCCCATGTTTTGTCAGAAAAGAAGGGCGGTGACCACTGGGAACAAATTTGTATACATTGCCAACGCATTGGACCAAACAAAAATTAAGTGCTCCTTACACCCCCCACTTATTCACTGGCTGGCTGATTTGCCGCTAAATACTTCTTCACGAATTGCCCCCCATGCTCAAGCTCGGATTGACGCCCTTGTTTGTTCCTTCTTGTGAAGACAAAGAGAGTGCTGATACTAATTCTGGGAGTTACTAGTGAGTGCAGTGCACAGGGCCATTATTTAAGCTGACCACTTGTTGATAAATAGCATGGCAATGTCCTCCCAAATCAGTTTTGCAAAATTGAGAAATGAGGAAGGATGAAATGAGGAAAATACTGCAGATCCATGACAATTGATCACGATGATGACTATCCATTCATTCCAATGCTCAGGCAGATGCAGGTGGGGTATCCTCCATAAAAAATCAAAACAAAGGGATAAAGATACTATTTTTTTCTGTTTGAAGAGGAACATGTAATTGATGATTGGTATGAGTAGCAAATCTGTTTTTTTAAGGGGGTAGGCATTGTCACAAGTAACTGTTGCCCCCATATTTTTATGGTCCTTTTCTCCTAGCTAGCTACACTTCTTTTATTTGAGATTAGACTTATTAACATTTTTTGTTCTCTTTTCTCTCTACAGCCTTTTCAAGTGTTCAGGTTCTGAGTGTGCCAATTCTACTACCAATCCACCAGGAACTCGTGCAAATGGCCTCCACTTCCAAGCCTACCTATTGGAAGGAGTATCTCGCTGGAATCGAGACCGGGCAGAACAAGCCGTAAACTCCAAGGGCAGCGGACACAAAGTCTACACCTACAGTGGTCTGCTGCGACATGCAGTCAACAATCTTGGGGAGGAAGTTCTTCACAAGAAGATCGACCCATCCTTTGTTGCCCCCCAGGAGTACACAGGTAGGTTTTTATCAATTTCCCATTCTTGCATATGTGGAGTTGTACACAAAAGTGAATGATGAAATGTGGAATAAAGCATCATAATTAGCTCTGATGTAATCAAATGGGAAGGTCTAAAAATATATCATTTGGTTTCTTCTTTACATATGTGGCCATGAAAGAATAAATATTCTGTATGTATTTATATATTGTTTTAAATTACTTTGTAGGAGAACTCATCGGAGTGGAGTACCTCTATGCTCAGACAAATACAGTTCTCGAGGTCACAGAGCCAGAGTGCATGGAGGCAGCTGTCGTAGTAGACGAGGACTTTGATGAAGGATTTCAGGATGCAAGCGAGGTAGAGGATCTCACACAGCCTGGGATCTCTGCTACATCGGCAAGCACCTGTCAGTCCGTCAGAGCAGCACCTCCTAAAATCAACAGACATCTTCACTCGGTAAGTGCTGACTCTAAATGAATTACAATTCTCATGGATATGTCTATATCTAAATAAAATTACATGATATATTACATGGTATAACAATATGCTTCATTCCATTCTCCCCTAGTCTCTCTGTCTCTTCGTACTTGTTTGAAGGAGTGTGAGGCCCAGGGGGTCGGTTTTGTAGTTGCTTTTCCACGGGCCACATTCTCCTTTAATCCCCTCATTCTTCTCTATTTCTTCCCTCTAGTCTTCTCCCATTTATACATGTGTTCAATGTAATTTGTAATATGTATGTATGTATTATTTATCTATTCATACTTTTTATGCATTTGATATTTTGATATGAATGCCTTTATATTAAACATTTTGTAATAGTTGTTAATTTGATGTAATATGCTTTACCTGGATGGAGAGTTTCTTTTGTTTTGGAAGAAGACAATAAATAAAATATTCTATTCTTTTCAATTCTTCAATGCAGAACACGGTGTCAAGAAAAGACCTCGCCGAGTCTCCCCAACACCAAGAGGGTCACACCATCACCACGGCGACGAAAAGACACCCGACCTCCATGGGAGCCACAACGCCACCCGTGTCTTCATCCCTATTCCAACAGGTACGCCACCACCACCACCTCTTCCCAGATTCTTCAGGGGGGCCACTCTATCATCGGGAAGTGGGGCTACACCACCACCACCACCACCACCCCCGCCGCCGCCAGCAGAAGAGGTCAAGAGACACACCCCTGTAGAACCAATGGAGACTACTGAAGCATCATTGGATTCCATCATGGATGTAAGTAGCGATCTCACTGTTTCAGTTAGAGAAATTGATAACTATGTAGAATGCAGTGTAAGCTCTATACCATATTAAATCCTTTTTGGAAGTTATAGAGAAAAGTCTTATGTACAGATAATATATTTTATCTTGCCAAAAGTAATTAAAAATACATTTTGCCATTTATTTAGAACATTCTAACTAACACCCACTCTTACCTTTTTGTACATCAACAGGATCCCGAAGAGGTGTCTGTCGGCCCGACAACATCCCGGATTCGACAAGGTGGAAGAACTGGCCGACTATCTGCTGACCTTTAGTGATGACTCTGGGGTTATCAACGAAGCTCAAGCTCAGCGAGTCATCGCTCTCTGGGATAAGCTCGACCAATACGACAAGACCACAACCGAGCGACATCCCGCTTTAAACGCACACAACTTCATGGAAGATTTAAGGCCAAAAAGACAAAGTCCACTACAGTTGTTGCTGGCCTTGAGAGCACTAAGAGGTAATTTTTTGTAGAACTTGTAACAAGAATTTAAAAAATGATTAAGAAAATTGGTCTGTAATTGTAATTGCCAGAAGCTACGATATTAATTTTTCATCCATCCATTTATTCTTTCATGGAAGTTTAAATATGATTCAATAACAAAGAATTAACATGTAATAAATTCTCTGTCCAACAATTCATTTCAACATTTCTAATTTTCAGTTGCAAATATATAATTTCTATTTCATTTCATTTCATTTCATTTCATTTCAACAGGTGTTTCCTGGGTCAAAACGCTGGACCCGCACAGTGGCGGACTACAACAGGTACATAGAGTGCACCATTTCTAAGCTCTGCAGCCGATTCCCAGGAGCTGCTCGTACCAAGGACTCAGTGACCAATAGGTGGACTCTCATCCTCAAAGCCTTCAAGAACATCAGAAGCAAGGTCCTGAATAACGCAACCATCATGAGAGGCACCCAGATTCAACTGGTAGAGCTTAATCAGAGGACTCTTTCACAGTGGTAAGTTTATCATTTATTTCTATTTGATAAATATATATATCCCTTTATCCCTTAAACTTTATTCTCTCATTACAACCACTGCTGCTATTGATTGAATGAATGAATAATTATTTGTTGTTGTTGATATAACCGTTTTTTTTTTTTGGGGGGTGTCCACTCTGTTTATGGACATATGAAATACGGGATATTGCTATCAATAATAAGGATGATTTTACCCAGCAAACATATATATATATATATATATATACCAACTTGTATCCCAATTGATTTATTCTCTTTATTTTTATTAACATTCTTCTTATGCTATCATTTTATTTACACAGGTACACCAAGAAATCAAAGAAAGAAGAGAAGGAGGTACTCGTTCAAGGCTTCACTCTTGCACCCTCAATGGCAGCTCAGAGACCGCTTCCAGCACCAGTGGACAGGCCCCATACCCTCTCAGCACCCGTCCACGAGGAGCGGCCTGCATTCTCTTTCCAGACACCACAGAACACCGCTCAGCAAGCAAAGATGAGGCATCCAACATTTGTGTTGATCCCTGCACCCACACAACAAGCGTCGGTCAACATCCATCCACAGGAACCTCATCTTGTACGTATCGCTCCACGTCCTCCAATGGCAAGAAGCACACTACAGACTCAAAGTAGCCAGAGAGGAAGCTGAGTTGGGATGCCGAGTGACGAAGAAGTACAAGCCGAGAACCAAGGGGACCACCTGCAGAAAGTGCAAGAAACTACGAGACAAAGCCACACACAGTCAGTACTACGGAGTGTGGTTTTGCGAAGAGACTGCAACGGAATCAAAGGAACAGTGGTTAACGAGAGAAGAAGAGAAGAGACGAGCGAAGAAAGAAGAGAAACAAGCAGCTAAGAAGAAGTAGACAATTTTTTTGAATTTTAAACGTGACATCATTCATTTGCAGTAGTGAAATTAGCAGTAAATAAATCATGTGATTGGACCAGAAGTACGAGACGGTGCAAAACAGATTGAACAACTGTTTGTTTGTGATATTTGAGATACACAGGGACCTCCCTGTCTGCACCTGAGAGACATAGGAAAGATTTATCTTTCTGAGAAGCCCTCGTAAGGTACCTCGGCGGCGGGTTTGTCAGGATGGTGCCGTTTGGAGTGACAGGGTAGGAACCAACCGTGTCGACAAGTATCGCAAAGAAAATGAGGAGAGCCATGTATAATACAAAATAAAAGTATTTGGAAAAGAAAGAAATATTGGGTGTCTTTTTCTTTTTGTGCTATTTTTTAATTCAAAAATAAGAATAGAGATAAAGTGAGACAATGGGAGATGAGGGAATATAAAGAGAAAGAAAGATAATGTTGAAAGAGAGGAATAAAGATAATAGAGAGAAAGAGAATAAGAAAGACAATATTGAAAGAGAGAAAGAAAGACAATATTGAAAGAGAGAAAGAAAGACAACATTGAAAGAGAGAAAGAAAGACAATATTGAAAGAGAGAAAGAAAGATAATGTTGAAAGAGAGGAATAAAGATAATAGAGAGAAAGAGAATAAGAAAGACAATATTGAAAGAGAGAAAGAAAGACAATATTGAAAGAGAGAAAGAAAGATAATGTTGAAAGAGGAAGAAAGATAATGTTGAAAGAGAGGAAGAAAGATGATATTGAAAGAGAGGAAGAAAGAAAGATAATATTGAAAGAGAGAAAGAAAGATAATATTGAAAGAGAAGAAGAAAGACAATATTGAAAGAGAGAAAAAAAGACAATATTGAAAGAGGAAGAAAGTTTTTGTTCATTCAAAAAACTTACCAGGGAGGGGACTTTCTTTCTCTCCCTTTCTATCTTTCCCTTTATTCCCTTTAATGTTGAAAGAGAGGAAGAAAGATAATGTTGAAAGAGAGGAAGAAAGATGATATTGAAAGAGAGGAAGAAAGAAAGATAATATTGAAAGAGAGGAAGAAAGATAATGTTGAAAGAGAGGAAGAAAGATAATGTTGAAAGAGAGGAAGAAAGATAATATTGAAAGAGAGGAAGAAAGAAAGATAATATTGAAAGAGAGGAAGAAAGATAATATTGAAAGAGAGAAAGAAAGATAATATTGAAAGAGAAGAAGAAAGACAATATTGAAAGAGAGAAAAAAAGACAATATTGAAAGAGGAAGAAAGTTTTTGTTCATTCAAAAAACTTATCAGGGAGGGGGGGGGACTTTCTTTCTCTCCCTTTCTATCTTTCCCTTTATTTCGGCTGCTTTCTTTCTCTCTCTATATATATATATCCTTTTATCTCCTTCTCTCCCTCTGTGTTTCTCTATCTTTCCCTTTATCTCTCTCTCTCCCTCTGTATTTGTATTTCTCTATCTCTCCCTTTCTGTCTCTATTCTTTTATCTTCCTCTCTCCCTGTTTCTATATCTCTCTTTCCTTCTATCTCTCCCTTTCTGTCTATTCTTTCTCTCCCTGTTTCTATATCTCTCCCTCTGTCTTTATCTCTCTTTCCTTTCATCTCTTTCTCTATCTATCTCTCCCTCTGTCTTTCTCTATCTCTCCCTTTCTAACTATTCTTTCTCTCCCTGTTTCTATATCGTTCCCTTAATCTCTCTTTCTGTCTCTACCCTTTTATCTCTTTCACTGTTTCTCTTCGTTTCTCTTCTTCGCGTGTCTGTAATTTCCGTCCTTTCCTCTCTTCTTTATTTTACTTCCCTCCAGCCCTTTTGTTCTCTCCTTTTTCTTATTTAGAACGATCTTTTCATATATGATTGTGGGATAGATTTAAGCTATTGTTACCTTTATTATTAACTTTATTAAGTTTATGAAATTTATATTAAACCATTACCTTTACCATTTTTCATTTTAAAATATCAAGACACATTTACAAAAATACAACAATGCTCAATGATTAGTTTGTTTGATTTTATTTCTGTGTTTTTCTCATAATACAAACTGGGTACATACATACATACAGACAAACATATATATATATATACAGACATACAGACAGACAAACACACATATATATATATATATATATATATATATATATACATACAGACTTAGAGACAGACAAACATATATATATATATATATATATATATATATATATATATATATATATACATACATACAGACATACAGACAGACAAACATATAGTTATGTCTGTATATATATATATATATATATATACAGACATAACTATATATATATATATATACGGACATACATAAATAGTATTACATACATTATTCTAATATAAGGCAAAATACATATAAATTCATCTCATAATACAAAATTATTAATTTAATAAGACTTTTCGTCGCGGTGGTGATGGTGTGACGCCTCTTGGTGTTGGGGAGACTCGATCTGTGTTGAAGAAATAAAAAGAACAAGCATATTGTTATACATTGTTATACCATACTGAAATATATCATGGAATATTATTGTTTTTTTAGGTATACGCATATCATTACGAATCGACGAATCAGCCAAATTAAAGTATCCAAATGTTAAAACGTTCTAAAGTTTTGAAATATCACCAGAATATAGATGAATATGATTGTGAACAACTTTTTAAAAACTTCTCCGATATAGAGAATGTTTTTACTTTTTTAACTCTCGGATAGTTTAAAGGAGATGTTTTTGATTCAAAGATTTAAAGGTTTGGAGGTTTTTGAGGCCACAAGAGGTATGTCACACAACTTTTGTCAACAATGGAGCGCGCTTTAAAGGACCGGTGCATGCATATGCATGACGGCGCATGCATATGCATGGCCGGGACGCCGGCGGGGGCGGGCGGACCGCGCAGGCCCCGCCCGCGGGCCGGTGTTCCAATTTCTTTATTTTTCTTGTCTCGCGAACAGAGAAGATTGTGCCATATCCTATTGCGCAGAAACCTCGCGAGTCTTCTCATTCTTCTTCTTCTTCCATTTTGAGTACAGACCTCTTTATGCCTAGGTCACATTTGCTCTACGGCTAGGATACGGCGGCCGTACGCCCCCGAAATCGAGAGATTCTTGCGGCGGCCGCAGATAATCTGCGGTGGCCTCAGGGTCACCCTAGGGCGTATCCCTATCTTTACAGGCCGTACGGCTCGCCGTGGGATTATAACGCGGAGTTATAACTGTTTTCATTTCTAAGTTCGCCGTAGCGATTAGACACGCCGTAGCCATGCCGTAGAGCGGTTCGTAGGCGACCATACGTCGGGCGTACGGTGGCCTTGCGTTTGCCGTGCGGCTGCTCTAGGGTTTTATGAATTATAACTGACTTTTGCGGACCCCAAACAAATTGCGATGGCCGCAGGAATTCCACGGGCGTCCTAGGTCAGCCTTTAGGCGGCCCTACCGCGACCGTATACGGTGGCCTTGCGGGAGCCTCGGTATTTGTCAAAAACCTACTACCGCCGCAGGGACGCCCTAGGGCGGTCGTGCGTCATCACTTCAAGGCCGTACGGCAGCCGCAGGTTTTCTCTCTCCACAAATTCAAAATACGCCGTGCGGCTACCCTAACATATGTGACCGCTACCGTATGTGACCGTGGGAATGCTGCGGCTGCCCTATAATTGCTATTGGCCGTAGATATTTTAGACCGCACGGCCGCCGTGGCAAATGTGACCTAGGCATAACACAGTAATATCGTACTATCCCAAGTTGGCCACCCAATATTCAAATGTGCATCTTCTTTTTTATCCTCATATATCAAACTGAAATCCATTTACCACATAAATCTGTGAATCTTAATGAACACCCCCTCCTTTTTTTCTCTTTTTTTCTCTCTCTTTTTTTCCCTTTTACCAATTTTTGTTTTCTCTCCATATTTGTATTAGGTATATATATATCCATTGAGGGTAGTCATGATATCAAGCTTTGCTTACTTTGTCAACCCTCCTGTTTGATGTTTTCGATTAGCTACAGCCAACCTTACTATGTTTTACATATACTCTTTTGTCATGTATAAAATGTTTAATGATTTGTTTGTTATATATTTGTAAAACTGCAAAAGAAAAAGAAAATCAAACAGAAATAAATAAATCAAATCAAATCAAATCAAGAGTTATTTCCGTTATATTTTAACTAAAAAACAAGTTATTAATCAGAAATCAGTAAGTTTATTAATTGTCGTTTTGGTCTTTATTAAAATATAAAATCGCCTTATTCATTAGGGCAATCTTAGTATACAAGCCACCAAGATTATGTGTATTGTGAACGGAGTTTGACCTAAGCTGGCCTCGTGATGTAGTGGTTCGCACATCACGAAAATTTCAAACTCGTGATTGTGATTCGACTATAAATATGGGACTCTGATCTAAACGTTTAATATTTGTCAAATATTTGTCTTGTTAAGTATAAACATTTGATTTTCATCAAAATGTTATACTCAACATGACAAACCTAACACGTTTAAGATCGATCAGAGCCGAGGTAAGCAGAATAAATTTTTTAGATTGCTTTCTCAATCAATATATTGTAAATGGAGTGTAAGAATAGTAGTAATAGTCTGGATTTATATAACGCTTAATACGAAATACTGTCTCTAAGCGCTTTGTAGATGTTATTAACCACCCCCCGGTCATCGAATTCATTCACGCACAATGTGTACCATCTCCATTCCCTGGGAAATATTCCTACCATATGGTCACCATGATGCTATATGCCAATTTCTAACACAAAGGCTTTCGTCATCCTACCAGGTCCTCATTTCTCTCCTGGTTATGGAGTGGCAATTGTAGATTAATGCATTACCAAAGGACATTAGTGCCGTGTCGGGAATCGAACCCACGACCTTTACATTTCAAGCCAAGTGCTTAAACCACTCGACTACGACACCTCGAGTGTAGTGTAAATCATATGAATGCTGCATGCTCGATGGAACAATTGTTATCACTGCTACACTATTACGTAATATGTAACGATTACTAATTTTGGCATCTTAATGCATAACGACAAAATTTCTATCGCTAAAATCCCATCTCAGTATGTTTATTCTTGACAACTTAAACCCTAAATCAAATTAAACTGTGCTAGTTTATCTCGGTATACGGTTGCTTCTAAAGGTCAAATGATAACCAAATAATTCCCCCTAAAAATACATCGGTTATTGGATATTCAGTTAGTAGAAACAGCTGATACATGTAGCTTACATCCGATTTAGAGAACATGCTACCAGGCTGGTACTGTACTAGCAAGGAGGGTACATCACTAATACAACGTGAAACTTTAATCCGTTCGCTAAGAGAATAGTTTACAGATAAGTTTGTTCGTTTTTCTTGAAGATACAAACATGTCATTATTACTCTAGTTGTGAGCTGAGCTAACGACGTATAATATTATAATGTCCTGGCGTGTATGGAGTGACTCGTGCGGAAAACGAATTAAAGAACTGGAAATATAGTGGAATGCGTTGTGACAAAGTTCTGAAGAAAAAGGTCGCACATGATTTCAGTCAAGTTTATACTTGAATTTGTATTTTATGAGAACTGTTTTTCAATCCATACTCAAGCTATTTTTGCCTTATATTCCTAATACTAATGATGAAGTAGTGATGACGAGAGAGAAGAGTCGTAGCATATGGCTAAAAATAGTAAACCAGTCAAACTGTCATTGCTCCCGTTGCAATAACCCTTAAAAAATAATGGCTTCTGAAATCGAAAGTGAGTATCGAATTCAAAGTATCTTATCCACTCTCGAAATATTAGATGGCGAAAAGAAGAAGAACAAGAAGAAGATATTAGGGAAGAAGCAAAGCGAATCCCTGCGTAACCCGACCTTCTCATCGGCGTTGAAGACACATGATTCCCTGTCCTGTGAAAAAGAAATGAGGATGGTGCCCAAAATACTCGCTAGAGAAAACGACGAGACAATGGTGGGAAAATACTCTACTTTCCTCGCTCAAATAATGATGGATTCCAGCAGTAAAGAAAGACGACATTGGAAAAAAGCAAGAAAAAGTGATTCAATATTCGATCAAGATCATTTGAGAGGAGACAGGCAAAAAAGCTTTCGAAGAAGACGTGATACATCTAAGTTTACAGACAATCAGCATGGCACTTCAGAAGACACTCGACATCCTAAAGATGTAAACATTGTCCAAAATGGAGAGCGCTTGGTACCATCTTTAGATCGGAAGCACTGCAAACCTTTCCCTATACGAACAGAAAATGAGAGTGATTCCAAGCAAGGACCTGAGCAAACCGTACAAATGGATTTTATCGCGGAAAATACTACTCCCAGCAGTATTTCAACATGGCAGCAAGTTATGAAATCGCGATTGAAGCTGAAGCCAGTCAGTGACGCCACGACACCAAGAGTCGCAGAAGTCGTCAAAACCAAGATGAAGGCTCGTCGTAACAGGAAAAGCTCATCCGAGCTGGATAAAGACAAAGAAAATGGTGATTTCCATAACCATCTATCAACTTTGCAAGTGATCAATGCTACAGTAGCCTTCAAACGGAAAAAAATCAAATTACTACGAGAAGAACGAAAGGTTTGTAATCACGACGAACATAACTATTACATCTATGAGGGCATGGCAAATCACCTACTGCCAAAATATACGAAATAATTGGTTTTGTCTTCTAAGTGGGGCCTTCTGATGTAGAAGCGAGTTTGCAACCAGAAACTGGACAACACTTAAGTCAAGGCAATGAATAATATGCTAAAGATGCAAAATGATAGTTCAGCATTTTTTATCAAACTATAATCCCGTGAACAATTCGCTCTTACGATACAATCTACCGGGTACACTCAACCAAAAAGTAAGTTCCCCCTGATATCGTGTAATATAACTCGAGAAATGAGTTTTTAAATTTGATCATTTAGAAATTAATGTACGCATAATTTTCTTACGCATATTTTGAGTGGTTACTCATTGCACACGCGAATCATTATCATTGTGCAATCATGCATTTTATGAAATACGGTGTAAGAACAAAGTTGCAAAGTTGTAGGCATATTGGCTATTAAACACACATACACACACTAACATATGAGAAGTACGCATTCTTTCAGGTTCGTTTGTACAATATTTATTTTTAAACCATGTCTTTACAGTAGTCCAGTGAATAAACAGACTAGTAATGGGCGTGTCCACCATCTGCATCAAAACCTTCTGCGCATACTGTTGATTAAATTTCATATGCGATCCTGATCCGTTTTGGCCGAAGCCTGTTGTAAGATGCGCTGGAAATCCTCCAAGGTAGTGTTGTCATTGACCCTATTCTGGACTGTTCGCTTGGTGTCGTCCCAAAGACGTTCAATGGAATGACAATCAGGCGACATCGTCTGCTTGTGCAAATCATGTTCAACATGTAACGTCACACACCTCAGCAGCGATCGGAGGGCTATTCAGGTGCTATGCCGGGGCTGTATTTAAGCGTTTTGTAATTGATAATAATCAATACTTCGAATGTTTCCAAGCATTGAAATTTGATACCCTTGTCCAATCAAAGTTTCACTTTTGCAATAATGACAAACAAGTTAGTTTTTAAAATCAATGAACCTTCTCTTTAAGAAAAACCTGCATTCGTCAGTGGAGATGACGTTTGCCCAACGACGTCTGCTCCTGCGATGTGTAGCAAATTGACGACGTTGATGACGGTGTCGATCTGTTAATTTCATAAATTTGAATAGGACTATGCACCTGTACCTGTACAAAAGAATTTAAAAGCGTATACAAATGTACACCCTGTATTGCATCATGAAAGGCAAAATGCAACTTTTTTTTCGAGCACCAACGGCAAGAAGCACCAGGATTCCATTATTAAATCATAATCAATCGGGTAAAAAAATAGCCACTCAAAATGTTGGTGAGAAAATTCTGCTTAAATTACTTTTTGAATGATCAAATTTGGAAAAATGTTTATATATGAATATATATTTATATATATATATATGCATTTATGATATGTCTGGGGGAACTTATTTTTTTGTTGAGTGAATAAAAGGACGAGACATGTGATAATTTGAATTTCTTTTTAAAATTATATTCTACATTTTATTCATTTATTTTGTCTGTGAGCTTATTTTTCTCTTTTCTTCTCGTATCAATTTCAGGTTATATTTATCTTCCTTCGGAAAAAACCCATCATCAACACATGATATACATATTTCACAATATGTACAACTACATAAAATGTAAATTTGTCACGTTACAATCAAAACCAATACTATGCCTATGTGGTAAAAGCCACGTGTATATTTTGTGCTTATTATCATTGAATATTAAATGAAGAAAAACTGAAAATTAAAGTCGATTCTGTGTCAGAGACGTGACTACAAAGCACAAAGGCAGATACTTAGTGAAAAGGCGGGGGTGGGGGAGGCTAAGTAAAAATAGATTAAGTACAAAAATGAGAACTTCTTATCGGGTTCGAAAAGAAAAGGTCCCGAGAAAGTAGAATTAAATTTTCATATACAGTATTACAATCGTTGATACCAAGTTCTTGTTTTGTGCCTATCTATCCCTACAGATTCGTATCTCCAGACTGTTCAGGGTTGTAGCCCGTCTTGTTGTGGTAATCAGGCGTATCTGTGAGGTTCATTTCGTTGAGAGAGGGTAAAATATCTCCATTATAAGCCCATTTGAAAAAGACAAGCATTTGAGCCATTATGAGAGAACACCATGATTTTTAGATATATGTTTCATTTGTCTCATGAGAATACGGCAACATTATAATAATAATAATAATAATAATAATAATAATAATAATTTGTTCTTTTATAACGCATTTATCCACGTTCTTCTTATCATACTGAGACAACATGACTATCAACATGAGTATTCTATGCCTTCAAACACGCAGTTACACAACAAGAGTTAAACAATTAATCCTTGTTTTTATTTTTATTTTGCATACTTGCTTCCATGGGATATGCATACCGAACATGGAGAAAATAATTGAAAATAACACTATTTCATTCGATTCCTTACGCATACAGAAATGTTCTTATTACAATGTGGTATACTGCATGTGACTTAGCCTGATATGATGTAGCAGGTTTTCGGAAATTAAATTTTCTTCGATACGTGTACTTGCAGTGTGACCTTATCTTGTATAACTTCGTGATTATAAAAAACAACAACAACAACAACAGAAAATCATTGAATATTGTGCCCAGATAGACTGGCTGCTTAGAAGCTTATATCAATTAACATTTTAAGTTACTATCAACTTTTGTGTAATGGGGATATTCACAGTATTACTAGGCCTAACACCAATTCGAAAACATAAATATTTCCGTTTTCGAAAGTGGATATTATGTTTACTATGTATAGGAAATCGATTATTGTTACCAGATGTACTTGACGTCATGCATGAAAAGAAAATGGTTTAAAGCTTAATTGGCAGCAAGCAAGCAAGCCAACAAGCAACTAATCCTTTGGAATAAAACACGACACAATTACCTTATAAGCCTTTCCCGAACGAACTAAAAAAAACAAGACATATTAAACTCGCCAATCTTTACTTTAAACATGTTTAAACAATGAATGGTAATCAGGTATATCTATATAATTATTCAAACTCTTAAGAGGTGTTATATATATTATATATATTGTAGCAATAAATTGTGATAATGTATATTATATTAAGACCACTACCGTCCGAACTACCGTCATAACCATTATGTTTAATACTAGCAGGACAGAGGAAGTCAATATATCGTTTGTCAAGCTAGTCTCCACCAGGCAGAGAACAGACCTAATGTTTGACGTCACAGGATACAAAGCAAAGAAGAAGGTCAGTTATTAGTGATACCCTAGAACAGTGATTCACTTGAGATGCGAAGATCCGTGGTCTGAGCCCCGATTCGGGACTAATGCCAATTGGTATTTATATACATTTGCCACTATTGCACAGGGGTATTGAATGGGTACCTGATTGGAAGAAATTGCTCGAGTGTAATGGGCTCCCTAATCGGTATAGTGCCTAAATGGATGAAGCTCCTTGTTAATACTATACAAAGATATTCAATTGCGCCTAGTATAATGTATCATATTATTACCCCGGAAGTAGCTAAAGCTTTCAAAGAAATTCTTCCTATCTGGTACCTGGATGGAGGGTGGCAAATATAGATGATAGTGTGTTGGGGGAAGGTGGATCATTGTGTGTATAGTTGATAATCTGTCATAGTACTTCATTATTTTACAGCCATTTTCGGAATAATGAGAAAAAACTCTCAATGTAATATATATGGGGAGATTTATCAAATTGAAAAACTGAAATTGATAACTTCATGAGTATTTTAGGCAGAAACTCTAACCATAAAGTTACTGCTACCGAATCCTTCGACTAACCCAAGGCTTGTGCCGATTGAGATACAACTCAGGGCCCGCGGAAAGGCGGCGCACAGTGGGCCAGGGAGGAACAAAAGTGCGCCAAAACTAATTTCTGGTGATTTTTTTTTTCTTTTTTTCTTGCCCAGTTGAAAGATAATACAATGAAGAATACCTCAGTAAAATATTTAATTCCGGTATGCACAATAAGGGTCATTTTTCGGGGCAATGTGGCAAGGAAAATCGGCTATAACATAGAAACAGGCTAAAGAGGGCAGCCAAATATGGTATCAACTTAAAGCTTAGACATCAGAGAAAAAGTTGGTAATAAAATTAAAGTGGAAATCCCTGGAAATCTAATCATTTCCTCTGGATTTATAAAAAAATTCAGTGAATTACCCTATAATATATTATGAAGATTGTGTTTCTATCCATTTTTAACCCATTCATGCAGTGAAATAAACTATCAGGAATACGTGAGAGCAATTTCATATCAATAGCTTAAAAACTCCATGTTAAATTGAAAGATTTATACAAATAAGTCACTTTTGCACTAAAACTGTGAATATGTAAGATTTTGCTGTTTGAAAAAATAAATTTATACTCTTATTGTGCATACCGGAATTAAATATTTTACTGAGATATTCTTCAATGTATTACCTTTCAACTGGGCAAGAAAAAAAAAATCACCAAAATTGAGTTTTGGCGCACTTTGGCTTCTCCCTGGCCCACTGTGCGGCGGGGCTCGGGGTCTCGAGTCCCTCCCCCACACCTTTTTGAAACAGTAAGTTAAAGAGATAGGTAGATGTAGGGAATACGAGACAATAGGGAATACGAGACAGCTATGTAATAAGCACCCGTAAGCACTGATGCACAGGGATATGCGATTTAGTGAGAATTCTTCCGAAAAACATCTAAAATCTGATAATGTAAGATTATTAATCAATGAAAAGGTGATCGATATAAAAACCGACATTTCAGTAAACATGTTGGTTTAAGTTGAAATTATAGGGGTGAGCTGAAAATTTCGTTTTATTAGCTTGTTTCAGGTTTGGTTAAACCGCTGTGTGTGTTGCTGGCGTGTAGTCAGTGTATTATTAGCATGGTTTTGCATTGAAATGGACAGGTTTGTTCAAAATTTGTGTAGGGCAAACGAGACGGACACCAGCAATAGACGCTGCATCGTCCACTTCCGGGTAAAGTACACGGCACTAATGGCTTTGGGGGGATTGAGAAGGGATGAATTTCAACAGCCTTCCAACCCCCAAAAAAAAATAACAATAATAAAATAAAAAATAAATTAATTAATTAATTAAAAAAAATAAAAAAATAATAAGATAAAAAAATTTAAAAATAAGAAAAAAAAAAAAAATATTAATAATAATCAAAATTCAGATGAGAAGATCACACAATGTGTTGAAAAGTGTTACAACATAATTATTTATTTTTATGTTAGTGTGTTCATTATCTCTTTATTGAGGAGGAAAAAGTTGTTACTCCACTGTCTCATATTCCCTACAGTTTTGAGAATATCGAAATTATGTTATGACGTCATTAACCGTTATATCTAATATACTAGGAGTAGGACACTGTTGATTTCTTGGGAGAATTAAGTTGAATGTTAGTGTCTTAATATTCTAATTAGCTGATTTTCCTTAAGTGTCTTGTATTCCCTACACCTACCCTATAGAAAGAAATAAAGAAAGAAAGACGCTTTATCTCAAATGGATAAATTGTAAATATCATACTTAATGGCGATCCTGGAAACGGAAAACTTACATTGGAACGCATATAATGTCTTGATGGCAGCAAAGAAATCTGCAGAGGTGAAATATTTTTCCACAAAGGCAGGGAACATCGTCTGAAAAATGAATGATGATACTTTTAAGATAATTTCAACCCCTGACGACTTGTTCGCAGTGGGTTTAGATAATGTCGATTACAAAAACTTTAGACTCTGCTTGTTGGAGTACTGTCTCCTCATAATGTCTTTTTTAATGATACCAACATGCTAATAGCATGTTTGATAACACTGTATCACATTCGTATAAGTTATGTCCAAATTTGATAGTACATTGCCACTCGACGGTAAAAAAAATCAATTAGTATCTCCCATGTAAATGTACGTTCGCTTAACAAAAATATTGATTCCTTAAAGTTGTTATTTGAAGATTGTGTTAAGTTCAGATTCGATGTAATTGCATTATCAGAAGTATGGAGAGTTTTAGAAAAATCAACCTTGGAAATGGAAGGTTATGTATTGGAGGTGAAGTGCCGGGATGGTAAAGAAAGAGGAGGAGGGTAGGAGCTTATATTCGTTCTAATTTGAAATACGTCGTGAAAGATTATACAGTGAAGCATACAGAATCAATCTGGTTTGAAATAAACAACGGAGAATTTCAGAAGGTGATGGTAGGTGTTTTATATAGGAAACCAAATACAGATGTTAAAGAGTTTCAAGAAAGTCTTCTCCCAGTTTTAGAAGACATTAAAGTTGACAGACGCAATAGCATTATAATAGGAGATTTTAATATAAATTCATCAAGTTTGGACGAAACAACAGAAGGGTTTTCAACAGCGATAAAATGCGTAGGAATGGAGCAGAAAATAGAATATCCAACAAAAAAGAGTAACCAGGGAGTCTGTAACATTATTAGACCATATATACACTAATATGAACAAGTATGATAATCACTCGGGTGTTATAGAATGTGATATTTCTGATCACTACCCTGTATTCATGATTTTAGTAAATCCATTTAGTCTGAAGCAGCATCATTATCCACAGACTGTAACTTACAGATGTTATAAAAACTATGATGTACAAAACTTTAAAGATGATCTTGCTGGGCAAGACTGGCAGCACATCAATAACTGTAAAGATGTTAATATGGCATATTCCATTTTTCATAATTTGTTTAATAATGTATGTTATAAACATGCACCAATCAAGGAGAAAAGAAGCTGCAAAGAGCGCGCTTATAAAAAAAACCTTGGATAACCAAATCAACAATGAAGTCTGTTCGGAAAAAATATAAATTGTTTTTAAAAGTAAGAAAATCAAATTTTGATGTAAGTGATGTACACAAATATCGGAGCTACAGAAACGTATTAACGACTGTTCTTCGCAATGCCAAGATAAATTATTACAGTGATTTGTTAGCTGAGAACAGCAATAACACTGGTAAAACGTGGAACATCATAAATGAATTACTATCTAGGAGAAATAATAGTAACAAAGGTACTAAGGTAGAAAAACTTATAAGGCGTATTAATGGAAAAGAGGAGGTTCTTACAACTGATTCTGAAATTGCCAATGAATTTAATGATTTCTTTGTAAACATAGGTCCAAATCTAGCATCAGCAATACCAAATGTACCCACATTATTTGAAGATTATTTGAATAATAGTGTTGAGCAATCCCTTTTTTGGAAACCGGTCACAATGAAGGAAGGTCATGACCACATGTTGGCTCTAGACGAGAAGAAAGTACTGGGGTACTGGCGTACTGATGGGGGAGCCAATTAGTGTCCTGCTAGTGTCACAATAAAATTCAAACGTGGTTCGTTTCTAATTCGATACCGGTGATTTACAAATGTTGCTGAAATTACATAATTTTCCGAGATTTTTCCTCACTTTTTAGTAAATTATACTTTTTTATGCGTTTGTTGGGAAATTACAAATTCCTAAATTTACAGTCAGGCAAGAAATATGCTTATTCAGAGGCCTACATGGCAAGGCCCGCAGAACGACGGGGCTCCGGGGCCTCGAGCTCCGCCCCCACTTTTTTGGAAAAATAATACTAAAGAGAAATAGAAAGAAAGAGAGAAAGAAAGAAAATAGTGACCTGCAAGTGTCACAAAATAATGAGGTGTCAAAATATGCTCATCTGACCGTGATTAAATGCCTAAAACCCCTGAGATTTCGGGAGCTCTGTCCCCTGGATTCCACCTAGGGCCCTAAGGCGGCCCCCTGGATGCTCATCTAACAGTAATTTAATACCTAAAACCCCCGAGCTTCTGGGCGCTCCGCCCAATGGACCCCACGCCAATTAGTGTCCTACTAGTGTCACAAATATGGTATCACAATATGCTCATCTGACCGTAATTAAGCGCCTAAAACCCCTGAGTTTCCGGGGGCTCCGCCCCCTGGACCCTACCAAGGGCCCTAAGGCGAGCCCATGGATACTCATCTGACCGTTATGTAATGCCTTAAACCCCTGAGCTTCCGGGGCCTCTGCCCCTGCCAGTGTCACAAATAGGGTATCAAAATATGCTCATCTGACCGTTATTAAATGCCCATACCCCTGAGCTTCCGGGGACTCTGCCCCTTAACCCCTGCCGGGGCTTTGCCCCTAGACCCCACGTCAATTTACACTACGCTCTACCTGATCGTTAATACGTTAGCCGCCCCCAATCCACTTTGAAAAACGCGGATTTTTTTTTTGTCTGCCAGCCCCCAAAAAAAAAAACTTTTTTGCTCATTACGCCACTGAAAGTCACTCCACTGTTTAAGAAAAGTAATAAACATGAAACAGGGAATTATAGACCCATTTCCGTCTTACCAATTTTGGGTAAAGTATTGAAAAAAAGAAGAGAATGTTCGATTGACCAGTTTTCTAGAAACGCATAACATTTTATATCACCATCAGTACGGATTTAGAAAAAAGTATAGTACTAAATTATCAGTAATGAATCTTATGAATACGGTATTGAAAAGTATAGACGAAGGATGTGTTACGCTTGGTGTGTTTCTTGACTTTCAAAAGGCTTTTGACACAATAAACCATAACATATTATTTAAAAACTATCCTATTATGGCATCCGAGGACATGCACTAAAATGGCTCGAAAGCTATTTTAGTGACAGAATGCAGTTTGTGAAATACAAAGAGTCATCATCAGAAAGTAGATATATCAAATGTGGTGTACCACAAGGTTGTGTCTTAGGACCAACTCTGTTTTTAATCTATATAAATAACTTGCCAACTGTGACAAATTATTTCAATTTCAGACTATTTGCTGATGATTCTAATATATTTCATACTTTTCCCAAAGGTGTAGATCAAATCAAAACATATATTGATACTGTTGTATAAAGCTCTGATACAGCCACATATTACATATGGCATCGAGGTTTGGGGTAGTACTTATAAATCACACTTGAATTGTATATTTTATACTCAAAAGTGCCTCATTCCTTCAAACATTATTGCAGTATGATACAACATGAATATTCCATAAGAAAAAAACGGGTCGACAATTACGTCTTCCTTTATTCAAAACAGACCAAGGAAAGTTTTCTGTTTCGTTTGTTGGAAGTAATTTTTGGAATATGCTTCCTACTGATCTAAGAATTGAGAGATCAAGAACCTCTTTTCGTAAAAAACTTACAAAATTACTCTTGGGTGAAAACCACGAATTATAACCTTGTAATTATATAGATGTATATAGCAACCAGTCTCGTCTTTTAAATTGTAATATTATACACAAATCTTATTTATAGGATTTGGAAACACATTGTGTATTTTTCAATGAACTTAATTTCAGGCTTTAGATAACGAGAGTCAGACTTGACTAGCACATGTGCTATTTTTTACTCTATTTTACCATCGATCACAAACTCATTGTAAATAGTCATTTATTGCTTTACTCTTGACACTAAAATTACTTATAACTGTTTTTTAATATTTTTATAATGTACATGTATATCGCTGTAGAACATGTATTTTTATAATTCAAGTCATGTATTTATGTTATATTGACATTGTCATTGTACATATATATCTTTGTTTCAATGTTTCAATGGACAGGTGGTGAATAAATAAATTCAATTCAATTCAATCAAAGGAATGGTAGGTACAGGCCGTATGCATAGCAAATCATAAACATGGCAAATGCTCATAAAAGTGGTCTGGGTGGAGGTCGATATGCTTTAGTGAACTGACTTGATGTACCGTATAAATTGAATACAAACAAATTTAAGTTTCTCAGTGTTAAGAAGGCTTAGGCGTAAAGGGATTTACTGCAAGGACGAAATGTGAAAAAGTCAGACATGATTGGCATTAAATTCTATGGGTTTGTTGGTTTACATTAAGAGATTGTTTGTGTTACGTATATTAATTGTTAAATACAAAATTATACATTGTGCTCTTTACCTAAACCTCGTGTTTTAGGTACTTAAATATCAATGAGTATCTTAGTCCCCAAGCAGATATTGAGGTTCCCAACCAAGGCCCCGGCAAAAACTGCTATGTGCGAGATTACATTTACCTAAAACGCGATTTAGCGAACCTAATTCAGCAAAAAAAGCGCGAAAAAATAGCAAATGCGAGAAGTAAAAACACGGAAGCATCGTCAAGCATGTCGGCAAAGCTTCCGAATTCAGCAGTTTGTGGATTCATAAAATCAGTTCCGTAAAAGCGATCGTAAAAGCTTTTACACTTTTATCGCCAAAATCTGGCTAAAAACTCTCCATTCAGTTTTACAGATGCGCAGAAGACGAACTGTCAGTCAATTTTTCTTTTTCAATCTGCGCATATATGCAAATTATACCGAACAAAATTAGTCTCATGCACATCGTTTATTAGTGACACAGATGGGTCGTTGCTGTTACACTATATGGACAGATTGGATAGATGTGTAAATCATTGAAATTAAAAATCAGTATACGCTACAAAAATGATTCTTCTCCGACTTCTGTAAACCAACCTGGGATATTTTGTTGCGTCCTGCGGAACGAAATTACTCACTGCTTTGCAAAATTTGTGCGTGAGATTTGGTTTTTGATGAAATCGGGACGCAAAAACGCAACTCAGCGCGACCCTGCCTATATATATTGCTCTACAAAACAAATCTTCCACAAACTTTAGAAATATGTGAGAGGAAGAGACGATACGGTATACTCGCATGTATTATATTTTTAACAGAAATTTATTTTTCAACTATAAAATGTACTCATAAAAATAAAGGGCCAACGTTAAATTTTCAAATCTTTAGCAAGTGTCTCATTTGAAATAAATATTGCTTCAGACCATGATTCACGTCATTAAACAAAAATATAGTGACCTGCCAGTGTCACAAATAAGGTTTAAAAATATTTTACGTCATTAAACAAAAATATAGTGACCTGCCAGTGTCACATATAAGGTTTAAATCTGACCGTTATTGAATGCCTAAAACCCCTGAGCTTCAAGCGGCTTCGCCCCTGGACCCCCGCCGGGGCTTTGCACCTGGACCCCACGCCAATTTACGCTTCGCTCGCTACGCTCTACCTAATCGTAAATATTTTAGCCCCCACTTTGAAAAACGTTTTGGGGCCTGCAACTTATGAATGCAACAAATAGAAAATATTATGCTGAAGGTTTGCATACAGGAATTTGTAAAATGATAAATCAGTTATGTTTAGTAAGTGCATGCCTATACTCGGTAAGTTAACAATCTAAAATATAAAGCTATGTCCTTATCAATATGTTTTCGCTAAACTGACATATAAAATATAAATTGAGGTCCTGACATTTTTTCCATTAGCAGGATGTTAATAAGGTATGATTTCAAATCCCGTCTTTGCTCCTTCTATATTATAGTGGCAGCTGATGTCAGAAACTAAGCGAATTTTACAGAAGTCTACCCGAAGCGAACATGATATACAACATGTAAGTATACAGGGTATCACTCGACCCGTGGGGTGATGACACCCTCATCTCAACCAAACAAATGTCCACTTATTACAGCTTTCTTGATAAATCGCAAGAATAGATTCAAGAACCATTTATTTTTGTTTGTTGGTCCGACAACTCTCCTCCACCCTCCCCCCAAATAACAATGATAATAAAATATATAAAAATGGTGTAAATTTTTTAATTTTCCGAATTTCCTTTATAGATAGAGACTACACTACGCGAGATGTCAGCTTTAGGGGAATACCCGGCATTAATGCAACGAAGTATAGCTCGAGTAGGCTGGTATGAATCATATGGACCTAATAGAGTCATAGTAAGAGAGGGTCATATGCCTGATGCATTTTACTTCATTCTATCCGGTTCGGGTAAGTTGCCATGGAAACATAATTATTGTGTATAAATAAAGTTTGAAACATTGACAATGATGTGGGGTTCTTTTACATGGGTATCACATTATGATATATGATATGAGATGAGATGATATTGTATATGATATTACATGATATGATATAGATATTCGATATTCGATATATCATATGATATATATGATATGATATGCTATGCTCTGATATAATATGATTTGATATTATGACATAATAATTATGATATGATATGATATATGACACTTATGATTTGATATAATATGATTTATATGATGTGATGCAATATGATTATGATAGAGTAAAAGCACTAGGGAGTGATGGGACGAGGGTGCCCTTATTTTGATACAAAATGAGCATAATACTTCAAAAATTAGCTTTTGAAAATCCAATGGTCTCATCCATCTCCATATAAGCGCTCTAGAAAATGATACTTTATTTAAAGGAGATGTAATGATTTTTAATGGAACAAAATCGATTTAGCTATAGACTCTTACATGTTATCCTCTCTGATTCCTTTTATGGACTCTCATATTATTTATCATATAAGTATCACAAATTTGAAAGCATGAACAATAAAAATGAACCTTATATTTCTGCACGTTTTTAAATGTTTATCAAGTCACTTGCAACAACTTAATGTGCTGGTAAATATGATAAAACAATGATCAGTGGAGATATAATTGTCCCTTCAGCTCTGGTGAGTGTTCCCACGCCCGGGGAAGTCAAACCTAAGATCTTGGCCATCTTACTACGAGGTGACAGTTTCGGGGTGAGTTCCGTACAAATTAAATCTAAATATTCATCCAAATTTAGACATAAGGGCTGCAAATCCTGATTTCTTGACGTATCATATCTGTTTCATCTACTTTTTATACAATGTACATTTGTAAGATTGTTTTGAGAAGAAAAAAATAACTGTTATATTATTTCACAGTCTTGGAACACAATAGTATCAGAAGATGAAATCTCGTATCTGTCATTCCCTTCTCCACAAAATTATTGAAGAATCCAAAATTCCGGCACAAAAGACATACAAGTTTGCCCTTATTGTTTGAAAGTTTAATTCCGATGTTTTCGCCTATTTGCAGGAGTTAGCTATTTTGAATCAAAGCAAGCGCACATCAACAGTTACCACTAGGGAGAATGTCGAGATGTTCGTCATTTCTGCAGAGGTAAGTAAATTATTTTCATTATACAGGAAAATATCAACTGGACTTCCATCTCAGGATAAAATATCATCTAGAATTATTACCATAAGGACACTTAAAAAGGAATTCCACCTTGTCGTTTTAATACATGCAGAATATCAGAGAAACCCATCAGTGACAGTTTGAACAAATTCGCATTAGAAATCAGAAAAGTATGAATTTATTAAGTTGCAATCGATCAAAAACAAACTGGCAACTCTGTGACGTTATCTTACGAGGTCCTCTCGCTAAATATTCATAAATTTCTATTTTCTCTAAAGAAAAATTTCAATTACACATGCACCCTAGAAATAATCATCGCACATAATCCCTGTATGAAACAATTCTATTCCTTCATCAATAAAAAAAAGAGAATCAAATTTTCAGAATGACCAAACAGAACAGGACCTCGAAAAAAACGTCACAAAGTTGCCATTTTGTGTTTCATTGATTTACATAACTTTCTTATGTTTAATCGGATTTGCTCAAAGTTTCACTTATCTGTTTTTGCATATTTCTCTGTCTACATTGAACCCAACTAAATACCAGGTGGACTCCAGCTGTAATTACAAGCTTGTTATGAGCTTTTACAGATGGGAGTCTAATTTTAAATGAATGATATTTTTGTCGTATATATTTTATTCTCGTTTGTGCCTTCTTCCTACTCAGTATATACTATGCATTGCATATAAATATAGGTCCTCTAAAAAGAAGACTCTCCTGACTCATACATTGCAAAAAATTGAAATTTTTGTCATTTTGTGTGTTGAAATAAATGTCCGACACTACGTCACGTTACATTACCGATTCAGCCGTTTTTAAGTGCCTGTACATATCATGCGTATAGAGATAACAACTATCAAAAATTAATAACTTTCTTATTTTTGTCCGATTTAATTCAAAATTTTAGCAGTTTGCTTTTCTGATTTTTCTGCTTTCTTTTAAAGTAGTTGCCTAATAAGGTTGCATTTTCGTTTAAAGATTCTTAGATATGATTTCAAATGTTACGTTAGTTGATGTTTGTCTTGTTGAACAGGATTTTACTAAAATCGTGATGTCTGGAAACAGTAAGATGCTTCAAGATCCAGGAACAGTGACATTTATGAGGTATCTATGACTACCAAAACGTAATTGTAAATTATAAAAACCTTCGAAAATAATATCGCTAGTGATATTCGTTTGTCTCGCAATGTATGGTAAATAATAAGGGATCTAAAATATCACGACGTTTCGTGCGCCGCTGCAACACTTCGTCAGGAGATAAAATCTAATGTAAGCAATCGTGCTTTAAGGGGCTTTCACACCGGGCCGTGCGTGAGTTGTGTAGTGTTGCGTACCGACAACGCCGAGCGTACGCGGCACTACGCTGGCCTACGTTATTATACGCCGGAGTACGCGAAAGGGTACGCGAGAAGGACGTACGCCAAAAATTAAACATGTTTAATTTTTTTCGCGTACTTTCGGCGTAGTCACTAGACGCCAAACGTACGCATTTTGTACGCAAGCCTACGCAACACTACGCAACACTACGCTACTGTACGCCATGGCTACGCAACTTTCGCCAGTCCGACGAAGCAGTAAAAGCTTGCGCACACAGTAAGCAACAGTACGTAACCGTGAGCAAAACAGTACGCCAGGCCTACGTAAACGTACGCAACCCTACGCCTGTTATACGCCGTAGGTACGCGGTGCCTATGCACAGGGTACGTAACCATACGCCAATCGTACGCCAGCCTACGCAAAACTTACGCAGGGACTACGCCGAAGCAACATTTTTTCATGAATACGCAGCCTAATTTCGGCGTAGTCGGCACGCCACACTCTACGCAGATCCGGTGTGAAAGGGGCTTTATACTGTACGGGCGGACCAGCGGTCAATTAATTCGATCAATAATTGGAACAATAACGCTCAAGGTCTATTGGCTGACGCACACCAATCAATCAACCAATCAGCAGGCCGCTGGCTCGGCCCGCCTGCTGATTGGAATCGACCGGTGCTGGCCAGCTTAACAGGCGTATCGTACGCATCCAAAATTCGGGGATATCGATCCCGTTTTCTCTGTTGAAATTAGGGACTTTTAGATTTGCACGACGAGAACGTGTACGCTAGCTGTGACATCCTTTTAAGGCAAGTTGTCAGTGCCCGGCAGTGCCTTAAAAGGACGTCACACTGCCTTAAAAGGATGTCCACGTAGCAGTCCACGTTTTCGTCGTGCAAATCTAAAAGCCCCTAATAGGGACTTTTAGATTTTACACGACGAGAACGTGGACTGCCACGGTGACATCCTTTTAAGGTAATGTGACCACCTTTTAAGGCACTGCCGGGCACGGGCCAGTGCCTTGAAAGAATGGCACACGTTGCAGTCCACTACGTCGACGTGCAAATCTAAAAGTCCCTATTACGGAGACGTTGAGACATCCGGTAATGTGACGTCCTTTAAGGCACTGCCGGGCACGGGCCAGTGCCTTGAACACGTGCACCACTATGACGTCCCTTTAATTGAGACAATGCCCGTGGCACTGAAAGGCCAGTGGCTGGCTGGTTATCCCAATTAAGCATGTTCGGCTACGGCCGAGTTGTCAGTTCGGCGGAGCCTGGCGACCCTCTTATGCTCAGTGATTCTTTCTTTTATCGGAATGGGAATTTCACCGATGAAGGATCTATCACATCCTTTGCAAGGGATGTTGTACACAATGCCGTCCCGTCTGTGTGGAGGAATTGGATCCTTGAGGCGTGTTAGTTGTTGACGTAGGGTGGTATCTGATCTGAAAACCGTTCGGATGCCATGGCTCCCTAGGCGGCGCTTGAGTTGTTGGGAGACACCATCAATGTACGGCAAGACTGTGAATGTCATCCCTGGCTTCCGACGATCTCTTCTTGGGGTTGCGTGCAAAACGACGTGGGTAACCGTTACTCAGGGCACTGTTGACACGGGTCCGTTCTTTGCATGGCTGTTGTGGACTTGTCACAATTAATGCGTGATGCTCTGTCAAATAGACTACTAGACCTCTCTTCACCGATATGGGATGAAGAGAGTCAAACGCTATGTACTGGTCTGTGTGGGTAGGCTTCCTATAGACTTTGCTTCTACATTTATCCGCATATTCATGGTGATAATAAGTGACCTGTTGCAGATTGCATTGAAAAAGAAAAATAGTTGTGGTATAGCCTAATTTAATTTTGCCACGTCTCTTTTTCCTTTAGGGCATTGTATTTGATTATCAAATCAGTTACATGTTTCTATAAAATTGAATCGAAATATTTTTTCCTGTTGGTAAATCACTTCCAATAAAACAAAACACTAGTATCTCTGTTCCCATTTATTTATGTTATGGCTATATATCTATCCGAAGAATATCACAGTCAAGAAGTATGCTAGGCTCTTTTTATAAGGAGAAATTAAGTTCGCTGTGGAACCAAAGGAAACAGTGCCGTGAGATTAAGTTGTCATCGTAATACTAGTTTACCAAAGGAAGCCTCATCAGCATCAATGCTGTTCTTCATGAGGGCCCTGCAATTATTATTAACCCAGCAATTGCCATGTACCCATTTACACCTGGGTGGAGAGTGGCAAATGTATATTAATGTCTTGTCAAAGGGCTAAGTGCCGGGCTGTGATTCGAAACCTCAACCAAGAGACGGCGCTACAGGGGGAGCAGGGGGCACAGTGCCCCCAAACCCTATCAAGTAACCCAAAAGTGCCCCTTGCACGTAGGAAAAGTGCCCCCTTCATTTCAGATAAGGAACCGCCTTTTCTCTCTAAGAAGAGCCGTTTCTCCCTTCCCCCATCTCATAAGTCCTTGTTTCACCTCGGATAAGTGCCTCTGTTCAAATCTGATAGGTGCCCCTTTTACTTTGACAAGTGCTCCTTTTCTTTTGAAATAAAACCCCTCTCCCCTTCTTACAGGTGCCCCTTTTCAATTCTGATCAGTGCCCCCTTTTTCTCTTCTAACAAGTGCCCTTTTTACTTCTTATAAGAGCCCACTTTTACCTCTTATAAGAGCCCACTTTTACCTCTGGTAAGTGCCCCTTTCTAATAAGTTACTCTTGTTACTTTTGATAAGTGCCCCTTTTCCTTTCTCATACTAGAAATTGCCCTCTGCTAAGTGTCCTCCTTTACCTATATTTCCCATATGGTGTCCAACCACATATAGTTTCGAAGAATCGAAAGAGCTTCGTGTAGTAGCTGCACTTACATTACCAAATGTCATACGTGTTAAAAAGTGACATGATTACCATAACTTTGACACATGATTTTATCACCATCATCTCCCCTGAAACAAAAGATTTATCATAACCACCCTAACATGTGCCCCTAATTTAAAGCAACTGAGAGCAAATTTTCTCGATCTTTTCCCAAAATTCGCTCGCTTGCATATATAGTTTATTTCATTAAAGGTCTTTAATTCTTTCATTATGAGATTGTGCATAAAAGCCCATGAGAATTGGTTATTTCATATATCAATAACAACTTATCGGTCGCAATGCAGCATCAAATATCTTTAAATGAACGATTCAATAGATGAATCGTCAGACCATCACACACAACTGCAAAGAATGCTGATGAAGCAGTACATTGGACCACGTAAAGACAAAATCTTCAAGGTTATCCCTGATAATTTATTGATTACTATGAATGGGGTTACACAAATTTAAGAATTGTGTTTTTTCGCTCTGAGGTCACCCTTGCAGATGTGCCCTTTTCAGAAAGTGCCCTTTTTTGTTGATGTTCCCCATTTTGAAAGATGCTCCGCCGCCCTTGCCTCAACCCTTGGGTTGAGAGTCAAGTGAATGAACCTCTATACCACGACACCTCCTTTATTTTAATAATGATGAAAAGTTGCGCTTGGCCTTACCTATTTTCGTATTTTTGTTTTCTCCAAAGGAGTGTTGAGTTCTTGAAGGAATGGCCGCTGAATAAAATCGAAAACAATCCAAAGAAATGCGTCTTCAACTTCTTCAGGTATGATTTTTAAACAATGTTTAACGTGTTACATGTGGCGAGACAAATGTGATATTGTAGACTGCACACGTATTTTCTCCTCTGCCATTGGTATTCATGAATATATATTTATGTTCATAGATGAATCGAGTTTATATACTGCGTGTTTTATGTTCAGTGGGATATAAGTATTGTGACATTAAAAAAATTAATTATTATATGAGTTGCAAAATGTGAGCAATAACGTCACCAAACATTTTACAAAATGCGCTAGCTAAAACAGCATACTCTCACTCAAAGCTTTGGTAAGCCAGTCAAGTGGTCCGCTGTACCTCAGAATAAAGCAGGTAATATACAGGAACAAATTATTCTACAACAAAGTAAAGAAAAAGTATTTATTCTACATCTGTACTAAAGGGGAGGGCGTGGAAGTGGATTACTCATTGCTGTTAACAACACTCTCGACAGTTATATTGTTCCAGACAGGCGCGCCGGAAGCAGTTTGGGATTGGGGGATGGCAAACATTCCAGGGGCTCACCTTTCAGGGGCAGTGGCGTAATGAGCAAAAACATTTGGGGGCGTGGGGTCCAGGGGCTTTGCCCCGGGGGGGGGGTCAAGGGGCGGAGCCCCGGAAGCTCAGGGGTTTTAGGCAAATTAATTACGTTCAGACTGATGAGCATACTTTGATACCTTATTTGTGACACTGGCAGGTCACGAATTGGCGGGGGGTCCAGGGGGCTCAGCCCCATGAAGCTCAGGGGTTTTAGGCATTTTGTTATGGTCAGATGAGCATTCAGGGGCCATTTAGAGCCCCCGGAAGCCCAGGGATTTTAGGCATTTAATTACGGTCAGATAAGCATATTTTCCTACTTTATTGGGACACTGGCAGGTCACTAATTGGCGGGGTCAGGGGCTGAGCCCTATGGAGCTCACGTGTTTTTAGGCATTTAATTAAGGTCAGATGAACATCCAGGGGCCCGCCTTAGGACCCTTGAGGGATCCAGGGGGCAGAGCTCCCGGAAGCTCAGGGGTTTTAGGTGTTTAATTACGGTCAGATTAGCATCCAGGGGCCCGTTGGTGGGCTCCATGGGGCGGAGCCCCGTAAGCTCAGGGGTTTTAAGCATTTGATTACGGTCAGATGAGCATATTTTGATTACCTCATTTGTGACACTGGCAGGTCACTCATTCTTTCTTTTTCTCTTTAAAATACTTTTCAAAAAGTGAGGGGGGTCGAGCGCCCGAGCCCCGCCTTTCTGCAGGCGCTGACATGAAGGCTTCTAAATAAGCATAGTTTTTGCCAACTGTGGAATTTGTAATTATCCAACAAACGCATAAAAAAGTACAATTTACAAAAAAAAATTGAGAAACAATCCCCGAAAATCATGTCATTTCAGCAATATTTGTTAATCACTGGTATCGAATTAGAAATAAACCACGTTTGAATTTTATTGGGGCCACCCCCCCCCCCCTATCAGTACGCCAGTGTTCAGGGGCATGTCTTCTCATCCCTATAATATATGCGCGTATCGCTATAATAAAATCCTCCATTGATAAATAAAGGGGCATGCGGAATGTTTTGGAAATTTAATTCCTGTTAACTCTCCTTTTCTTTGAATGGAATATAATTTGTATGTGATTTAATTGCAATGACGATCTTCGTCATTGCCTTGTTTTCGTTCACATTCTGCCCCATTAATATTCTTGTTCTCCTTTTCCTTATCGTCCGGAAATCCCATTCGTTTTGCACGTAGTGCTTGTTATTCCTAGTTAGGTGCTTTCCTCAAGTCCTTTTCCTTTCTTTCTTCCTTCCTACCTCCACTATCCTAGATCCTACAAACTTCTAACAAATTCCTCTAGATAGTCTAAGAGATGTTCTTTTATCTGCGACGATAACCTGACCTTCAAAATGCCATCTTCGTACTCATAATCAAAATCTGAAACCGACTTCGTCAACAATCTTTAAAACTCTTGAAAAATTGACCCTAAAAATCTAAAACTGCCATAACTTTCTCATATAAATTCCGTTTTGTATGTAAATCTCACAGTATCTTTATCCCATAATTGCACATAGCCATGCCAAATTCCACGCTCCAATGGCCATGTAAAACATAAATAGCGCCCTCTAAAGTTCTGGGAATTGGCTTTCTTTCTGTGGCCGTATCTCTATTGTGTCTTGGCAAACCCGTACCCTTTTTTGGATTTAGATACTTGAAGATATGCCCTTTACAGCCATATACAAAATAATATACCCTAACACTGACCAAATTTGAGAAAATTGCCCTCCAAATTCGCCATTTTCAAGAAAATTCCCAAATAACTTAAACTTGCTCTAAAATGGCGATCTTTATACCTACATCAATGAAACTTGGCAGACATATGTATCCACACACGTGATAACTGTCTGCCAAGTTTGGTAAAATTCGATGACGTCAGCGCAAAGTTATCGCCAAAAATGATGAATTTACTATGCATTACGTAATAGCGCATTTAATGCGTGCAATACATTGCGCGCAGATGACAATTGTGTCAAACTGACCGCAATAAAGTGCCCTTTCGAATGTAATTCACACAGAAATTGTGAGTAAATCGCATTTGAACAAGGGTCACTATACGAATTCCGCCGAGTTTCCGCCCGATTATAACACGTATCGGCTATGACGTCATTTTTTCAGACTGCTTTTCGCCCCCAAACGTTCTCTTTTTTCCTTGAAAATTTGCAGTGACATTTCGATTTGCAATACGCAGGGCACCTCGAAGCCGGATTTTTGAAATTGGTCAAGGGGGCCATTTAAGACGCCATTTTGTCCTTTAAATCTATTTTACATCACGTGTTTCGATAGGATTATCATAGAAAAAAAAGAGTGGTTTACAATAACAACCATAAAATTCGCTTTCCAATGATACCAAATACGGCCTATAAAGAGACATAAAGAGAGAGAGAGAAAAAAACAATTTAAAGGTATTACAAAGTTTTGGTATGGGTCATATATTTGGTTCAAATGAACATATTGGAAGCATATGCGATTTTACAATATTTAATGATCGCGGTTGAAATCGAGTCTGAATTGATGAAATTGTAAATAATAAACTCTTTATGTTATAAAGCGCCCTCTCAAGACTGATATTACTTTAGTTTTAAAACAATGTTTCTTGACTACAATTGACCGATTTGCTATTCCCGTTTGGAAATTATATATTAGAACTGCATATTCTGAGATTTTCATGGTCGCAGCTACCATGGAATGGCCTTAGGCGCTATTTGAAATATTTGAAATTTACCGGGGAGCACCGGTAAATTTTGATTATTCAATTTGCTCAAAAGCAAAAGTGTTTTAGGGGCTTAATTTTTTAGTGCTTATAATACATCCACAGGGGCATCCAAATATATCAAAAATTAAAAAAATTACTATCCATCCAATTTCAAAATTTCCCAAAACTTTGCATTACCTTTAAGTCCGGTCATAATACAGATCCTGTACGTTTTCCGCCGAAGCATTACACGCATTGTCTATGGGGCAAATCGGGTTCACGGTTTTGGCCCCCAGAACGATCTTTATTTTTCTTGAAATTTTACAGGTACATTCTAAGTGGCCAAATGCAGAGCATCTCGAAGCCGGATTTTTAAAATCAGTCAAGCATGATATTAAATGCTATTTCATACTCTACATAACTAGTCCGAAAGATGTTTTTTCGTTTGACACGTAAAAACATGGCGTCATTGCACGCATACCTGACGCTCTGACACGATTGCATTTCTAGTTCAGGTTTTATTATTCTTTTTTTCTTTCTTTTTGGTTAAAAAATACAAACCATTTTTACTCCTTTACTGCTGTTTTTTTTTTTTTTGTGGGGGCGCTTTTTTTGGGGGCGAAAATGCTTTTGCCTCCCCCACTTCCGGCGCCCCTGGTTCCAGAGTTAGAAGTGGATAACTGTGAGATTCTTTGGGCCCGTATCTAGCGTAAAGGGTGGCGACCTATGCATGTGTGTTCCTAGTATCGCCCTGACGTTGCCGACGAAAGCAGCATCCTTCATTTCAACATCTCCCTACGGAGAGCAGCCCAGATAAACAATGCCTACTATAGGAGGGAATTTCAACTTTCCTGGCGGGGATTTGGTGACGGCATTATTCATGACAACGGTTTGGAGCAGTTTGAAAAAGAACCAACGAGAGATGATGACACGTTGGACCTCTTCCTGACAAATTGCCACCGTGTCATTCCTCGGGGGAGGTAATACCAGGTCGATCAAACCACTGCACTCCAGACTGTGAGTTCAACATCTCTGCCCAGAGAAATATGCAGACATCTTGTGAAATTCCCCTGTACAACAAGCACAGGGCCGGGGGGATTGAAACTCATTGAAGGAATGCCCAGAGAAATAAGCAGACATCCTGTGAAATTCTCCTGTACAACAAGCACAACTATCTGAATGATATTTTCTCTGATGATGATTTTTGATATCTAGTAAATAGATTTAATATGTGATAATTTACGTTACAGGAAAGACACGGTCCTAGTCAGAGATAGCAAGTTGTCTGAATGGATCTATGTCGTCAAATCGGTAGGAATTTGAATTCATATGTGTTTCTATCTATTATACAATAACTTTACTCATTTTACTCATTATATTCCTTATTATAGTTAGGTGCAATTATTCATTGTTATAGAATATATAAAACAGTGTACCAAAACATCAAATTCTATATCCATGTTCCAATGCGATTGCTAAATCTCTACGAACTATATGAAGATATTACTCGAATACACCATACGATTTTGTTATTGAAAAAAATAATCAATGCTAAACTGTAAACTGAATGGAACTAGACCATAAGTGTAATTGTGTCAATTTTTCTATTATGATAAATATTTGTGTTATAATGACTATAATTATTAAAATAAATGTATATGTATACTGTACGATGACTGGTAATTTCATACAGCTTCTTAGTTATCGTCATTTTCATTTTAATCTTTACATCCATCAATAAAGCGAGGAAATAATTTGTGGTAGGTTAACCTCACCAAGAGTTATCGGAAATTTAAGATTAAATAATTCACAAAAGTGGCAAATAAAGAAAAAGAATCTGAATATAACGATACAGGAATCCTTAAAAGTGTTGAAATTGTACTTGAATCAAATGACGTGCGTAATGATTACTATGCCTAAACAATTAGAAACATAAATACTGTTTACTTTAATGTCTATATTAGTTGGGTCTTCTATTCTTCTTCTTACATTACATTTGTTTTACTAGGGAAGCTGTTCTGTGCTGAAGCAACTAAAGTACGTCGAACCCGAACTCTATCCAAAGAAGCGAGAACCAAGTAAAGGTTAAGTATTTTCATGTTGCTCAGTGCTTTAAAACTTTTTCCGTTTCCATTCTATTTAGGTATAAGTCTATAAAACATAATTTTGTACTCATTCCCGTTATTTTCCTGTATGAACTGAAATGGATAATGTTTTGTTGTTAACTTTCTATCACGATATTAAATCTGAATCTAAACTAATTTACTATACCAAGGAAAATTGATGAGGCGGACTATCTCGAGGATACAAAAATTGTATAAATATATTGACTGCTATGAGAGCCATAGCTGTTTCTACAGGCTCAAGGGGACGTTACATTCTGCCATGACCCCGAGGCGCGCCGCGGTGCCCCGAGAGCCGGATAGAAACAGCTATGTGATCGAATATTAAAGCAGTCCATATATATACCGAATTCACAACAAACTCTACAAAGAATTCTTGCCTTATCATTTTCTTGAGTAAAGATTGGTTAAAACATCACAGAATATCTGAGACACTGTCTGTTAATCTTCGCTGGAAAGTTGCCTGAATGTTACGATCATTCGGGAATCGCACACACTAAGCGACAAAATCGCACTTCCACTATATGGTATCGCACACCCACTATATGGTATCCGCGCTCGCACAAAGAAACTTTTACACGTAAACCAATGGGGATCTCAGCAAATTTTAACTATTCGGCCCGTTATCCGGGGCAACGGGCATCTTTCTCATGTACTATTGACTGTTACCCGGGGCAACGGGCATCTTTCCCATGAACTATTGCACTATTGCACTGGACCAAGGTTTTGGAACACTCTTGACTCAAGCATTAGCCATTCTGTCAGTATATCTGTCTTCAAACGTAAACTGAAGTTGTACTTATTGAATGATTACTTAGTTGATTCTTAATCTATGCTGTCGTGATTTACATGTATAAATGTATTTGAACTTAATCCATTCCTTAATTTACTACTGTATAGCAACTGCCGACTTACCTTTTCCCTTTTCTTTCCTTTTCTCGCCTGTAGCTAGCTATATGCTTACAGTGAAAGTATGTCTTTTTTCTTTCCCCCCTCTCTCTCTCCCGCATCCCTCTCTCCATTTCTATATCCCACTTTATAATCACTCTTATCGCCTCCTTTTGTACATAGTCTCTTCTCCCCACCCTTTTTTATTACTCCGTTAAACCATATTTATAATCATATGGATATAGTTTATAGTTATCTATTTTAGTACTTTAGCGCCTTTGACGTACATTATTTTCGTGTATTAATATATTATATAACAGGCTGTTTTTTTATGTTGATGGTGTCTAATGTTATTGTTTTGAGGGACCTGACCTCTACAAGCTTAGCTTTAATTAGGTCTCCTCGTCTTTTCTTCCCTTTTTTACTCACTTAAATGCATTACATGAACTTGATCCTTATAAGTGTTCCTTTTATATACTCTACATGTTATAAATATGTTAAATTGTATTGCATTCATGTTGGAAGAAGACAAATAAACTTGAACTTGAACTTGAACTTGAACTTGAACTATTGACCGTTACCCGGGCAACGGACAATTGTTCGTTTCTTTACGGGCATGGCTAAAATCACGACTCCAATTTCGACCAATCAGATGGCTAGATTTATTCAACATACTAAAGAGAGGTATATAATATTTGGTATCACTTTTACTTATTTATTCTTCTGTCTCGCCCACTGAAGGTGTAATCGAGACTGGGGGATCTAAATGGCGTTTTTTCCGTCTGCCGTCCGTCACTAATGTTACAATTTACCTGCAAAGACTTGTGACAAATAACTTGGCGACCGTTATTCCTATTGTGACCAAACTCAGATCCTTTTACGTTAAATGTGTTAAAAGTATTTGACCTCAAGACGCTCTCCTGACTAGTAACTTTCTACTGTTTCAACCAAACTTGGGTCAGGAATGGCTATTGCCCTGTTTAGACTTTTAAAACAAAATAATGAATTAGAATGATAATAATAATAATGATGATGATATAACAATAATAATCATCATCATGATAATAGCGCCCCTATGTGCTTTGGAAGCAAAGCAAAGAGAAAATAAAAGGTTACCGATTTCATTTCATCTGTTTAACATTGGGAATAAGTGGTGTGTTGTTTTTATTAAGGCAGACTTAAACTTATTTATTGTATTAATGTTTCTAAGAGAGTAGGGATCGAAGGCTATTCCATGAAGCTGGGCACCATGGTCAAATAAAGGCATAAACATATTATGATACTTTCAAGGGTTCTGTATAGAATAATCTGGTTGATTTGAATTTTATTTCTCTCTCTCTCTCTCTCTCTCGTTTATTTAGATGAGAGAGTGACGTCATCAAGGCACAAGCAACTCCTATTGGATCGAGAACGTTCATTCACGAATCGCCGGATGATTGCCGCGCGTGCGCAGAGGGAATCTCTGTATAATCGAGGAATGGATCTACCCTATCTTATGATGAATGAGGAGCTGACGGAAGGACTTGCACCAAAAAGGAATAGGAGTACCACCATTCTTGCTGTGAGTACACTCATGTAATATGTTGGTAAAGAGAGACTTACAGACTCCTGTTCCCTCTTCGGCAACCTCTTACACAGTCTCTCTGTAGCTATCTCCCTGTCTGACCTTTTGCTTGAAAGCCGCTATTAATCGCAACTTCCAAAATCAAAGGCAAGTCGGGAATACACTTATATAATGGGCTAAAAATGTACTCGCACTGGCTCAAAGTTCCATATTCTACGAATCTAGTTAAATCCCACCTTTGGTCCATGATCAAGTTATCACAAGGAAAACAAAGACCTCAGAATACCTTCCTTTGTTAAACCCGATTTTGAACAAAATTATAAAACTTATATAATCAGGATTAATTTTTTAGTAGAATACGAGCCTCAGATTTGTTTTGAACACGACATTAATTAATATCGCAAGAGGCCATGTAGACATTGTTTTGTAGGCTAAGTACCGCCTCCCTTGACCATTGAATCCATGTTCCACGTATAGGAAGTAGCTTTATAGGCATAATTTAATTTCATAATACTAGAAATATATGTTATTTTTCTCCAGTGGAAATATGCTGTCCATTTACAATCGGTGTCAAAATTCATTTTGAAATAGACAGTCTCAATACCTGTTGTTGTTTTTTTCTTCTTTCTATAGGGTGAAGATGGTACGGAAAATATCGAAGAGCAAAAGAGGGAGGAGAAATGGATGGAAGAGCTGGAAGAAGGTGGCGTCCTTAACGACATGAAGGGGAGTTTGTTGTATCCGTTGATTGAAGTTGAGAAGAAAGACGAAGGTATGAGAAGACAATCCCTCACTTTGAAACTCTTAAAAGAAAGAAGAAAAAACACGATGTCGAGGACGGGTTTGAGAAGAAAATCACGTGATGTGAAGTCACTCATGGATAAATTATTTTCACATGTTTTAGTCTTGTAGAAAAAGAATACACAATTGAACTATATATCATTATGTTTATAACACATATTTTCGAAAGACTACGTACCTGATAGAGGATTCGAATGATGCGAAATACATGCATTTACAAATAGCTTATAAAAGTTATAAGCTTACAGAATAAACGTACTTGTTTATAAATATCAAATTAAAGTGAAATATATCTCAGCCCTCTAAGGTTCACATAATTATGTTAGTACTCTTTTAATTCGTTTTGGAAAGTTAGCTCCCCCTTTTTTATAATTTTTTAAAAAAAGAGGGCATGCAATAATCGACATGCAGGCTCCGGGACTTACGCGCATACGTATCATTTATTTAAAAATACATATATAATCGACCGACTGACCGACCGACTGACCGACCGACCGAATCAATAAATAGATAAATAAATCATGATACACCCATCAATAACAACTTCTTTTTATGTTTAGATGATGTTTCCCCGAGATATGGACCACAGCGAACATTCGCCCATGATCTTAATCAACGTGCTCTACGAAGAAAGGTAGGTCACACTTTTGCCCTTCAGAAACTCTTATTCAAGATAATTGCCCAAATATTATGGCTTAGCTCTATAACCTTTGATCCTACAACAATTATACTCTGTAAAAGAAAACTGAACATTGAAGTCCTGCCACTTGTTGATAAGTTTAAAGTGGGCCCACTCGTAATTTATTCGACTTCAATTTGTTTTAAACAAACTGTTCGTTATACAGTATCTCTCGAAGTATTATCATTTTCAGATACATGTACATAAATTCATAATTTTCCATGTCTTATTTGTATAGAAAATAATAATGACATGTATAGTCTAGATACTGACGGGACCTTTCAAAAGCGCATCGTTCTATTCTGTAATCATTAGGATTGTCGCGCACGAGGCGTCAGTTTGCTAACGTAGGACTGCGCTAGCGACTGGTACGTGTGGTATTTGATGCGCCTTGGGAAAGTTCAGTACAATAAGTGAATGTAAAATGATAAGTGTAAACATTGTGTCGAATTACTAGCGCATGCACTACTTTCCTTTTCAGGTTTCTTAACGTAGGTAATAGCGCAATCCAAAAGATGGCCTTTGTACTACACATATTATTATTCCCCATATTATATAATATGTCTCGATGTTATATTTGTTATTGTTGACGCCTCGATTTTGTTATATTTTCTTTTGATGACGCATGGTACGTTTGATAGGAGTCAACTAGAGTGAGCTCAGATATTACGACCGATTCACATCCTGTCTTCGTATGTATCCAGACATTGCAAAAAGGAGGAGTCTTTGTAAGTAGTTGTATCTTGTCCTGTCCCGGCCTGGATCTACGTCAGGTAGTTTCATAGATGTCTACTTAACGTTTACTCAACTTAGAATGATGATTGCTTTCTTGTTGGTAGAATCTTTATTCCACAGTAGGAAAATAATTTCAATATAATTTTAACAAAACAGATGCCATGTTCTCTCTTTAAAAATATCAGTCAAAAATCTAATGACTTAGCAGTATTACGTGGGTGCTAGCAATGACTTAACATTCTTAGTTACAATGAGGTCTACGATTATATTTTTAATAGTTATTCGTTTAAAATCTTGGTACAAATACAATTCTTATCATTATCATTCTAAGTGAACATTCTGATTTCCCCTATTAAACGTAAATTAACTTATTTAAAACTTTAGGATTTTTTTTCCCTTTTTAATACAATGTATGCAAAATTTAAAAAATGATCGAAATACTTTTCTCGAAGAATCTCGATAACGACAAAATGCTTAATAATACCTTTAGGACCTTTTACATTGAAGGCTAATCTAGTAATCTACCCACTTAGTTCGGGTTTCAATCTAAAGTTAGAATTTTTTATGAATACCAGCCGATAAAGTCCCTTATAGCACCAACGAGCCGACAACAGTTCAAGATAGCATTCACTTTGGCGAGTTCACTATAGATTTTGAGTGTGAATATATTTTAGTGCAAGAATTACGCAGTTCACACATAGCTCACGAAAAGCTTCATAATCATACTGGAAAACTTTTATAAAAATCATAGGATTGTTCTATTGTTACGTTTTTCTTGCCTAAAACCCTTATAGGATCGTCTTTTGTCTTTTCTTTAATTTTATGTGTACACTTGTTTGCAGGGTTTGGTAGATGTTCTGTTCAGTGAACAACCAAGCCTGAGCCTGATAAGTAATGGAGCAGAGTGTATGGTCATGTCTAAACACTTCTTCCTTCAACACGCCAACGATGATATGCTACATAGGATCAAGATATCGGTATGTGAATTGAACATGTTTGGGAAATTATATCATCAAAACAGCCATGTGGTATTAAATCGGCATCTTTAAAAATTTAAATCATCATCATTATCATCATCATCATCGTTTTCATCATTAGGCCTGTTTTCAACATCATCATCATCACCACCACAATCATCACTTTGATCATCACTCTTATCACCTTCTTTTATGTATTCGACCAAATGTATTAAACGACAATGACCAACCTATAAAGACAAGGCAAAAATTTACAATCTTATGTTTTTGGTTTAATTTTACAGTAGGTCGCATATATGTATAAACTATTACGTCATTCATTTTAGGCGAAACGATTATCTATTGCATTCTATGTACCTCATTATACTTATTTTGTATAGCATGAGTTATAATTTATTAAGAAAATTGCTATATAAGGTTTTATAAATCTAAATCTTCGGATGTATTATGGTACATTATACTATTTACTTTATGCATTATGTGTCATGTTATTACAACAAGAAGAAAAACAATTTTGCTGTATAGGCCTATAATTTTCCTTCTGTTTTGCTACACTGCATTGTAAATTAATTTATATGATATATATCTTTTACAAACAGAATATTGATTTGTTACATGGCATTGTAATTTGATTTATATGATTTATATGTTTATAAACAGATTATTGATGTACATCAATGAAGTTTAATAAATACAATACATACAATACAATACATGATCATTATCTTCACATGAGCTTTACCGCCGCCACTAACTTCATCATCATCACGCCACCAACATCTTCTTTTAAAATCTTAAACTCTTGAAGTTGGTCACCTTCATAAAATGAAGTTCAGCGGTATTATTACAGTTTAAAATTTGCTTAATTATACAATTTCTTTAAGTACATCCAGGGACTTATATAGTGTGATGTTCATGAGAGAAATCGTTGGCAGAATATCGTATTACTATTAAAGAATTACGTGTGAAAAGAGTTCATTTAAAAAAAAGTGCTTATCCGAATGGTTTAAACACCTGACTGGAGATGCAAAGGTCGCGGGATAGAGCATAATTATCTGCATAGCTTCTGTCCACCAAGGTTTTAAAGGGAGTGTAGCTTGGCAAATACTGGTTAACGCCATCTACGTCTTCTTTTGGACAACTGCACGTAAACGAATGGACTTGATTAACGGTAGTCAGCGACTTAATCTCTACATGGTCTGCGCGCTAGCGTTCGCGAAAGTTCTCCTAACGCTTCGGTTTCGCGTATGTTGCACGCACGTGATTGCTGCGGTCGCGTCGTCCGTAGTCGTATATTTATTATTGCGGGAAAGCTTGAATCCGATGACCGGCGTAACAATATGTCAGTAAATTAAGCGTTTAGAAACATTATTATTATTATCATTATTATTATTATTATTATTATTATTATTATTATTATTATTATTATTATTATTATTATTATTATTATTATTATTATAATTATTATTATTATTATTATTATTATTATTATTATTATTATTATTATTATTATTATTATTATTATTATTATTATTATTATTATTATTATTATTATTATTGTCATTATTATAATTGTATTATTTCTATTGTTATTATTATTATCATCGGGTGGTATTCCGATAGCGCGTACTAAGTTGAGCCTGGCTTAACTAGTTCACACTTTTATGGAGTGCCTGTTGCCAACTCGTTTACCCTGTACAGATTATTTTAATCCTGCAATGAAAAGTGTCCAAAATATAAATTTTGCAATGAAATGGGAAGAAAAAGTTAATATGAGTATGAACCGATTTTCAATTAAGTCTTTGGTAGATTATCTTTGTCATGAATATTGAAGGAGGAAGATGAAATCAGCATTCTATAGAAGTGTGAACTAAAATTCTTGCTCAGTCTGGACTTAGTCTGGACCTAGTCTGGACTTAGTCTGGACTTAGTTCTGGCTTAAGTTATGAGAATACCACCCATTATTATTATAATTGTATCATTATTATTATTATTATTATTATTATTATTATAATTATTATTATATTATTATTATAGTTGTTGTCATTATTGTCATTATGATCATTGTTATTATTACTAATATTAGTAGTATTATTATAATTACAACTACTGGGACTACTACTACTACTACTACTACTATTACGGCTATTATCATTATCAATATTTAATATTATTATTATTCTCAAATCTTATTATTATGTTTTTCTTCAGATGATGCCGTTTGCTAAGGAGGATGAAATTCAGCGCAGTTTGGAGAACCAGCTCAGATGGGAAGCCTATAGAAACGTAACCATGGAAACAACTTTGTCAAGAATGCATATGAAGAAGTTCTACACAAAATGATATCAACATTAATGAAAGATGGAATATGTTGAGAATAATAAGGAGAAAGCATGACTGGCAAGATCTTAAAATTGCACGACAAGACATGCAGCTCCTGTCAGGGGCGCCGGAAGTGGGGGGGAAAACGCATTTTCGCCCCCCACCAAAAAAAAGCAGTAAAGGAGTAAATGGTTTGTATTTTTTAACCAAAAATACATCAAAAAATGAATTGAATCACATAAAAATTACATTCCATTCAAAGAAAAGGAGAGTAAACAGGAATGAAACTTCTTAAACATTCCTCATGCCCCTATATTTAACAATTAATGGAGGTTTTTATAATAGCGTTACGCACATATCGTGGAAATATTGTGAGAGGATGGAAAGCGTGTGTGTTTTTTATTATAGGAGTGAAAAGTTATGAGCCCCTGAACACTGGCGTACTGATTGGGGGGGGGGGGGCTTGGGGGGCAGTTACCCCCAAATAAAAATCAAACGTGGTTAATTTCTTATTCGATACCAGTAATATACAAATGTTGCTAAAATTATATGATATGCCCGGATTTGTATGCTCATCTGACCGTAATTAAATATCTAAAACCCTAAGCTCTGGACCCCACCAAAAGCCCTAAGAAGGGTCCCTGGATGCTCATCTGACCGTAATTAAATACCTAAAACCCCTGAGCTTCCGGGGGCTCTGCCCCCTGGACCCCACCAAAAGCCCTAAGAAGGGCCCCTGGATGCTCATCTGACCGTAATTAAATACCTAAAACCCCTGAGCTTCCGGGGGCTCTGCCCCCTGGACCCCACCAAAAGCCCTAAGAAGGGCCCCTGGATGCTCATCTGACCGTAATTAAATACCTTTAAAAAAACCTGAGCTTCCGGGGGCTCTGCCCCCTGGACCCCACCAAAAGCCCTAAGGAGGGCCACTGGAGGCTCATCTGACCATAATCAAATGCCTAAAACCACTGAGCTTCAGGGGGCTCAGCCCCCTGGACCCCACGCCAATTAGTGACCTGCCAGTGTCACAAAGAAGGTATCAAAATATGCTCATCTGACCGTAATTATATGCCTAAAACCCCTGAGCTTCCGGGGGCTCCGCCCCCTGGACCCCTCCAGGGGCCCTTACATGGCCCCTGGATGCACATCTGACCATAATCAAATGCCTAAAACCACTGAGCTTCAGGGGGCTCAGCCCCCTGGACCCCACGCCAATTAGTGACCTGCCAGTGTCACAAAGAAGGTATCTAAATATGCTTATCTGACCGTAATTTACTGCCTAAAACCCAGAGTTTCCGGAGGCTCCGCCCTTGACCTTTTTGCTCATTAGGCCACTGCTCCTGAAAGGTGAGCCCCCTGGAATGTTTGCCCTCTGGAATGTTTCCCCCAATCCCAAATTGCTTCCGGTGCGCCTGGCTCCTGTCACACCAACACGTCTTACAATACGGCCAGATCATGTCGACTTCCTTTATAAATGATGACAAGATTTGGATCCCTAAATACGGACTTTCCTTCTGTTGACTTCATTGTAATAAGAAAAGATCCTGGGTGACGACGATAATGATGATGACCGTGATGGTGGTAATGGTCATTATAAGTAAAGAAATAAAACATTTCTCCCATGTCAAACAAGAAGAGCGGAAATACGGATCTCATAAAGTCAAATTAATTGGGACGAAACGATAACAGATCTCATTATATGGACTTTATTGATTTTTCTCTCTAGATCTTACAAAATTTAAGAAACAAATATTACTAATGTAGAAAAAATAATAGACCTTGAGTGTACGGAGAAAAATTATGTGTACACAGCTTTTATCAATTTTACTTTTACTATTATTTATGTATTAATTATGACAATGTATGAAATACAAGTATGACAGATCATTTATTTTGTATAAAATGTGAAATCTATTTTGTTATATTTTAATGTTAGTTTACATTCACTTGGTATATTTCTTGTTTAAATAAAGCCTCGATCTTACTTGCTAAGTTGACTTAGTTTGGTATACGTGGCATTGCACTTGATTCGTTCCAGGATTATTTATCTGATACAGTTGTGTAAATTTAATTTAAGACTACATTTTCGATTATACATGTAGTTAAACACTGACGAAATCAGAAGAATAAAAAAAGAAAGAAACATAAACAGAAACAGTAGTTGCCTGCTGTCACTTGTTTGACACTAATGGCATACCTTGGCAACCTTGCCTTTAATACCAAAGGGCACTAGCGCATCGACTTGGTTTCGTAATCCGGTGACCCGGGTTCGAAACCAAGTCGATGCGCTAGTGCCCTTTGGTACGGCATTAATCCTCATTACCAGGTCTCTCGGAGAGGACCTAAAGCCGTCGCGTCGGTCCTCTGGTTGCTTTCTAACAAGCGTTTATGCTTTCTTAGCAGTAAGGTAAAATAACCACCACTACTCATTTATCTTTATCTTAGTTATCAGGTTTTCTAAAAAGGATTATCGCAACAAAACGATACTACAAATCTTATACTGATCCCTTTTAATTACATCTATCAGCTTCAGCAAACAACACTATCGAGTGGTCACGCTTCACCGTCTAGCATGACATCAATGTACATTTTATCAGATTATCAGCACTGTATACCTATAGAAAAATTGTTTCGTCAATGTTTCTGCCTCCTTTTCATTATCTAAGGAGTTATACTGCAATGAGAATACATGTACTTGAATTTGTATTCTTTTGTTTTTCTTTTTTTTAAGCGGATTAATCTCTCAGCAAAATCAAAGTCTGATGTGATCAGGTGTATATTCCAGTTTAAATTTTATCACTAATTCAGTTGTAAATGGATATAAATATTAACCTATCATTTATTTATTTATTTATTTATTTTATTGTATTTTATTTTGTATTTATTTATTTATTTATTTATTTTATTATTTTTTTTTTTTTTTTTTTTTTGGGGGCTTAATGATCCAAATCGTGGAATTACAGCTCTTCCCATCTCGCGGAGGCATATCTTACTATTTCCAGGGTAGAATATTGTATGAATGTTGCTTTGAGTTTGTTTATATTATCAATTTTTGTTGATGAAGAAGATAATACAAGTGTATGTGAAAAACCATATTGGCTTTCATGAGGGGGTTCCTTTTCTTTTCACTCCACAAAATGATACAGAGAGAGAGAAAAGGGGAATGAGAGAGAGAGAGAGAGAGAGAGAGAGAAGAAAAAGATATAAAAAGGAGTAAGGTCTCAAAAATATTTGGACATCTGACAAAATGCAAAATGAGATGCTTTTCTATTATATTCCATTTTCTTTATTTTATTTCCAACTAGAAAGAATGGTTAAGTAACATTTTAAAATAACGTCATGTACAAGCATATGCATACTTAACTTGAACATGAACATGATCATGTCCTTGAACTATTTTATGTACATATCATCTCATATTCATGTGTACATATATTAATTTATATATAAACCTGCTTTGAAATATGATCAAACTGTTTTCTAACACACAAAGAAAAATCGGCAGGACCGGTGCAAAAATTACAAATCAATTACAACAAAAACATGAAAAGATAAATTTGTTACATAGATTTCCTTATCAATCAGGATTGAGTGCCCTTTAAATATAATTGCACAACCGTCATTTTAATGGTAGATTCCAATGTTTCATGCTATACACAAATTCTAATTAACACAAATAGTAATTAATACAAAGCTAAGCCATGATAGAAGATCAAAGCATTCATTTCAAAAGACAAGTAATTACCGACATAATTACACAATAACCTCAATAAACACCCCCTTAATTGGAATGGAATTGGCCATGTCATTCACACAAGCGAAAGACTCTCTTGCATATTCCAAATTTGGAATGCATGATATTCTCCATATAAGGCACTGGCATGGCACAGATAATCAGTGTTATAGTGGATCACATTAATCAATTCTGAAAATTACTCTTGTATTTCATAGTTTGACAATCACCAAAAAACACTGTCACTCTACAGAGACCATGCACAAAAAACTTCATAGGGTTAAAAGAAATTTCTCGTGTAAGCACTGTAGGTATATAATTCAAATCTCCCACTCCCAGATCAAATGCAATCACAAATAGTGTCTTTGGTACTGTTATTGCAAATAATTCTTTGTTATACGTTCGTAGCTAAAGTATCACTGCACACAGTTTCTTATGAAAAAGAAACACAAAATAAAGCTTTAAAATAACTACAGTTGTTCAGTGCTGCATACAAAATTTTGAAACAGAACAGATGATCACCTAGCTGAGAATCACACCATATATTGTATTGATACTTCTTTCAGTATTGTCCTCTACATCATAAACAAGTTGTTTGATTTTTTTTTTTAATAGTTGAAAATGTTCTTCCAAGCTACTCAAGAGCACTATATAATAGCAAATGTAATGATTGCCATCACCCCCACCACACCCCTCATCCTTTGATGTCACAAATACCCCTGGGGGGTGTTTCACAAAGATCCTAAGTCGAACTTAACTCTAAGTTGGACTTAAATATTATGGAGAGCCATAGATAGCCTTAAATAAAATATATTCAAAAGCATAACTTCAAGTATTTTAGACTTTTCATAAATTCCACATCAAGAACATAAAATCTCCTTGATAATAGAAAATATGAATGATTTGAATCAACATTTTATGCCTTTGAAAATAACTTTTACAAAATATTTTCAAAGATGCTAACGGCTTTCCATAATTGTTAAGTCCAACTTAGACATAAGTTCAACTTAGGATCTTTGTGAAACACCCCCCTGATCATCCAATCATATAAAAACAGCTGCTCTGCACTTTTCAGTTCATTCCTTAAATCATATTTTATGTTCAACATTAGGCTGGAATTTTACATTTTATCACAGAATATTGTATAGTAATTCACAATATAACATCTCAAAGCTGATTCCAAACACATTCAGCTTCTCATTATTGATCTTTTTTTACATTATATATAATATCAACAATAATACTACTATCAATACTACCAATAATAAAAACAAATTCACAGAACAGACTTCCACAAAATGGAAGATAACTAGTATCATACATGTATAAGTAACTTTACGGTTACTGTATCCATTATGAATCTTTCTGGACACTTTTTATTCACATTCAAATTTCATCCACATAAATAGAATAAAAGGAATAGATGTTACTTCAAGAATTTGAACACATTGACACATGGAGTCAATTCCATAATAATTTAGATTCATGATGGTATTTCATGAGAGGTATTTCAAAATGTGAAATGCATAAAAAGTAGAAAGTAATTACAGTCTTGGAGCTTTAGTTGCCTTTTTGATTTGTTTTACAGGGAAATTTACAACAAATTAAAAGATGAAAACATTCTGAAAAGGACCAACACTATACCTGGAATTGTAGTTTCAATCCATCCATATTCGTGCATCGTAATTACCTTTCCTTACTTAGTACTCACCCCTTCTATGACTGTTTGTTTGGTATATGTCATTCATTTCTACTTCTAACATTCTGAGTTAAAGTTTGTGAGACTTGCAATTGTTGTCCTCACCAGAATGTAGGTCAATTTACATGTATGTAACTAATCCCTTATGAGACAATCATTCTACATGTTGTGGTTTGGCTCAATAACTTTTGATTCAGAGCCTAACAATTATACCAGATGCACAAGTAGAAAGGACAACATTTCTACACACCATGTCCATTTTTGTTGTACATGTATTACCATATTGTTTCATGCCAGAAATTTTTAAAAGGCCCATTAAAATAAATGCCTATTTCATAATTGATGTCTGTATCACACACTTATATATATTAATCACACATGTATTTTACCAATTAACATATTAAGTTTAGCAATGTCAAACCAATATGTGTGATCAAAACTGAGATTAATCACAAAACGAAATATAAATATCATTGAATTGCATGCATACTCAACAATTGAGAAATAATATAAAACCACATACTTAATTTATTTAGAAGTGATGTATAAAGGTGTGAAATAAAAAGAAACTATACCTACTTGCACCATTAATATCAATGCATTAACATTAATAAGAAATATTTTATTGGCAAACTGTTGGTGATTGGCAATAATAATGATAATAAAGCATATATCTTTAAGCATTGCATTGAGATACATAGCAAAAAGAATTAAATCATAAAATTATACCATATCTTTCCTTCCTACACATAATTCTGCTTTGAAGATATTTACAATGTCGTCAAATATTTACAAACTATGCAAATGTTTAAGATATAGTACTAAAACGGAGATAGAACGTTAACAAATACTATTGTTATTTTCACTGTTATAGGGAAATAGAGAGAAATTCCAAGCAAAATGACAGCAACTATACAACCCTCTAGAGAACAATGAGAAGATCAAAGATAAAAATTAGTGGTCCTATTAAAAACATATGTGAGAACAATTTTGATCTGAGGAACCACAAAACATCTACAAGATGGCAATATCTTAATACTGCTTTCAGCTCAAATTTTATAACAATTACTTATTGTGTATGTAATGGCTTGATCACCAAGAAAACATCTTACTTCAGAAAAAATCCTGAATCAACTTGCCATTCAAACCACAAAAACATCATTATATTTACCAACACAATATAAAGTACATGGGACTTAACAGCTTACTGAAATGTTCCCTGAATTACTGATTAATCACAGTGGAATGTTCAGAAAAGGCAAAGGTTTTAATAGTTGTTATTTTAAATTTTTAATAAATCCTTTAATCAAGAAATAACATCTCCTAAGTTGTATATATATAATCTAACTTGAGTAGTGCTCTCAGCAAGAGATAAAACACATAATTCAAAGATAGAAGATAAAACATGACTTTCATACATTCAAAAAGTAAGGCTTTTTCAAAAGGGAAGAGTATGCACACTTGCAAGAAAAAGAATCAGCAAATAAAAGCAAGTATATCAACTAATATCTTTGGCTAGAGAGTTACCCAACATGTATAAATATTGAAAAGGTAGAAAGGTATTAAATCATATTCCTTAAGGAACATCCCTTAATGCACAGCTCAAACCTTCTTGGTTCTCACCAATAAACTGCTTTCTATATTTTCTTCAGGCGACTGTTATACTGTACAATCAAACCTAAGGAGTAACCCAACATTTTCGACCATAATATTATACCTTGAGTGGCCTGTCAGTCAGAAACTATGTAGCAACCCCACCCCCACCATCCACCTCCTTTCAACTATTAAACCCAGTCTCTTTTCTTGGTTTCCTCTGCAACATTGCTCTGTTGAGTTGTACAGTATATCTATACAAGTTAGAATGTATTCATTGTAAAGATGTTGTGCATGACGTCAGATGATACCATTCATCATTTTTCCCCCTGCAGTTTCATTTCTAGTATCCGCAAGGATGACCATAGTGCCACCCTCTTGGTCCTATATGATTATTATCATGCAAACAGGTCTTCTAAGCCACCTTACAAGGTTTACATCAATGTGATGTATTTCCCATGAAGCAGATTCATGGCTGATTCTTTGATTACATAATACCTGGTGCATAGACAATCACAAAGAACATATTGGTATATATATAAATATTAATAGATAGAACTCACAGGCTTCATATAACAAATCATTTTCATAATCATGTTTGAAATCAGCTTGTGATATTTGTACTCTGCATCTATTTGCACGCTACATACAAAGAAACACATATTTACACATGTATATATATTTGCAGAGAATTTGCACCATCTTCGATGACTGAAGAAAATACATATTCAGGTTTTTAAAATCATATTGATCCTCTCACACCTGTCCTAGACTTTGCATTCTTTTCTTCCACTCTCAATTTTCAATTAAAATCCCCTCTCATCTTACTAAGATATCTGTAGATCCAAACTCAATCTCATTTCTCAGTTATTCATCAAGCAGTTTTAATTATCTTTTAAAAATCCATCCCCCATTTTTCCTCTCTTAACTTAAAATAAGAAATTTGATTTTGTGCATGTGTTTGTTTAGAGACATTTGATCATACAAGTGAAATATTAATAATAATGAGAACTTTGTAAGTACAACTCAAATTTGCTGTAATAATGTCAAAATGACAAAATTAACATTTGTGCTAATATCCAGAGTTGATAAGGTGTATGGTTGAAAATCTTAGATGTTGAACATTGTGAGCAAGAGCATCAAAGGTCTCAAATATGGCAAGGTGCCAATGGTGCATTATCACTGTAGTACTATTGAAATCGTCTCAAATATAAGATGATGAACCTGATTTCACAAAGAGTTGCTTACTACCAAATGTTTCAGATCCCAGATATTGGTGATATATCAAGGATATGTTTATATGATCTTGGGAGCAGTTTCAAAAGTACCTCAATGTAGTACTGTAGCTTCATGGCTTGGTCTCTAAAAGGGAAACACTGCAATATCAATAATTTTGATGCATTTTAACAAACTTGACTCCTAATATCAGCATGAATCATCAACAAGCATCACACCTTACAGAGACATCCTACTTATTACAAAATGTTGAACATTTAGGTTAATCTCTACAAAGGTGTGCTCTTGGATACATTAAGACTGGCAAGACCAATTTTAATCCAACTAAAGAAAACATCAAAAATAATTTAGGAAGTCTCTAAGAAGCAGTATTGTTCTTTCTGTAGCTTTCTCAAAGGATTCATCAGCCTTCATCCAAGGCACAAATAAGGTGATCAGCTTTCTTTATATTGGCTCAGCGAATAGGACGTTAGTCTCGGAACCACTCTGCCCGTCTAGGGTTCAGAACTGAGTTGGTATTTTAAAGCTCTTAAAGTAAGCTATACAATCCTGAATTATGAATTCTCTTTGACAGGGCTTCAAGCTGTAGGTTACATCTACAAGCATACATTCCTTATCTTAGCAGTCAGGTAAATAAATATACACATCAATGATAATTAGGTCAAAGGTGAAAGAAAGAGAGTCGTGTATTTAGCTATGTTGCCCCATGGTGAGGGTGTAGTAGTGGCCCTTTCTTGAGACCAGCTCCTGATGGCGCCCTTGCTCCACGATGATTCCGTCCCTTATGACAGCGATTTGGTCAGAATTCTGAATTGTGTTGAGGCGCTGGGCAACAACAATCGAGGTTCGTCCTTCCATGGCGTTGTCCAGTGCATTCTGTACAATCTGTAGCAAGATGAACATGGAAATCAGCTCCTTATCATATCCTGCTTAGTGCTCTCTATAAATATTTACTTATTCATTGCCTTTACTTAACTAAGGTAGCACAAATATGGGTAGTTTTTGTACAGTTATATATATATATAGAATCCCTACTGAAAATTGAAATTATTTTTCTTCATTTTTTTCAAATCCTAACATTGATTACTTTTCTTGAAATTCAAATAATTGTTTTCCCTTGCATTTTAGGGAATATGAATGTACTGTACACTAATTTCCACAGCTAAGACATGAAATTGGGAGATTTCATTTGAAAGTTTGTTTTTGTCAAAGTCAGGGGCTTTGTAACCAGATACATGTGGTGTATGGGTAATTTGAGGCATGAAAAGTATCATTACCTGTTCACTCTCAGTGTCCAGTGCTGATGTAGCTTCATCAAACAGAAGGATACGAGGATTTCTAGCTAAAGCTCTAGCAATGGCTACTCTTTGCTTCTGACCACCAGATAACTGAGCTCCTTTCTCTCCTACTAGAGTATCATAACCCTGCAAACAATCAGATATTGAGTCATTTAGTATTGTATTAGTATTTTCATTGTTATCTATTACCAAATAGTTAGTTCAAAAGTTACATGTTCATAAAAACATTGCATGTTACATCAGTATATATACAAATCTCAGCCCGACACTAACGTCCTTTGGCAAGACATTAATCTGCATTTGCCACTCTCCACCAAGGTGCTAAATGGGTACCCGGTAGGATGCTAACATTAATGAAGTATGCTCAGCATTGTGAGCGTTTGTAAAATGGCGCCTGGCTGGAATACTCCCTAGGGAGTGGAGAATGTGCACACATTATTTGCGGGCCAGCTTTAATCCGATGACCAGGGTAATAATATATTTGTGAAGTGATTAGCGACATCGTCTATGTATTAAGCGCTATATAAACTGGAAATTTTATAATCATTATATTTGGTAAATGGACCCAACTCATAACAGAAGCTAGTCAATGTAATTCTAGCAACAAAATAAAGATGTGAAAATGTTGAATGTGCTTTTAGATGAATTGTATTTTGTTGTTTGTTGATAATTTGCTAGTCTAAAGAAACTATCTACTGCATGATAAACAATGCAGAATAATTTTGAGCAGAAAATGGGTGAAGTTGTTTACATACCAAAGGCAGAGAACTGATGAAATCATGGATATTAGCCATCTTAGCAACCCTTTCCACTTCCTCCTGAGGCAGCTCATCTTCCACACCATAGGCAATGTTATCACGGATAGAACAAGCAAATAACACTGGCTCCTGGCTTACAATACTCATATTAGACCTTAGCCAGCCGATGTTCAGGTCACGCAGGTCATTCCCGTCAAGTTGCTATAAAACAAAAAAAGCAAAGGTGTGATATTCTATATTTCAAATATTATGATGCAAAATCAAATGGTATATCTTGTATGTTACCAAGTATTCTTGAATTGTATTATGGAATTGTGAACACAAATTGACAGCAGAATATTGTTTCATTTGATGTTTCGTTTGATTAAAGCTCTAGTAGGGCTATTGGATTGCTGGTCATCAGAAATTCTGAAATCTTATGATGTAATCAGTGGCATATTGGGACAAAATAGCTTGGAATTGCCCATAAATCAATGAAATACTCCATCATCAAAACCTAAGAGGTACTAGAGCATGATAACTTTGTTTGGGGATTACACAAAGGAATTTTAAGAAGAAAATGTCTACTCACGATGGATCCACAGTTGGGATCATAGAAGCGTTCCATCAGCGCAACCATGGTGCTCTTCCCACATCCACTCTCACCAACCAAAGCCATTGTGTTACCAGGTCTTATGTTTAGATTGAGACTGTCCAGAATAGTGCTACCAGGACGGTTGGGGTATCTGAAGGTCAGGTTATTGCACTTGATGTAGCCATCAATCTTTATCTGTACAATCAAAACAAATGTTTTTGGTATTTATTGAGAGCTCAAAGGTGTAGAAGCAAGGCTAATAGTCTACTTACTTGTTCCTACGTGATGATGATGTGCATATATGTACATGTATATGTCTCACATAATACAGACTTGTAAAGATACTAAAACAAGTCAACGCAAAGCGTAGCATCCCCTCGCAGGGTACAAATGGCCTATATACCTCAGAACAAGTTACCTCCATTAGACTATACTATTATATTACTAAGCAAAGAAGTTATAAACCACATTTTCACATATAATTAGGTATTTTTGCATATTTAATGAGCTATGATCTTTCACCTCTGACCTACATACTCCGAAATCAAATTTACGCTGTGTTTTGATACCACGAACCTTAACATCAAATTTCATTAAAATCCGTCAAACATTACTAAAGTTATCGAACGGAAACCAGATTCGCATATTTAATGAGCTATGACCTTCGACCTACATACTCCGAAATTGAACTTAGGCTGTGTTTTGATACCATGTACTTCATATCAAACTTCATTAAAATCTGTCAAACATTACTAAAGATATCGAACAAAAACCAGATTCGCATATTTAATGAGCCATGACCTATGACCTACATACTCAGAAATTGAACTTAGCCTGTGTTTTGATACCATGTACCTTCATATCAAATTTGATTAAAATCCGTCCAACATTATTTAAGTTATCAAACGGAAACCAGATTCGCATATTTAATGAGCTATGACCTTTGATCTACATACTCCGAAATCGAACTTAGCCTGTGTTTTGATACCATGTACCTTCATATCAAACTTCATTAAAATCCGTCAAACATTACTAAAGTTATCGATCGGAAACCAGATGTGTACTTTTTCGCATATTTAATGAGCTATAACCTTTGACCTTTGACCTACATACTCCGAAAATCGAAATTAGGTTGTAATTTGCTACCATTTACCTTCATATCGAATCTCATTAAAATCCGTCAAACATTACTAAAGTTTCGAAAAAAATATCGCTAGTGATATTCGTTTGTCTCGCAATGTGGTCAATAAGGGATCAAAAAGATCACGACGTTTCGTGCGCCGCTGCAACACTTCGTCAGGTGATAAAAACTAATGTAAGCAAGCGTGTTTTATACTCTACGGGAGGACCGACACGGCGGTCAATAATTTACTAAGTTAAAGTTATTGACCAAAACCAGAAATCCCCTCCGACTTCGTCGGCAAGAGGACAATAAAATCTCTGAAGGGCTGATTTTGGTCTTCAAATAAGAATGAATGGAGGAGCTTCAGGAGCTACCAAATGCTTAGTTGCTGAGTGGGCCACTGAATATCTTCAAGATCAAAGAGTACCAATCACCAACAAATATATCGTTGAATATGTTAGGGGTTTCAAGTCTCTACACTTCATTCAAAACAAGAACTTTAAACATGACTTCTACAAGGAGATATTGCAAATTTAAATCCACTCTCAATTACCAAACTAGATGGAACTTCAACTGCGCGCAGTCGAAAATGATGCCTCCATAGAGCAATTTTACAAACCAAAATGGAAGCAATTTTTAAAATTCAAGTTTGATTGTAATCCATCTGTTGGTTCTAATGATAACGCAATCACAAGCTATTTTAGGATACATAATGAGCCCTGTGACCTTTGACCTCGTGACCCCCAAATCTAATCAGTTCATTGGCTCTGCAAGATACATACATGACCCAAGTTTGGCGGTAATCCATCAATCGGTTCTTGAGATAATGTGATCACAAGCTATTTTGCATACATAACGAGCCCTGTGACCTTTGACCTCGTGACCCCAAAATCTAACCAGTTCATTAGCTCTGCAAGATACATACATGACCCAAGTTTGGCGGTAATCCATCAATCGGTTCTTGAGATAACACGATCACGAGCTATTTTTGCAAACATAACGAGCCCTGTGACCTTTGACCTCGTGACCTCAAAATCTAATCAGTTCATTAGCTTTGCAAGATACATACATGAACCAAGTTTGGCGGTAATCCATCAATCGGTTCTTGAGATAATGCGATCACAAGCTATTTTTGCATACATAATGAGCCCTGTGACCCCTGACCTTTGACCTCGTGACCTCAAAATCTAGTCAGTTCATTGGCTTTGCAAGACATATACATGACCCAAGTTTGGGGGGAATCCATCTATCGGTTCTTGAGATAATGCGATCACGAGAACGGGACGTACGTACGGACGGACGGATGGATGGACAACCCGAAAACATAATGCCTCGACTACTTTGTAGCGGAGGCATAATAGCGGAGGCATAAAAAGTGGACTTGGGAGTAGATTACTTGACATACCCAGACACGCTTGCATAGAAATTAAGTCCAACTTCAGTTCCGTGCACGTGGTTTTATGTTATTCTTTATTTTCTTGTTACTTCATGTCTGTTAGCCCATAGAATGCCAGGTAAATCTATTAGGTTGATTTTATGCATTCTAGCTGTATACAAATGAGTGTTTTTGGTTATTGGTAAATTTGTTGTTGCTTACTGGCTTAAGTCCTTCTGTTGAGTAGTTATCAATGGCCGGTTTGAGACCAATCAATTGGATGAGCTTAGCTGCTGACAGTTTAGCCTTGCTGAAGTCTGGCATGAATGCTGCTGCCTGACCTAATGCAATACCTGCATAGGTGATCACAATAATCACCCTAGATAAAGACACAAAAGGGAAACAAATTATAAAATTATACAAAAATATCAATATGAAAAAGAAAACCATACCTACATGAAGAAGGAATGTTTAAATATTAATGTATAAAATTGTAGAAAAATATTACTTTTCAAGTACAGAAAAAGTGATGCAAAAATATCAAACTGATAGCATCATTTCACAATATACAGTCCCCTTATCTTAAAAGGAAACTAAACCGTTGTAATGAATTCATTTGTATGAAAGTAGAAAAATATGAGAAACAGAATGGTCCAAGTTTGAATAAATCAGACCAATAATAAGAGAGTTATGAATCTTTGAAATATGAGATTGCTAGAGCTATGCAAATCTCAAAGAGGCAATTCTGTCAGTGGATTGTGAAGTGGTCACGTACAACTCTCCCACTTGTCGTGTACAAAAATTGTATTCATTCACTTTTTCCCCTAAAGGGCCTTCAACCTTGGGGAACTACTGAAAATAAATTATAGTATAATATTAAAGGTCTTCTGAAGAGAAAACCCTCTGGGGGCATACATTTTGAAGAAAAAAAATGACATTTTGGTCATTTTATGTGTTGGAACAAATGGGAAAGTTGTCCGGCACTACATCACAGTGACATAAAAGATTCAGCCAATATGAAGTTCCCGTACGGAAAGTGATTACAACCTTCAAAAATGTATAACTTTCATATTTTTTGTCAGTTTTCTTTCAAACTTTCACCAATTTGATTCTCTGATTTTTCTGCTTTCTTTTTAGAGTTGTTTGCTATCAAAGTTGTGTTTCCCTCCAATCATTGTAGATATCTTTACAAGGTATGGCAGATCAAAATATTCTGCTTGCTTGCACCTAGTTAAAAAATAAGCATGATTAAAAATAATTGTAAAATGAATCAAGAGTGTTATGGACAGCACAAAGGGCAAAGATCATACAAAGTGCCAAGTTGGCTTTGCATCATGGTGTTATAAGGTATGAAATATTCCTGAAATGCAAAAATTTAAGTGACTAGTGACACCTCAATTATGAAAACTCTTCATTATTTCATATTGTCTGTGAGCCATCTTATCAACTCAGCATTTTAGAAAGAGTTAATGCCCTTCAAATTCTTAGCAGACTACATCTACTTTGAAACATAATTCTCCCCAAAGTCCAAGATTATAGGTATTTTAGTAAAGATTGCATAACATATAATAATATTAATAGAATAATAATAATAATAGGGGGTTCTTGTATAGCACTTTTGTCTGTCAGACTTGACACTCCTGGCGCTCCGCAATTATTACCCCGGCTTTAGCATGGCTGCCATTACGGCGCTCTAGCATTTCAAGGAATTATTTCCTGGTACCCATTTACATCACCTGGGTCGAGTGTGGCAAATGTAGATTAATGTCTTGCCAAAGGACATTAGTACTGCGGCAGGACTCGAAGCAGGGTCCGTACCTCGTGATCCAGTCTGAGACGTCTCCACTCGACCACGATACCTCTATATAATGATATACCGGTACCATATTTGCCGGCGTAAAGGCTACAGTATTTTCTCTTCCGAAAATATCAAAAAGTCTGGGTGCGGCCAATCCGCAACAACAGTACATAATCGGCTGTTAAAACAGCACGTATAATTCGTACATATGGGACTACAAACAGTACAATGACTAGATCTATACCAGTAATGGTACAGGACATTTCTAGATTAACTCCACACATCTTACTGACTATTTCATGTTGCATTGTTGACATGAAGTTTTGTTGATCTTGTGAATAAACTTCATAACCTATTTTTAACAAATTCTACCGGCAGATCTAGATCTAAGTCCATGCCATTGCATTGCTAAAAGAAGGGACCGTAATGGAGCTACCACGCAACGCAACTGCGCATCCGCACAAAGTCTGTTTTCTTTGTATCCATTTCACTCAATTTCGCAGGTAGGGGTATAAATAGGATACCAAAACTGTCTGCGATACAGTACTAACTTCAAAATAAATGAAGATTTGCTCAATTACGATCAATTTTGCAGTAAACTTAGTTTTTTACTGTAAATTTTATAAAAATATTGATGAATTTAGTATCAGTTTGTAGAAAAAAAAGTTTTCTACAAGAAATTTACGATAATTTTGTTTGGTCTGTTTGGTTTTTTTTCCTTCCATTTTTTTTCCCCCTCTACGAAATGTGAAAGTCGGGGTGCGGCATATGCGGCAAATACGGTAAAGTACGGTATTGCTAGCAAGTATCCTATTGGCTAAAAGGGTTTCATGTGACATTGAACAATACTTTTGGCATGGTAAAGTGCATACAAACACAAAGGCAAGTAATCAAGAGGGCCTGACTCCAAAAGAGCAAGGAATGAGATCACGAATACCCACAATTATATATAACAAATAATATATGCATGCTGTTCAATAAGACATATATTAACCTCCAGATTTAGAATGCTTCTCGTGTCATTATATTTCAACCTTGGCCTGCAGCCTGGCCTGGGGGGAATATAATATCACTCAGTGAATGCTGGAGCATGTATAATGTGGGTCAGCGAAACTTACTTGAACATAGCATCTGAGGACATCTGACCGATAGCCACTAGATGACCACCAAACCTAAAAGCCCCTGCAAAGAGGAAGAAGACTGATGCCTGGGAGCAACAAACTGCAAAGGCAAAGAAGAACTTGTGCTTCTGGATTTTTCTGTGGTAATAAGAGCACAAACATGATGTTACAGATTGACAAACAAGTTTAGAAAACACAGGTATGAGTCCATAGATATTAAAAGTCAACACATGTTTTCTTTTATCAGATATTCCCAATCTTATTACTGACCAATGACATCGTTCCTCTAGTATACAACTTTCCATCAAGAAAATAGAACTACAGTATAAGAGATTGGTAGTGTATATTGTTAGAACTTACTTGAGAGGTTCACGAAGTTTCTCACAGTAGAAATGATATATTCTTTCCTCCAGAATGAGGGATGATACCGTTGTGATGTTTTCTATCGCTTCACTTGCAATCTATGAAACACAAAAATAAGACCTTTGATATCATTCTCTGAATATGTGGATGCAACATATGTATTTACTTCTTACCATAAACATTGATGGATAAGATTTTCTTAACCTTTTAACTTGATTCTCCCAATCACCTACGTTTAAATACAGGAACCATCTAGTTCTCAAAGGGAAATCAAATGGTTCCATAAATTTACTCTATGATCTATTTCCTATCTCTGTTCATATACATACATGTATTTATGAAAATTCAATACTGTACTGTAGAAATAAAAAATTCTATCAATGTCCCCTCCTCGCAATACATTGTACAATTTGTTATAGCCTATCTTTCTTTAATGAAATAATCACTTTAACGCTGCTCTGGAGATTACAACTCTTTTCATTGTTGCGATATTAGAAGGAATATCATCCCCTCATTGAATGTATGAGGGTCAAACTCAACGTTAATAGTATAGTCAACAACATACTTGAAATACATTTTAAGCCTCATTGAATGTATCAGGGTCAAACTCAACGTTAATAATATAGTCAACGACATACTGGAAATACATTTTAAGCCCCATTGAATGTATCAGGGTCAAACTCAACGTTAATAGTATAGTCAACGACATACTTGAAATACATTTTAAGCCTCATTGAATGTATCAGGGTCAAACTCAACGTTAATAGTATAGTCAACGACATACTTGAAATACATTTTAAGCCTCATTGAATGTATCAGGGTCAAACTCAACGTTAATAATATAGTCAACGACATACTGGAAATACATTTTAAGCCCCATTGAATGTATCAGGGTCAAACTCAACGTTAATAGTATAGTCAACGACATACTTGAAATACATTTTAAGCCTCACTGAATGTATCAGGGTCAAACTCAACGTTAATAGTATAATAATAATAATAATAATAGTTCGTCCTTATATAGCGTATTTCAGGAACGCAGGCCCTCTCAATGCGCTTTACAGATATATATTATTACCCCGGTCATCGATTCATGCTTAAACACAATGTATGCACATTCTCCACTCCTGGGAGCATTCCAACCAGTCGCCATTTTACAAGCGCCACTTGCTAATCAAACCACATTAACTTTCGCATCCTACCGGGTACCCATTTAACACCTGGGTGGAGAGTGGCAAATGTAGTATAGTCAACGACATACTTGAAATACATTTTAAGCCTCATTGAATGTATCAGGGTCAAACTCAACGTTAATAGTATAGTCAACGACATACTTGAAATACATTTTAAGCCTCATTGAATGTATCAGGGTCAAACTCAACGTTAATAGTATAGTCAAAGACATACTTGAAATACATTTTAAGCCTCATTGTATGTATCAGGGTCAAACTCAACGTAAATAGTATAGTTAACGACATACTTGAAATACATTTTAAGCCTCATTGAATGTATCAGGGTCAAACTCAACATTAATAGTATAGTCAACGACATACTTGAAATACATTTTAAGCCTCATTGTATGTATCAGGGTCAAACTCAACGTAAATAGTATAGTTAACGACATACTTGAAATACATTTTAAGCCTCATTGAATGTATCAGGGTCAAACTCAACGTAAATAGTATAGTCAGCGACATACTTGAAATACATTTTAAGCTTGAACTAGGGAAATTTTACACCTATCGTTTTACCTCTGATGCTTCTTGGAGAAGATGTGAGTCTTGTTTCTGGGTGCCTGTTAACATTGCCATCTGAATGCGTCCCCAGAATGTCATGAGAGGAACAGCACATAATGTGAACAGGGCCAGCTGCCAGCCATAGATAAATGCAATGATGACAGCGATGAGGACGGTGACAAACTCGTGCATGAGGGTGCTGATGCGAAGACCAGTAGCCTGTAAGGAAAAGCCATGTGGAATTGAAGGGTGATTTCAACACTTACACTTAAGAAAACAAATCTTGGGTATGTACAGAGATTGATTTTGTTTGTAGGATTGAGTGAAAGGGGAATTTGTGATAAGTCTATCTGATTGAAGAATGAACACAGATTGCTGTCTTTACTAAATACATGCTGCAAGCCATGATCTAGGCTGCTGCTAAATCCAATAAAAACATATCAAAGCAGAAGAGCATTTCAAGTATTGGCACATTGCCAGTAAAAAATAGTTGCTTCACACCCTTCTGAATCCTAATTACGTATGACACAAGCTGTTACCCCCCTATCTGTTAATCACAAATATAGTTGAAATGCCAATTAGCTAAAACCAAGGAATAACAGTAGCACTTTGTGAATAAGATGATATTAATTTCTTCACACCACCAACATTTTTTTTTCTTCTTTTCATTCTGATAATATGATGTGATATCTTACCCCTTGAACATTGGAAGCATCAGTAGCGAGTACATTAGCCAAAGAACCTGTGTTATGCTCAGGTTCATCAAACCATGCCGCATCCTATACACAACAAACATAAAAGACAACAAATGTGAAAATGTTTTCAACAATTAACATAATATGAATCAAACCACCATGTAATAGACTCTTAATGACTTTTTGATTTATTTTCTGTGAAATAAAATACATATAAACAACCCAATAAGTTCATTTGTCTTCATTCATGTGTCCACAACATACTGAAATGATACAAAACAAATATTTATCGTTCTTTTGATGCACCTCCATACTAGCTTTTTGCCTGAAATACTTTCCAATATTTTCCAACCTTTAAAGATAAATATATGCACTGTACAACCACCTTTTCTCCTAGATCTGCTAGACATTTCTACAGAAATTTCTACAGAAATTTGCTGAACTTATTCATGAATATGTATATACCAGTAGTATAATGAACACACAATGCAATTTCCATTACCGGTACATATGTATGATGATGCACAGACAGCTGAAATTGTATCAAATCCACTCTAATGCAGTTAAAAATACAAACTCATGTATGGACAACAAAATCTTGTAGGCAAGAACACCCTAATAGATTTTCTTTAAATAATAGGGTACTTATGTAGATGTATTCCTAGGTATTGAGAGGATACTTACTTGTCTTAGGATCGCCCAAAATGCTTTCTTTCTGAGCCTAAGAGTAAGGAGTTCTCCTGAGATACTGAACATGAGCATACTGACAAAGATACTAACAGCTCTTACAACACCCAACACAATGAACATGAGGGACCAGAAAGATGCTGCAGCAGTCATCTCCGCGGGTGGCAAACTAAATATCTGTAAGAATCAAATTATATATAGGTACTTGGTCTGAAGGTCAATGGAATACTAAAACTAGTAACATAATAATAATCTGCTTCTTGTATAGCATTTATGTGATATTCCTGGAACTCAAATACTATTTAACCTGGGTTTAGCTAGCCCCATTGATAGTTAACTTTAAAAAGTGCCTTGGGTGGTAAATACTGCCAAAATTTGAAGACTGGACAATTTACAGCTTGTCACTTTTCTTGAAATTAAAAATGGGTTTGTAAAGAGAATATGTTGATCATGTAATAATTTTTGAACTAAAATGGATAACGGAAAACAAGAAACTGTCAAACGTGCTTAGGGAAACCTACATATATTGAACATTAACCAAAATACTCCACACTGTAAGAGCACAGGCATGAACTTTACAGTGTAATTAATCAAAGGTTCTAGCAACTCTTTCAGAATTTCTCTAGAAAACGAAAGATTCTTTGGAGGCGATTTTTTTTCTCCCTAACTACAATTATGAATCTCTCTCTGTTCCTACATGTACTACAAGGCTTGATTCACTATTTGGCTAAAAACAAACCACTTCTTTTAAAACTGTAGACTGTGATCAAATATATTTAAAAGTTTACATACAAAACACAAAGTATATACATGTACTTTGTTAAGATTGTTCACAAACAAAGCAATTTGTTAAATTCAATCGAAAATTTAGATTTAGAAACAAGATAAGAATCAAACATGTTTTCCTGTGTGAACATAAAAATCTCAGAAAATTTGTAAGGTTCTGATCACAATTTAAATTGCACTAATGTGTGTTTCTGTTTTGGGGAAAAATAAAAGAATATTTGCTGTAACAAAAGTCAACGGAACACTCTGTGTTACAACCAAGGACAGAAGAAGTGAGATAAGAAAATTGACTTCACATATCCTACATGTGAACTGCCATAAAAGGTGACTTTGGATCTCTGTTAAAATGACCGGGGGGTGAAAAGGTTTATGGTGACAATTACCCTAATGATCTCAGTAAGAAGAATAGCCAAGGTGGGTAGAGCTGCACCAAGGAATGCAGCAAAGATACATCCAATGATGATATAATGACACTCAGGTTTATTCAGTCTCAAGATGTCCCAATACGAGAGCTTAGGCACACTTGTGTTGGTTTTCTGTGGAAGAAAGTAAGCAACATCATTATTATAAGCAATATCCCTGCAGTTACAACAATTATGTATTGAATGGGCATATTCATAATACAGTTTCCTGTGTTGTGGATACACAGGCATGATGTAGTACATGAAGCCAAATATTGATTGGTTTTGCTGATTAACAGGACACTTGACTTCATCTTGAGGTATAGAACAGTTATGAGATCACCTCAGGGGAATGGTTTCAACCTTTGCCCCCTCAAATATTTGTTTAACAGATTACACCCACTCAACTCTCTGCATGACTGAAATTCCCAATGCTTTAAAAGCATATTGAAAGAAAGGCAAGAAGTCCTCATTACACAGAGGTTTGCATGTAGACCTCTAGCCATGGAATATGGGGGAAGCCGTCCAACGTACACAAAGTAGAACAATCATTTTAAACAAGACATAGGCCTACTGAAGATTTTTGTCTAGAACACATAGTAAAACACAAGAATGAACAGAAAGCCATAATTATGCCTTGGTTCAAAGTTAGTTTTATGATTGTTATGTTTTCATTTTTTTGGTTTAATTAGCCCTTTCTTTAGACACAAAATACCAATATTTATTGGAAAAACAGCTCAAAGGGCTAGTGATGTCTAATTCGGGCATAACAAACACAAAGGCAAACCTAAATTTCTCTGTAGACATTCATAAATAAGAAATAACATAGGTATACTATGTAGTCTGTTGGTGTATTTAGCAGCATCTCGAAAGCATCAACAAATAGCATTGCACTCACCTCTTTCTTGTGTTTCTTGTTCTTTTTCTTGGTTTTAATGGAAGGCTCCTCCTCTTCCATGTGGACTTTACCATTGCCATTCACTGATATAATGAGTTCATCATTAACACTGCTATACTTAACAGAGTCAGATGATGGTGATGAAGGCACTGAATCATTGATAGAAGACTGACGACCAAGGCTCCTTGCATCATCATCTGAAACAACATCCAAACACAAACCAGAAAATATTCATGGCAATGACCAAGGTTTCCTTCCTTTTTGTTTTCTTCATGTGGAGGAGAGAAACAATTCTCTTGACAAGGTAATGACCAAGCTAATGACCAATGCCGTTAACAGTGCTTTATATTTATAATGCAATGTATTAACATTTAACAACATTCATTACCTTTACATGTATTGACTTAGTACTATTTGCTGAGGGGCGCAGCCCGAAGCAAATGGTACTTTTGGAGTCACCGAGGCCCATAGTTTTAACCAGTACCTCGAAAAGAAGGCATGGTTTATTTGTTTTATATCCTGCATCCCAAATTTATCTTTAAAAAAAAAAAAAAAAAATTGGGGGAAAATTTTTATTAAAGCAGATATTCTAGGACAATAAATGTCCATTAATTTGGTACCTACGACAAGCCTATGTTATTTCGAAGTTGTTAATTTACATAGCATGTCACAAAAGTCTTCTAGCTACTGGATATCCTCAATTGAAATGTCGAAAAATAGCCTCCTCTCTTTGCCTAGAAATTCAGTCACGGAACTGGTCCACTATTTGTGACATAACAACCGGGGACGAGTATATTCACGTACCCGGTTTCAAAGTTTAGTTTCATAACTCTATGTAGAATTCTTCACCTTCCCCTAAAATTTCATAGTATTAATATCAATTCCCCTTTTCAGAATTATGACATAAACATGCCAATGGTGCTCTATTAGTCGACATTTTCATCATGTAATTTTTTTAGTGTGTTGAATTTGGTGAGATGGTTCGTGTGCCCGGTAAAGTAAATCCGGCGTTTTGCTTTGTTCTCGCGTTCGGTCGACTAGCTATATATCTTTACACATATACACGTAGTATACGGTACACATAATTGGTAATGGCTGGAGTGTTTGACCAGCACGATCTTTGTATGGATTTTGAAGAGTTTATGGAGGAACTTGAAAGTAATGAAGGAGAAAGGGACGAGAGTCCATTGTGAGATATTCCAAATTCCGACACCGGTGGTCACTGATCGAGCACGTCATTCTCACTCTCTTGCAATTGCCGATATACAGATACCTAGCGCTCGCACGTTCCACAAGCCGCGGCCGAGAGCGGCGGCCTGGTCTTACCTGCCGATTCCGCTCGCTTCACGAACGTTCGTGCAAATGCCGCATGACTCGCGAATGAATATCGTTCATAGACGTCGTCCGCTAAATACAAGCTTGATCTCGTTCAAGTGTGATATATATATTTAAAACAAATATTTAACTGGTTCTGTATCCTTTTTTGAGGCAGTCACACACATCCATAATAATTACAGTCACAGTTCTAGGCCTATTCGTTTCACAAAACTGCTCCTGTACCTTATCTGATGACAAGATAATGTATATGTAGGCCGCCTATTCATACCTGCATCTGATTTAACCTTGTTTTCCAAGCAGTAAACCCGTCTTAAAACTCTACCAAAAAGGATAATGTGAGGATATAAAAGGAAATCAGCGACTGGAAAACGTTGCTTAGTTATTCTTCATTCAAATAAAAACAGAAAATCTATCACATAAACTCGGTAACAAGAAAAATTCTAAGCTCTGACAGGATAGCATTTACGTGGGCATATCATTGGCATTCACTCATTCACTCAAGAATAGAGGACCCGGCAATTCCGTGCATTTCCGGGTTTCCGACTTCGAGATTTTGGTGGAGTTTACTCGCATAAATTAACTATTCTGAACTTGTTTTGTCGGTTGAACGCCATTTAGTGTTATTCTGGGGGTTAAACGCTTTCTATTGATGCAATTATCTCAATATTTGGGATTATCCTAGAATTTCAGCTTTAAAATTTGAAAAAATTATAATTTTTATTAAAAAAATAAAAAAAATAGAGAAAAAAATATTAGATTTTTAAAAAATTACAAAAAAGAAAAAAAAATTCAAATTGAAAAAAAAAAAATTGAAAAAAAATTTCAACCCCCAAATAGTACTCTCATATAGTACTTCTACTCCCAAATAGTACTTTTTCAGAGCAACATTAAAATAGTTGAAATATTTCTGGTCATGTGTCGAGCTCTCAACCAATCAAAAACCAATAAATTTTTGATGCAGGATATAATAATAACTATGATGATGAGGAAGATGGCAACAACTACAAGTTCTACAACAACAGCAAACGATAACAACAACGATAGTATTAACACATTACTATCGTTGTTGTTATCGTTTGCTGAAATAGTAAAACTCTATCGATGGACACATACACGTTTCCTCTTGCCAAGGTAATGACCAAGCTTTCGAAAACCTTTAGCAGTAAAGTGTTAATACATTACATTGTCATGGCTACGACCAAGGTTTCTTCTAGTACCATCTACAAGAGAAACATTTGAACTACGTCAGTGGGATTACATTCATACTACCATGGTGGATTAATGCTACATAAAAGGCATTGAATCAATGTGTCATATAGGATGCTTAAGGATAAATATACATATTTGGGGGTTGTAGACTAGGTCGTTCAAAGTTTGACACCCTGGAATAAGACATTTGTAACTGACCACTACAAAATACTATATAGACTTGTAAAGGGCGTACCACTCAGAATGGATTCATCTTGCTTTTTGAACATCTGCAGTGTGACAAGTTGACGGTAGATACTCTCCTTGTTCATGAGCTCCTTGTGGTTTCCTGATTCGGCTACATGACCTTCCTTGATCACAAAGATGAGATCAGCATTCTGTACTGTAGATAGACGGTGGGCAATCACCAGGGTGGTTCTTCCCTCTTGGGCCTAAACATAGTGGGAAATGAGGCTAGAAGTAAATATGTCCTAACATTCTATACTGGATTTCTCCTCTCTCTCTCTGTCTCTCTTCATCTGTCTCTCTCTCTCTCTCTCTCTGTAATCTACCAGATGATTATATCAAAGTTAGATCTACGTTGGTGATTAAACTGTGGTTAGCTTAACTCTAATCCCTATGATTGACCCAATCTTCAAATGAAAATATTTGTATTTCTATTTGAGTTCACAATGACTCCAGACATCTGATAGCAATGGAGGAACGATGTCTCTATCTACTACTTACTACAGATAAATTATTTACCTTGTCTAGAGCTTCCTGTACTAGTTTCTCACTCTCACTGTCCAGGGCTGATGTAGCTTCATCAAGGAGTAAAATCCTTGGGTTCCTTACTAGAGCTCTGGCAATGGCTACTCTCTGTTTCTGGCCTCCAGACAGCTGAGCACCACGTTCTCCTACCGTGGTGTCGTAGCCCTGGAATAGGAGACAAAAGAATAAAAACAGACATTAAAAAAACCGATGATGGTATACATTTTTCACATTGTGGTCATGTATAATAATAGCCCCCTCTAGTAAGAAATGTGTAACAGAACCTGTCTAGAAATACCATCTGTTTGTAGTGGACATGTTGATTGCATTCCTTGTGTAGACTTAACAGACATATTTAACTTAAACAGTTTTTACTACAGTGTCCCAATTCAGATCAGAATACTCTACACAGATCAGAATACTATACAGAGTATAGTTAACCTGGTCATTTGACTGGGCACTCAGTGCTTTCTCCACTCCCTGGGGACCATACCAGTCAGATACCACAGGAACAAGAATGCCTGTGGACCTTTCTATTTATTTCTATGAATAGAGCATACCTTAGGTAGAGATGAAATAAACTGATGAGCATTGGCTTTCTTGGCAGCTTCTACTATCTCAGCATCACTCACGCCTTCATGTCCATACTCAATGTTCTGCCTTATACTACAGTTGAAGAGGGTGGGTTCCTGGCTCACCACACCAATGTTCTCTCTCAGCCACGTCACATTCAGGTCACGGATGTCAATTCCATCTATGCAAACCTGTACAGAAATTGAGCAGAGGGAGATGGAGATGTAATACAATGTCATTTTCTGTAAAACCAGAATATCCTGTGACACAAAACTTTTACAAAATGTTAAGAACAGCCATTTTGTGGACAGAAATGTTCACACTCCTTGTTGTGATTCAGCAGTCTTTTGGCATTAGCTCTTTTGCAAGGCTCAATCACTCATAAAATTTTCTAGTTTACAGTAAATTGTGACAGCATTTAGCATTGGCAACACTCATAAATTTCGCAAAATCTATTGAGAGTCTAATATGTGAACAGTATATCTCCTAAATCATTTGTATCTCAATGCAAGATCACTATGAAAAGATGTTGCATCCAACTCGACTTTCTGACTGCTATAAGGAAAATTGTATATTATATGATATATCAAGGCTCTATGCAAATACAATATGCAATTCAATATAATAAATCAGTCAGAGTTCAATGCAAAAGCACCTCTCAAACCAGGAGAACCAGTTTGAGGCATCAAACCATCTAAAATCATCTCTATAAAAACAATTTTCATGGACTTGTGTTTAAGCAACAAAAAATTTAATTTCCATTGAAACAAAAAATACAATAGAAGGTTACCTCGCCCGACGCATGATTGTAGAAGCGTAGCAGCAACTTGACCATCGTTGACTTCCCGCACCCACTTGATCCAACCACGGCAACTCTTTGACCACTGTTGACCTTCATGGATAGGTCACGAAGGACAGGTACATCTTGTCTGATTGGATAGCTGAATCTTACATTACGGAATTCAATATTACCCTCTATTGACTTGGGCTTCATTCCCTTGTCTTTTCTCTTGTCAATCTCTGGTTCCTGTAGGTGACACAACATTGTAGAATATTTAATATTTTTTTCCAAATATGCTTTAAAAAAGTACTTCCTTACATCTGTAAATGCAGTAAATAGGATGAATCATGCATATATTTAGATCTTAATACCTGAAGAAAAAAAATTATAAAGAGCATTCATTATCGGAACAAAACCAGGGTACCTTGTTAGAGAGTGAGTGAGCCTGCAAGACCTAAAGATGTATATTGCTAATAAATGAGAACAACAATGATGGAGCAAGATGTGATCTAAACAAACTGCCCATATGATGGATATATCCTCATAGCAACTGCAGAAAACAAGAAGCGCTGTAACACTATATTCATGGGTTACATGAGTTAGCGCCTTTCTGCCAAGAGCACATGATATGTGCTATATGAGGGACTAGAAACCTGTTCCATTCCTACTTGGGTGTTTTGATAAATACTCACGCTGTCGATAACATCGTAGATGGCGACAGCTGCTCCCCTAGCTGATGCTATGGCATGAACTGAAGGCGTCAAGTTACCGATAGATGCTGATCCTGACCAGATACAGAAGAATACAGTCACAACATCACCACCAGTGATTCGACCTTCACTCACCATCTTAGGACCATACCTGTCAAAAACAAACAACATTCTTTACATTACTAACCCTTTAATTGGTGTGAGCATTTTTACCCATTAAATTCTAATGTTGTACACAATTTTGGAGATTAGAGAAAAGCTTGTCTTTCTTCATGAAATTCAAAATGGGTTTAAAAGGAAATGCGAGGTCTAATATCATGAAAAGGTTGGTTTATTGAGGTGAACATGACAGAAGCCTGCTGATAAAAATGAAAGAATATCATTTTAGGAATATGATGAGAGGAATTAGTTGTATTTAACACAAATATTATTCATTACATTACCAGTCAGGACAATTACACCCGAATGACAATTACCCCCTTTTCAAGAGGGATAATTATCCTCTGGGGATGTTTTCCGTGGGGGTAATTGTCCCGCTGGTAATTGGCCGGGGGGTGATTGTCCAGGGGGTAATTGTCCTAGAACCGTCAGCCACAAGTAAAATAATATATTTTGCGAAAAAGAAAAATGGAACCTTGCATAACTTTCATTTTAAACAAATATAGGAAGTAGCTCCCATTTCGATAAAATAGTGGAAATGGATAACTACTCTCTACAGCAAATTTCTTTAATTGTAAGAATTAAGCTTAAACTTACCACAGTGACAGAGCATAAGTACATGAGTAGAAGAGATAGCTCATCCCAATGCCTAATCCACTAGTGATGCCCTTCTTGATTCCTGCTGCCTTCGCAGTCAAGAGCTCCTTCTCATATCTACAACAAAGATAGAATACATACATGTACTAGTCCTCAAAGAACTTACAAGGACCAAGAACACTTAAAGGAAGCCCCAAATCCATTTTGTCACATTTCCTTGATTTGAATTATTATACATGTACCGTATTTATAATCACAAGGTGCTGCAAACCTTAATTCTCCTGAAGCAGAGCAGCAGGCAAATACGAGGCAAAACATTTAGCTCTCTGTCCCAATTAGTTGTGGTCTGTGGATACCTTGTTGGAATGTGAATCATATGGTTGGGGGTTCAAGTCCCGCTGTGGCACTAATGTCTTTTGTCAAGATATTAATGTAAGCTTGCAACTCTCCACCCAGGTGTAGTAAATGGGTACCTGGTAGGAAGAAATTCCTTGAGTGCTTGAGCACCTTATCATGATAGCTTGGCTAAAGCCAGGGTAATAATATGGTTGGAGTGCACTCAGGGAGAACAGTAATAATACTGATGGGGCTACCTCGATAAACAAGACATATTATTATCATTATTATATTTATAACGATCAATTAATGATTGCAGAAAACACTGTGTAACCTCATTGCTTGTAGCGTGATAATGTAGCATTATTGCATCATAACTGCTCCACCATACAAAGCTCATTTAAATTACCTTTTTGTCTCAACCCCGTCCCTATTGTAAGATTCCCTATAATTACATGTACACCCCGTAGTCGTGTCAGATGCTTATAATGATTAAGGAATATAATCTAGCATGTTTGAGCTCACCTTTCAAGCTCCTTCTTCTGTCCTCCAAATGCCATCACAGTGCGTATACATGAGAGCACTTCCTCAGCAACACCACCAGCTTGCGAGTAAGCCTGCATTTCTTGTGTGGTCATCACTGATATCACCTGTCAAAGCCATAGAACAGTATTACCTTACAAGATAAACACTCTTAAGATATGTCTCTTGCAATTCAGGTGATCATCAGGGTTACCATCTAGATGAACTAAGTACCCAACTGAACGATTTGCATTCAAACACTTCAACATATTTTGCCTGAGCAATGTGAGGTGAAAAAACAAAGAGATAACCCTTCTTAGGAACATTTTGTGAGTCTGAATGTTTTGTAAAGTACATGTTCAGTATCTCACACATACAGACACTGACACATTCCTGAGAATTGCCTGGATCATGTCTAACAAATGGATACACTGTTATTAAAGACCGGTCCAGGGTAGTGTTTCACAAAGACTAAGATCGACTTTAAGTTGGACTTAACTATGGCAGGCCGTTCATGCCACTGTTTTCTTTCACCATTTATTGGCATTGGTCTCTTAAGGGACGTACAAATGGTCACAAATCTACAGAATTTACATTTTTTGATAATTCATTATTGAAGGAAACAATATTATCTAAGGATCATAATGGTGAGAGCAAACAGTGGCATGAACGGCCTGTCATAGTTAAATCCAACTTAAAGTCGATCTTAGTCTTTGTGAAACACTCCCCAGGAGTGTAGGCCTAATTCTATTCCAAGAAGTTTTTTTTTTCTGCCACATTCAAAGAAGTTACCTTGAGCTCATTAGAAGTCACAAAGTTTGAGCTGACCACCTAGAATTATCAAAATAGCTCTATCATACAGAAAGAGAAGGGCATTGGATAAATTAAGGACTACACTATCTTGTCCTTATAGTGCCTTTCAAAGTACATGAAAGTGGTTTTGTTTATTATTTTGTTTAATTTTGATTATATTCTGGTAGTCTTAAAAATACTATGTCCCTTTTGCAGCCAACATCAAATTCTATAGAACTTTGCAGGAATTATGAATATGTCATGTATGTCCTATCTGTAAAATTTAAACGTTAGCAGTGTCCTAATATTCAAATTATGCAAGGAAACCCGTTTACTTGCTAGACTTCACTGTCAGACACTATATTGAGTGACTGACTGGCTTTTTCATCTTTGGTAATAACATACATAAAATGAGCTGTAAAGAGTACATGAGCATTTGTCTACATCAATAACCCACTTCTTGTAATGGCCAAAATTAAACTGATTGAATCTTTGTGCAGCATAAAACGTACGACCATTCGATACAATGGTCTGAAAAGTCAGACTATTACTTACTGGCTCTATAGCTCCTAAGTCGATTCGACAACTAATAGTCGTTATTTTCCCACTTAAAGACATTTTCAAGCCCCCTTTTTTAGGGAAGTTCTAAATTAGTATTGTCTTTCAAATGCCGTTGGAATTTAACCTTTTCATTTTTTTGGCCTGCAAATGGGACATAGTACTTTTAAGGTAATGGGCCAAATGCGCGGCCACTTCTGGCCTCGCATTTGGCCTTTTGCGCATTTACAGTGCTAGGCCGGATGCCTGCCCGGCCCGGCCTTTTTGCTCACTGTTAACAGGGTCTAAGATTCAACAGAGGAACACTTAGACAGACCTCAGACTAGCTTCCTTTGCTAAACCCAATTATAAACAAAAGCTTCAGCCTAGCAATTGCTTTAGATTTTAGTAGAGTAAGGGTCATTGTAGCCCAAACAACCCTATATCTAACACTACAACATCAGACTTTGATTCATTTGAAAGCATTGGTAACATGTCTTTATTACATTATGGGGGTTTATAGTACTAAGCAACTATCAATGACTATTTAATGCTCTTGTAACTTCAAGACATGCACTTTTGATGTAAATCTCAGACTACATGTACATGTACCTTCACACAGCACCCCAGCGAAAATGAAATCCAAAGTGTAAATAAAAACCAATGGTGCACCAAGGCATAAATGAGTCATCATAGATGTAAACAGAAACAAAGTGTCTTCAATGTTCACTTTTACATATTGTGTGTTAAGAGTCAGAATAAAGTTAATTGTGTAAAATAATATGAGTCTTTCTGTCTCTCAGCTGATGAAATATATACCCAGGGGTGGAGGTCAGGTGGCTACTCTCCTCAATAAATGCTTGGTTCTCTTCTAACAAATTGTGACCTATCATTCATTTAAAGACCGTATCCGATGAAAATACAACCTTATATCAATGGAAAGCTGAATGAACATAGAATACAAATATAAAGGAATAACAAATATTTGCCTTTTCAGTATTGCACAAAAGCAAATTAAAACCTCATTTTCCACCCCCGTCTAAATTATGAGTCAACAGGGGTCAAATTTGCTGCAGTTATGGTGACAACATAACATGTGGACCTGATCGGCTCACCTATATGGCTGAGGCAATGAGCCATGCAAAGTTATTGTGAATATGCATCTACATGAGATGAGTCGATAGCTACATGTAGCTTTTAAGTCAACAACTTCTGATTTTCAAAGCTTTAGATTTCTAGTTTACAGAGAACTGTTACTCTTCCGACATACATTAATATAGCACATAATTGATATCATTGTAATCTATGGCTTATAAGCTTCCTATTGATATATGATTCATCTATTTATTTTTTCACTTCCGACAGGATCTCTTTATGGTTTTTAAGCTGTTTTAGCCGTTGTGGTTTTTGAGGTAGTTTACCATCATGTCTGAAAGAAGGTATGGTACAGGTAGAAAGTAATACTTACATGAGCCATAAATCCACTGGATAGGACTAAGACAGGCAGTACCGCCATGATAACTATTGTAAGCTCCCAACTAACAGTAAAGGCAAGTATGAAACCTGAGATGGAATAAGACAAAAAAATTTATTGAAATGAATATCATCCATATTAATCATAATGACACATATTTTATTCATATTTCAAGTCTGCACTTCGGCACACTTAATATTTACAACTTTATATTGAATGTAATCATTTTATTCTCAAAATGCTATTTGTGATATTCCAAGGTATACATATACTGCCAAAATATTTTTAAATCATTACAAAAGCAATGCATTTATATAAGGCTTTGCCATTTTTACTCCAAAAAGTGATATTTGTCCAGTTCATTCAATTTTGGAAAATGAAAGATTACATAATCTTTGATGGTGCACATGCTACAAGTGCTGGGTCTACAGTGTAGTTGAGCTGTACCCCTAATGGGGTACATGTACATGTATGAGAGAGAGTACAGTCATAATCCTTAAATGTGTCAATATTATTTGCAATAGTTTGTGGTAAATTTAAACAAAATTTTGCAGTTATTCAGATATGCATAGATGTATATGGGGGCACAAGCCATACATTTTATATTTATAATGTGAAATAGATGTGATTCTAAATCATCAAATACATCACATTTTATGGTATCAACACACTCTTATTCTAAATGCTTGTATACAACCATTGTCTTCATATACAGTAGCTACATGTAAGCATTTCATACACAAACAGTAATGTAGTTCTTTAATGCTAGAGCCAATATGCTATAAACTGATTAGAAGTTAATACAAGGGTTAAGTACACATACATGTACTGTAGGCATCATACCAGTTCAACCTATGAGATAGAATTATGCTGGTACACTTAAGTACGGTTTAATTCAAAGGACACAGTGTATATTGAAGGTATTAATTAACATTTTACTTGGTCATAGATCGATGTAGATGAATTTCGTGTACCGGTAAGAGTGTCACCACCCAAACAAATCCACAAACTTTTGTTTACAAATGATCAATGTAACTAAATACCAAAGGAAAATCAATAACAATTTTCAACAACAAACCAGAAAACTTCTGTACAAATTAATCACTCTATAATGATAGATTTCACCATATCTAGAGGAGAAATTTCAAAAGAATTTCATACTATAGCCAAAACTATGTAACCCTGTTTCCCAAAACAACTCATGACTTTGGAGTCAAAATGGTGGTGTTTTTGTTTTGTTGGGTTTTTTTTCAAAAGTTCAATAGCGCCGCCAAGAAATTTACTGTAATCCCCCCAAAATATTGTCCCTGATATAACTACAGTGTACCAAAGCAAAATTTAGAATAACCTCAGTCAAAAATAACCTAAAATTACACATGCTCATTTTTTTTGAAGAATTAAACCGTAGGGCCTACATGTATAAATTAAAACTGACAAATATCACTATATAGTACCTGTATATACAGTATACATTGCATGATAAACATGGGTGAATGATTCACTGTTCATTTAAACACATTGAAACTACAAACCAAAAGCTGTTGGCATCATCATAGCTTATGTTTCAAACATAGTTTACATGTACATAGTCATAGAGATGGACTCTTAGACGACAGACGGTACGTTAAGGTTATGTACATGGGATATAAATCAGGATATCTGTAGTATTCATTTAATTCATGAGGAGCATGCCATATGGTGTACTGTACGTGCAGACTAGAATAACCATTTATAAGCATTGTTATCAGCACCATAGGCCTACTGATAATGTTCAAGCACTCTGCTTGATTATAGATATGGCATGTACATGTGCATTGGACTGTCTTTCATGATAAAATCATTTTTTAATTTTTTAAACAGACCCATATCTTGTAGATGTTCATGATTTTAAAAAAGTTTTTAAAAGAAAAAGAAAAAATCTCAAATGGAAAAAGGTACACTCAAATTGAAGAAGTAATGGTGATTAATGAATATAACTAGAAAAATATAAACAAATATACTATTTGTTAACATTTATTTAGTGCCATTTCTGCATTAAAAGAAATATAACTTATTTTTTTAATATAAATTAAAGAATCAAGAAAATAACTCACCTGCAATGATTTGTCCTAAAAACTGAAGAAAGATGCCTACATTCTCTCCATAACCAGACTTCACTTTCTCTATATCACTGTACGAGGTCAAAATTGAAAGAAAAGTGATAGTTACATAACGGGTGAACATATAGAAATGAGAGACATATACGGTGAAAGGAGAGAAAACATGGAGGGAAATGTACACAAAAAGACAGGAGGGACAGAAAGATATAGAGTGGAAAATAAACAGATGAAGAGAGACGAAGAGGGATGGGAAAATGAGGAAGAGAGGAATAAAAAGCAGTGACAGAAAGAGAAAAGAGGATAAAAAAGAAGATGAAAGTGAGAGCACTTTCTAATTACATCTACAAAGCTTTGATTTCTTGGATTAATGTCCCAATCATATGTATGAGGGAGATAGCTTTTCATTGTAACTTTGATTATCTTGTAATGTTGCAAAGTGGGCGTTCACATGTTCATGAATTTTTCATGTTAAATCAATTGGACCATTTGTAAATGTAAATGAATGAGCAAACTATGAAAAATCTATTTCATTATCAATGTGTTCATTTACATGGTATTGATAAAACAATTTGATATCTCTTACAAGATATACAGTTCATTTCTTAGATGAAAAAGTTCAGAAAATGCAACCATTTTTACATTCACATTTTGTACTGGTACTGTTATAGTTAGTGAACTATTGATGAAAAAAATAATTGCACAAGTTTTTCATACATTTACATGCCTATTCTCATACATGTACACATCATCATTACTTTCTTCTTTTTTTAAATGGAAATTCAACTCAATTACTTCAGCTAAGTTAACTGATACAAGTGTACCACACATTTCCCACATACTTCAGCCTGAATTTTCTTGGGGTTGGTATACAACAGATCAAATTTAAAGTAGTAATGAGTTATGAGTATTTATAATTGGAATTGGAATTTGATCTGCATCCAACCAGCAGGTGAAAGTGATGGCAGACAATGAAATGAAAATGATTAGTGTGTTTTAGAAAAAGACACAAACAAGTACAGGCATGTAGGCCCCTTATGTGTATCCTAAAACAGTCATGTGAATCCTGATCAAATAATTTGACTGAATTATTGTGAATGAATACCCAGAATTGATGAGACATGGACTGCAGCTCTTTGATTGGTAAAAAAAAGAGAAATAATGATTTTTAGATACTTAATATTTGTTTTATTTATGAAAATTTATAAAACAAATGAAACACTGCTCTGGTTTCATGCATTAATGGAAATAAAACACCCTCGGTAAGTCCTGAATTTCCAGTTTACTCCATGCATTAATTTCAACAAATGAACTCTTAGCTGTGTGTTGAATTAATGCATACCGTTACGTCTACTAGTTCTAGGAGCTCCATGCATAATGTACATGTATGTATACAGCCTATTTTGACCCTACACTGTGGATAGGCACGGGCATTCTGATAACTAGTGAAGAGATGTCTTCTGTGTAAATCCTTAACCACTACGGGAATACCTACACGTACATGTATGGTCAGCTATGATTACTCTTTTTTTGATATCCTGTTTTGTTATGACTCTATGTTATCTTGTATACAGAGACACCAGTCTTGGTTTTACCAAGACTGGAGCCTCACTAGATGGACTGTTAAACCACCTCTGGAGGTGGTTTAGTTTTGTGCGGGTCGAAGGCCAGATGGGACTGTCCCTCCTTAGTTAGACTGGAATCGAGCATTCAAATTGAAAACCGTCTAGCATCAGTTTAAATATTCTAATACATGTACATTAAAAGTAAATGCAGGAACAACCCAACTTTCTCAAAACTGATAATAAATAAATTTCACCTACATGTATAGATTCATCTGACTATACACAGAATGTAATTTTAAAGATTTATATGGTATGTTGGCAGCAATTGTTACACTGTCAATACCACTGGCATCTATGTTCAAAGTCATTGGCATTTGGCACTTTGAGGTTTTAATACAGACAAGAGTAAACAGAATGCTCACTGGCTCATAACGCTTCATTGTGGTAAAGAATGCTAAATCTGCAACAATTGTGAAGAAAAAAAATTCCAAAGCTGGTTTGAATGAATAGTCTCCAATACATGTAGTTTGAATAAATAGTCTCCAATGGTCTCCAATCACTAATATAAGGCACAATTTGACCAGAAATGGGCTTCACTGAGCTTCTTTGTATCTGCATTATGTACAATACTGTGTAGGCATATATACTGTATGGCATCAATCCAGTGCCCTTATTTTGGAGGGAAACAATTTTTGAAGAGACTACCAGTATGGTTGCTTTAATCATATTCAAAGTGTGGGAGTCTTACATGTTTACAAATTCAATTGTTAGCCTTGGTTGATAGGAGCCAGTCTGCTAGATCTAAAAGCCTTATCTTAGAAAACAGATATGACTTCAAACAGAACATCTCCTGAAGGCTTATTAACTTTGTCAGTGTTACTGCATAAATTATGCTGCATCCAGATTTGATCTTGCTCTCTCTCTCCTGAAAGATTTTGAAATACTCTTTCTCTTTCATAATTCTTAAGTATCTTTCACAGTTCCAAGGTGGACAAATGTTGTATATATCTAGAAGAGAGTTAGTTCTAGGAGATGAATTGCATGTTTTTGCTAAACTGTAAGAGTGATTGTTTGATTTGATCTTACTCTGAAAGCTTTGAGGTGATTTCTCCTGTCTGATGAAAATCAAACCAGCTGATTTCCTGATGCAGGATAGAATGAAAGAATGCCTTCCTGAGACGGTTAGTCTGCCGTTCCCCCGTCAGTCCAAATGATGCAGTCTAATAGAAAACACATAAATACAGGATCAACTTTATTGTAACACTTAATGAACAAACAAAAAATGCATGTACATGGCTTAACATATTAGCTACATGTAACAGGCACCCAAGACACATGGGCACCACAATCTAATTCTGGACCCCCTAATTTTCAAGTTTTCACATAGGGCTCATGCATACAGGTGTACATACTGTAAATGTAGGGTACAGTTATGAAAAAAAGACGTTTTATATTCAAAAGTTTCTAGACCATTTCTTATACACTATTTCTCTTACCACCAAATTGTGAAATCAACTTTAATGTTCACAATTGGAGCAAACGCTATAAAAAAGCTACACTTTTTTAATCATGAACAGTGAGCGATACAATGGATCCATCTCTACTTGTAAACATGTGAATTTTCACAAACAGGTACATTAATTTTTTTTTTTTTTATACATGTAGCTAAACCGTCCATGGTCAGCCACAAAAGAAAATCCAACTCTTTTGGTTTCAAGCAGTGGTTTTAATGACTTTAAATTATTTTAAAAAATCAGAGACTTAAATCAAATTTTCTTGATTAATTCAATGAAAGCAGTGTTGACATTTATTTATCATACAACAATAATAAATGCCAACACTGTACTTAACACCAAGAAATCAAGTTAGGTTAGAAATCATGGATACATGTCCACTAGCAGCCCTTCTGTATCTCTTAGTGTATTCTGCAATTTTGGAAGTCATTTTGGAGATTGAGAAAAATTGAACACATAGGATGTACATATATCAATAAAATTGCGTGAAAAATAGAAGTCCAGATAACGCATGCCTTTGATGTCTTATGCATCTAACAGTGTGGACTACGCTGGTTTTGAGCTTGGTCTACTTGAATTAGGTGAAGGTTGGCCTTCATAAATAATCTTGGACTAAGTAGCTTTGTTGAGCTTGACTTTACATGTAGACCAAGCTAATTTTCAGTAGAATATAACTTTGCTCTTTTAGCAAACCCACATAGAAATGTGAGTAGACTAAAAAGAAGTTATCATGTCCTCTATTGCATTGACCAAGCACCCATATGCTTGTGTTTAGATTGTTCCTTACAAGACCCTTTTGAGATGTATATCTACACGTATTATTCACCAGTGTGGGCAGCTGCTTATCTGTGTACTAATCATTTGTCTAGGCCCATTGCCATTTTATATTAGGACTTAAAGAGAAGGTTGAGTTCTTGGAAGAGGTGAAAAAGAATTTGTGAGCGTTATCATTGTTATTATGCAAGTGTGGACGAACATCAGATTAAAATGTTCCCTGAAAAGCATGGCTCTTCAAATGCCTTAATATTCTAAATATGGCATGTAACAGCATAAAAATCTGGACGGATTTTTATGCCACATGTTCGTGTAGTCCTATATATATCTTTCTGTGTACAGTGCTTGTAACTTTAGCAAGACTGGGCCAAATTTCTTATCATTTTGATGATTCCAGAACCTTGCAGTACACATCAATACTTATATGCTATATGATCAAGCTTTTGTGATCGATTCCACACTGTTTCCTGCACAATGCAATCGCATGGCCAGAACTCAACTTTATCTTTAAGTCAATATAATCTGATTAATAGTACAACAAACACACCTTGAGAAAAATGTGTCAACACTGTCTCAAAGGAATGGATACGCTTCTGACTTAAATTGGTTTAAACATACATATATATATATTATATATAATTCAATTTGGATAATCCTCCAAACGTAAGTCTTAAAAATACATTTCTGATAGTTTAAAGTTAAATTCCATTTAATTTAAAGAGATACTTTGTATGGCAACTCTTTAATACTTATTCACAATGCAGCAACTGACTCCAAACACTGCTAGTGGGAAGAAAAAAACATTACTTCCATAAGCATAGTGTGCATCAAAAATCTGTAGATGATTAAAAATGGATCATAGAGTAAGGAACTAAGGATGAGGGACATTGTTACAGGCACCATTTCTTTTTTGTTTAAACCCAACTTGGCTTGCATTTGCACATTCTACAATTTTTATTTCTGTCATTTACTGCAGCATGTGTGATCAAGGCTGTACTCAAAGAACCCTTGGAGGGTTCACTGAACTCACCTGGATGTATGACGAGATCATAACAGACAGACCAACCAAGGCAAAACGTATACAAGACTCCTGAACGCCCTGCTCAAACTGATCTGACACTATAAGAACACCTTCATCAGCACTACTAGGAAATTGTAATAACGTTCTTGTAGTGTGCATGGTTACATTATCTAAGTCTGTTAGCGTTACATTGGCTGTGTTGAACATAATAAAATCGTCCAGCATAATTCCAAGGAATAGGTAGAGGATAGGCCATGCTGATCCATTGGCTAGGGCCCCTACAGCACCAAAGACGACAAGGAGCCAGTCTAGTCCTGTAGCATATCGGTACTGTGAAGTGGGAGACAAGAATGAGGGATACGTAGAAGCACAGCATGATCACAACCAAACAAATATATTTACATCATGTCTGATTTGACATGTACATAATGTGAATAAAGATAGACCACATTTTGGAAATATCAGTATGACTCTAGTAAATGTTCATGAAAGCTAATGTGGAACCCTGGCTATACATACATATACATGGGCTTAGGAGTTATTCAGTGTTAAGGTATACCGGTAGTATTATATTACTTATACTGTACATTGTAAGTTCATGTGAAGACCATTTTTCTATGACTACAGCTTTATACCAGAACTGCCTACAAACATCTGACTACATTCATTACATACAGTGTACATGTAGGTGATGTCAATTTTGGCAATAAACCAGCAACATTATCTTTAACTACTGTATTTAAAGTGACTCGGTAACATTGTTGAAGAATGATGAAAAAACTGCGTAATTTTTGTATGAAATGTTGCTTATTATTTTCCTTCTACTGTACTAACGCCACGTTCCTCATACACTCGCTAACGTGCTTTTTTAACTCTGTTTTACTGCTAGACAATTTTTTTCTGTTCGAAAATTATGAATTAAGTTATGAATCTAGACTAGGTCTAGAATTATTATTAATTGTCTAGCAAGTAAAACAGAGTTAAAATTAGAGGCCTAAAGTAACAGCTATAGAGCCCTTCATGCATCCCCATCCAGTGTGTTGCGATACTGATAGGCTTATATTTTTGTAGCTTCCCAACATTAATTGTCAATTTATCTCTCCAACTTATAAATTCAGAAGCAAAATCTTATTAAAGAAAAGGTCAAGTTGTGACAAAGTAAAAAAAATTGCTTTCTCGCTCTTTTCATTCCTTTGTGGAAGAATACCAGAAAAACAATGTTATGATTATGGCAGGGATTTTTCTTTAAAACTGCCCTCATATTAGTTCTATCAAAACTTAAGCCTTAATTTCTGAAGTCACATGTGGAAGTATTCTAGCATAACTGTGTGCAGTGCTGTTGTATGTAGTTTTCAGCAAGATTACTGTACATGTAAGTTCATGTTGTTTAATCATTTTGATGATTCCAAAACCCCATGAAATACAATTTTCCCTATCAATTATAATCAACCTTTTCCAAAAACTTATAGATACCGTAGTCTCTGTTGTGATTTTATCACATGACAAGAATTCAACTGTACCTTTAAACAAGATAAGTGATATTGACACATAGGACAACCAGGAAGAAAACACTTTGGTGAAATGTATGTGGCTTTAAGAAAGACAGAATGACAGATACGTCATACATCATTTGTTTTATGGTCACTTTCTATCAGGCCACCTTATAGATATACGTATACAACTATACATGAATATTACAAGTACAATGTATACATGCTTGTCCATGTCCTTTCATTCATCTTGAGTACCAGCAATTTTTACTTTCCAATAACTTTATGATTATTAAAGAGCAAGTCATCCTGCTCCTTGAATACCGAACTCAGTACTATACTCAACCCATTGTCTACTGAATTTTCTCATTCCCATAGACTTAACACAGAGACCACCCAGACGACCCAGTAGTCCCAGTAGACGATGGGTTTGATTTATAAATATTGCTACATGTGTACAGCACTGCTGCAAAGTCCATTTAATCCATACCAGAACTGTGTCTGCTTTTTAATAGTGACATTTTTGCATTCTCTTTTGGTCCAGAATGATTGGAATAAGATATTATACTGTACATAAGCAAAAAGAGCTAAAATCACAGACAATGTTGAATTAATTTCAATGCAGTATGTTGTGCCAATCTTGAATAAGAGTGGTTCAATTACTAATCAGTAAAGTGTCTAAGTTGTTAATGTGCGTACGTTAGGTAACTATAAAATCACTATTTTTGTGTACAAATTTTCCAGTTAAATTTAGCGATTTTCCCCTACATTGGTTTATTTAATAAAAATTCTTATTTTATTACAAGTTTCATTAAAATGTCTTCATATTCAAAACATGACAAGAAAAGAAAATTTCTACAATTCTGGACCAAACATTGGTGTCTTACATACTGTACATGTACATGTACATGTACATTAGTGTAGTCCCTTATACATGTACATACAACGCTGTGCACGGTGTACAGTAGTTTTCACAAGATTTAATAAATTCGGTATTGTTATGATTTCATGAACCCCAGACTCTTGTTCCTATTCACAAGATCAAGCACTCATAATAATTTTTGTAGAGACTCTTTCACAATGGAATCACATGACCAGTACTACCTTATCTTTAAATTAAAAAAAAAAAAAAAAAAATTGGTGCTTCAGAGAATATTTTGCCTTGCTTAATACGATATGATTAAGGTAGTTACAAGGATAGTAAATGGTGGATTAAAAAAAATGACATTCACAGAAATGCAACCTGCATTACATGTGAAGAGAAATAATTAAATAGCAATGTCTGCTTTTTCCCAATTATACACTGGTTACATAATAGCTAAAGTCTAAAGAGAGGTCAACCCAACAGATGGATTAGGGTTTCATTATGTAAAGGTCTCATGAGATTGCCTAATACCTACATCTATCCAATCATAAAGCCAGAGTAAGTGGACAAAATTATATTACAGCTGTGCATATTAACTGGATATTAATGGATTCTGATTCTGGGGATGAACTTAATCTCATTTCAACAAAGATCTTTGCAAAAAATAACTGAAATGTTTACAAATGGATTTTGATAGGGATCATGAACTTCAGTAATGACTTCCCTTATGACTTATGAAAGGTTATTACTTGATTTGTAAATGTATTCTATAAACCCTATCTTTGTCAGGGGTCTATTTGACACTTTTCTTATGGCCTTTATATTTATAATGAGGATCACACAACTGTTCATAAACATCAAATGAAAATTTGGGAAACATACACATAGTTTACACATAGTATACAATTTACTATCATTTGATTTACTTTTTTTTAATCCCACTACAACAACAAGTATACAGTCTTATTTTCAGATTTTATACAATAATCTATAATACTGGTTAATAATATCCTCTTTGGAGAGTCACTACAAAAACATTATACTACATGTAGTTATATCGTTCATTATATCGCCAAGAGTGTTGACAGACATGAGCGCAATACAAGAACCCACTATTAATTATTATCATTATTATTAAAAATTATCCACTATCCATTGCCTTCAATTTAAAACTTGAACATGTATATAAGTAATGTGATCACTTACCAAACTAAGAAAGGGAACTTTACGAGGTACTTTAGTTCTGTTTTGTTGCGGCCTGAAAGAAGAAAAAATGAACAAAAATATATAATCAGATGAGGTGTCATGATGTTATCAGTGCAAGTACAGAACTCTTAAGAAAAGTGAAGAAATATTGGCTACAACCTTTATGGCAAGCTTATCACATTCACTGATTTTTCACAGAATTTTAACCCCTTCTAACAATTCTCTCAAATTCATGTGCAGTACATTGTTTTATTTCTTCAGATACTTATACTTTATAAAGTAATGCTTTCAATTTTTAATCACATTTCACATTTTTTATAACAGTCAAGCTACAAGTCTTTGTGTACCACTAATAATTCAAAACACAAGTATGCCATTATCCATTGCAGCTGTAGTTTAGGGTACCTCTCTTTATTAAACTCATAGCACCGGGTTGTTGAAAATGACAGGCAATGCACTTGTAATGGTACTGTTGTGATCTGAATTAAGTATTGATACACAAAGATTCTGTTGGCACCTTATTTGTAAAATGAGTACAAATAAAGAATGCAAAGCATTAATTTTTACAAAATTATTCAAGATATTTCATGAAATTTGCTACATATAAATTTCACATTCTTCAAATTTACATTGTGCAAATTTCAGTCCGATACAAGTTTTGGATTATTTGCAAAAAGCATTGAAATATGTCTTTGTTTTGTTTTGTTTTATTTTACTTTGCTTTTCTTTGCTTTTCTTTACACCTAGTACCTGAAACAATTGAATACTTGTAAGGTATATATTTTTAGGATCTGAAATTTAGTATGAAATATCCTTCTGAGGAGCTACACATGTACAGTGTACATAAAGATACATGTAGTTTCAAGAAGGGATTAAATGCATGAACATGGATGAAAAACCTCCTTCTGTACCATTTAAACTATTCAAGTTTTTTTAACTACCTACATATACATGCTATTCCAACCAATCGCCACTTTTTTTTCTTCAACAGGATTATATTCGCACAATGAGCACTAATTTTTTTTTTTTTGCTCAACAGGGGGGTAGAGTACTATTTTTTTATTTTATTCAACCCCCCTTTGAGCAAAAAAAAAAAAGGTTAAATTGTGGTTACCATCTTTTTTTAAAAAGGTGTTTCTTACTTCTTTTTTTTTTTTTGCCAGGAGTGGGGGCCCGTGCCTCCCTGGATCCGCCACTGGTTTAAGCACTCAATAATGAAAATCATGTGGGTTTGGAATGCTAAAAAACAATTGGACTAGTTCCATCCCACAGCCAATACCTTACCCATACTACAGTGAGTGATTTCAAGTTGGGTGTTAAGGGCTGGTGTTAGTGTTTAATAAACACTAACACAAGCCCTAAACACCGAAATGGAAATCAGCTGGTGTTAAGGCTTTGACCTCTGAATATCGTCAACTTCCGGTAGCTAGTGTTATCGATTTTGCAAAATTGTCGTCTGCTGAAACGAGCTTTGTGGCTGGTGTTAATATTTTACGTACGAATGTCCTATTCACTAACACTAGCCCCTAGGGATTAAGTAAATGTTCATTTCCAGTTCGGTATTAGTGTTGTACCCGAACAACAGTCAACGCACGTTGCACGAACGACGCTAATATATTGTCTGGCAATCAAATACAAATATGCGAAACAGGTCCTTTACTATGTGATTCATATATTCTTTTGTGTAAAATGAGTTATTTTATAAGACAAGAGAAATAAGTGTAAGTTTATTCTGTGCTTTTCATGATATCTAGTTTTTATCTACTAATTTTAAATCATCGTCATGAAATCAAGTCTGTGTGGCGATGTCACAGTGGTGTTAAGCTATCGATATTGCTTTCATCAGCAAATTTTTAGCTCGATTTAAGAGCTCTTTACTGCTCTAAACACTAACGCTAACACTAACACCCAACTTGGAATCACTCAATGACAATGTATGTCTCTATATATTACAACCTTCAAATGTTAAGAGTATACATACGTTTATAAATGTGCAATTGTTATGTTCATGTGTATTTATGCTTTAAAAGACTTTTACCAAGTATTATTTTACATTGTTTTTAACTTACAAGTAATAAGAGTATTTATTGACACTGGACCACGTATTCAAATAATTTTTGTATTCCAGTGGGTATTAAATGGGAAGGGGTAAGGACATTAGTTTCCTAGAATACAATTTTCTTCAGGGGATCCAAAATTCAGAATGATATGATATAATTAAACTGAGCCCATCACTGAATAGTTTTATGAGAAAATTAAATTGTATTTATTACAAAAAAATACTCAATAGTGCATTATAACTTTAATATTTATCAGAGAGATAAAGTATGTGTGTGTAAGGGAGAGAGTGTACATGTTTGTATGTGTAGCAGCGCTCAAAATACACGGGGGCGATGGGCGATTCGCCCCCGTGAGCTACATAATCGCCTCCGTCAGAGTGCTCACGGGGGCGATTGCAAAATTAAAAATCGCCCCAGTGGAATTATAGAATAAAGATTATCTTTTCTGTTATAACTTTCACACAATATTGAGTTTCAACTTAATATTCATTTCAAACCAAAACCAATGAAATGGAATTATGGAAGTTAAATTAGCGTGCCGGATTTCTCGCTCATATTTTTCGGTGTCTAGACACCGCCATATTGAAAACAAATGTGCGCTTATTCGCCGCAAGAGGGCGCTATATTTCCCATCTCCGCATCAGATTCTCTATGACTGTATTACCGATACAAACAACGGAAGCTCGCAGTGCAGTGCGACCATCAGCAGCGGCTATATCAGCAGCAGCGGTAGTACCGGCCGGTGTGCACGCTGCCGCCACATATCTGCTGGAGCTAGAGGCGATCGCGCAAGGACCGAAACATAGAGAAGTTTTTCGTTGTGAAAAGCGTGAATCCTCTGAAATCTGGTGATTCCAAAAGGCCAGCAAATAATGAACCTCGACCAGTAAATCAATATTGAGAAGGAAAGGAAGACCAAAGATGTTGTGGAAGGATATAGTAAAGACTAAAGAAAAAAATGTAGTAAGGTTGCTTGGGTTGCCAAGTGAAAATGTGATGTGCATGGAAAAACGCCATATCATGTGTCCAGACCCACACAGTATCCGCATCGTCTTTGGATCAACCCCCTCCCCCTTTAAAACTGTTACTTGATTTAAAAAGACATTATCATGCAATGCTCTTTATGATCTCCATTGTGTTAGTAGATGCCAGGAAAAGATCACTTACGGGGGTTCAAAATAGCAACAAAAAAAATCGCCTTAATGCGGCTCGTGGACGATGCTCCGCAGCGTCATTGGATCAACCCCTTAGCAAAAGCTAGATCCGCCCTGATAATGATGAAATAGCAAAGAGTATCATGGGTACCAATTCAATGGAAATTTGTATTAAAAAAGAGCCCCCGTCAGTACTAAAATAGCCCCCGTGAGAAGGCTCACGGGGGCTCTTTTTTTTTGGAAGAGCCCCCGTGGACAAAAAATTAATTTGAGCCCTGATGTGTAGATACTGTAAGTAGATTATTTCCTTTTTTTTCTCTTCCTATTAAATAGGTAATAATTACTAGACATAGACTTTTACATGAGGCATTTAACGGGAACCAAAACCTTCATCCTAAGTTACCTTTATTGTAAAGTTTAAACGATTTGAATAAGATTAGTGAAAAATTGAACAAAATCAGGCAAGGTATAGAGTGGTGAAGTGTGACGTCATCACAAATCTATTTTTGAATTTCTCAATTTTTTCATTTTCCGAAAGACCACAAAAATAATGTCAAATGTCGAAAACTAATTGAATATGTCAAATATTGGCTGAGATATGACCATCTGAATAAAGATTGCCTATGGGAACTCAGTGTTATATGGCTCTGGCTCATAACATTAGGAGCCAGAGCAATATAACACTGAGTCCCATAGGCAATCTTTATTCAGATGGTCATATCTCGGCAAATACTTAACATATTCAATTGGTTTTCGACATTTGGACATTATTTTTGGTGCTCTTCGAAAATGAAGAAAAAATTGAGAAATTCCAAAATTGATTTTTATGACGTCACAGCTTCGGTACTCTATAAGGAAGTTAAAGCTAAAGAAATAACTGTCACCAGAGGGCGATATTTAATTTGATGGCATCATTTGCCCACAACTCTCCATGCCTTTCATTTTCTTCGTATTCATTTGTGTTCAATATCGGACTTCATAAAATGTGAAGTAGAATATCATTCTGCATTCTATATCTTGTTTTCAGGGGAGAAGATTATCTCAATCACAAGAAATAAGGAAAAACATGAAATTCCATGATCAGAAGCCATGGAGAGTTGTCGTCAAATGACGCCATCAAATTAAATATCGCCCTCTAGTGACAAGTTATTTCTTTAGCTTTAACTTCCTTATACCTTGCCTGATTTTGTTCAATTTTTCACTAATCTTATTCAAATCGTTTAAACTTTACAATAAAGGTAACTTAGGATGAAGGTTTTGGTTCCCGTTAAATCAACATAAATTAATGTACATGTAATTTTTTTCATGTTGTCTTCTCCATTTGTTATTTTCATGTAATACATCAAATATGGTAATGTCATCTGGCATCCAAGGTTCAAGAATGAAGCAGTGAAAATCGAGAAGGTAGAAAGAAGAGCAACAAAGTTAATTCCCGAGATCAAACACCTATCCTACCAAGACAGACTCAAAAACCTCAGTATGTTCTCTCTGCAATACCGAAGGATAAGAGGCGATATGATAGAGGTCTACAAGTTGATGAACGGCCTTGTAAACTCCGATCCCACAGCCTTCTTCACATCTGCACCTCATGAAGCTACAAGAGGACACCACCAGAAGCTGTATAAGCAAAGAAGCAACACAGCCCTAAGAAGAAACAGCTTCAGTCAGAGAGTAGTGAAATCCTGGAATAGCCTCCCTTCATTTGTCATCTCCGCATCATCACTAAATTCCTTCAAAACTTATTTGGCCAAGCACTGGTCCTCACAACACCAAATCTAAATGTTATATACTAGTAGATCTAAAGAAGTTAGATGTCAGACCTAGCTAAAATCAAAAGTTGGATCAAATTCTATGCCGTTAATGAATGAATGAATGAATGACTGAATGAATTCATGTATAACCGAATGAATGGATGAATGGGATGAATTATGAAATGATTGAATTAATAACTTTTTACTTCAAATTAACAGTTAGAGTCCGTTTAGTTCAAATTAAGACCTTGCAGTACAAGTGAGTGATCCAATATGCTGTTAATACTATTAGTATCAACTTAAGTTAAAGTTAATAATAATAGAACTAATTAAATTTTGATCACAAAATGAATTTTCTGCATCCATTATCACTTCCCACAGTATAACCAAACCCAAAGGCAAAGATTTCAATCTAACCTATCGGAACGTGGGGAATCTGTCGTTCCGTAAAATGCTGCAGTCAACCGAGAAGAATGTATAACTAAATCTGAAGCTTCGTCTACAAGCACAGATTTCCCAGCAAGAGCACGATCGCTCGGGGGTCCCATAGTCGGCACGGCTGAGACACTGGGGCCACCACTACCAGCAGCCGCACCCAAACTCGCTGCGCCCAGCGGGTCTCCCACAACACTCTCAGATTTGGTTCCTGTACCGACTCCTTCATGTTGATTTTTTACTCCTACGTTGTGTTTTTCCAATAACGAACGTCTCTCAGCATTGTCATCTCTGGCAAACATTTTTCCAATTTCTAGTTAGCATACCGCACTCAAACAGAAACCTCATAAATGAGACACGAAATATTCTTTCACGAAGTGCTGGCTATGCTATAAGTACGGTACACACGTACTGGTACACGTACAGTGCATGCATGCAAATGCAGCGCAGTTAATGGTACAACTCCTTGTATGTTGGTCATGGTACGTACGTTTGAATTGACTAGACTTAGCGCTATGGTGCCCGTTTCTCGAAAAGTCTAACTTCTTGACTATCCCATTGAAACGTATGTTATAGAATTAACACACGTTTCAATGGGATAGTCAAGAAGTTAGACTTATGACGGTTTCAAGAAACGGGCCCATGATCGCGAAGCTAAGCTACGCAAATATTGCAAACAGATAATGATAATAGTTGTAGACCTACCTGCGCGCGCGGGAACGCAAGACGTTTCTGTTTCCTTTTATTTTTTTACATTTTTTTTTCTTCTCCTAGTTTACACCGTTTAAGGGAAAGTCCACCCTCATATTAAGTTGGTTTTAATAATAATAGAAGAAGAAAAAGGAGAGCAACGGGTCAGTGAAAATTTGAGCAAAATCTGATTAAATTAAAAAATAAGAAAGTTATGATTTTTCAAGCCTTCATGCGATTAATCAAAAACAAATTGACAACTCTATGAATTAATCTTGCGAGGTTTCCTCCCATTTGCTCTGAACTAAGAAATTCATTCATTTCTGTTTTCCCTAAAGAAAATTTTCAATCACACATGAACCCTAAATATCATTATTGCAAATATGTTTCTATATAACCATTATATGAAACAAAATATATTCCGTCATCAATAACTAAGAAAATGAAAGTTTATGACATTTATGTACATGCAGAGCTAATTGGAGAGCTGACCTCGTTACTAGATATCCTACGTCAGTTTTTGATACCAAGTTGTGTTCCACTGATGACAGCTTAAAAAAAAATCATCACTTGCTTCTCACAAAGTTCTCATACTATGTCTTGTGCCCCCACCTGCTAGAGACTATGATCCGGGATCTACCGCTGCTAATTGGAGAGCTGACCTCGTTATAGACAGTGGCGGATCCAGGGGGATGGGGCCCGGGCCCTCCCTAGAAAAAAACAGGTAAAAACACCCTTTTTTGAAAAAAATGAAGTTGGGCCCCTCCTGGCGCCTAAGGGGGCAAGAGATGCAATGTACTTCAAAATTTGTGTAGATGATACCATATAGAACTAGAAATATCGCAATCTGTATTGCCGCGCAATGCAAATGTATCTCCCGGCAGTGGCAGCAATTTTGTGACATCCTAATGTTCGAAGGAGGGACAAAGATCCCCTCTCCCCTCCCTGAAACAAAAGGATGATGTAGAAATCGCCACTAGTGGCTCGGACTTTTGTCAAAACTAGGATAGGAGCAGCATCACCAAACCAATATGTGTGTGATTAGAGTATAATGCATCTCTGTAGAAAATTTGAAAGAAATCTTTAAGAACGGAAACCGGAACAGTCCGGAACGGAAACCCGTTTCTAGACTTCACTGTCAGACACTATCAGTGACTGACTGACTTTATTTGTTCTTTGGTAATAACATACATAAAATGAGCTATAAAGGGTACATGAGCATGCATGTGTCTACATCAATAACCCACTTCTTGTAATGGCCAAAATTAACTGATCGAATCTTTGGGCAGCACAAAACGTACACCATTCGGTACAAGGGTCTGAAATTCAGACTATTTACTCAAAGGATTGCAATCCCTACAAAGTCGATTCGACAACTAACGGTCGTTATTTTCCCACTATAAGACATTTTCAAGCCCTTTCGTTTTGAGGGAAGTTCTCAATTAGTATTATCTTTCAAATGCCGGTGGAATTTAACCTTTTCATTTTTTGGCCTGCAAATGGGACATAGTAACTTTAAAGGTCGGTGACATCCAAATATAAGTTGATTTAAAACCAGAACGTCAATGACGTAGCGCTCATCCAGCATGGGCGGCTAAAGCAATATCATTGTCATAATTTTCATTTCTCTGCCAAGTACTGAATTGGTTGGGAAATGAGGAAGAAAACAAAATTGGACAATTTTGAATAAATAAAATTATGTGTTAATCATCATAATAATGATTGAGACAAAATGTTGATATTTTGTGTGTGTACAATTTTTATAATTATATAGAAATTTTTGTGTATCTCACTTTGCCCCATCAGAGAAAACACACAAAATCAATATCGGTCAATAAATGACGGAGAAAAATTTATGGTTGTATCTTTTTAGTTCTTTTTAAAAATAAATTGGAATAACATTATTATTTAGCAAAATTTCAAAATTCTGAGTAGAAGTTTTGTGTATCTCACTTTTTAATGATTCTGAATAAATTTGCACAAAATTAATAAGCTCCATGATTTTCACACTGCTATGTAGACATTTCAAACCCCTCCTAGCCCTATCATAATAGCAAACAGAATCAAAATCGGATGAGAAATGACGAAGAATAAACATTAAATAGTGGACGGACGACGAACGAATGCATGCCACGGCAAAAGAGTCATCGGGCCCATTCGTGCCGCATAAGCTATAATATTCCGACATCAAAATATATGTTTTAAACATACAGATCATAGACGACCAACTGACAAAAATATGACGTTTGTCTTAATAGTGGTCATTACAACGTTCTCAGGGTACCCCTTAACTTCCCATCCGTATTAAAGTTTACGATCCAATGTCCCTATTAAAGGTAAAGGCCAGTTTTGGAAACGCCCTCTCAAAAAATGAAATGGAAGCTCTCATTACCAATCATGTGAAAGAATGTTTTGACTAATACGTGGTGATACAAATTTTGCCGTGAAACCGCCTACTAATTGATATATTTGGTAAATTATTATATCTATTGGGACCAAATAGATATCGCGCACGTGGTCGCGTAGTCCCATATACATCTTTCTGTGTACGTGCTTGTAACTTTACCAAGACTGGGCCAAATTTCTTATCATTTTGATGATTCCAGAACCTTGCAGTACACACCAAAACTTATATGCTAGATGATCAACCTTTTCTGATCGATTACACAACGTTTCTTTCGTTGAACCTTCTTGTTCAAAATGTAACAAGAGAGGGGGTACTCTCGTTTCACGACAAAAGCCACATCATCAAAAAGCGGTTACGAGCCTATTTTTAAATTCATATCAATGCTTTGTAGGCCTAATGCATTCCGGCTAGTTCGTCTTTTTATTAAAGTTAATATTTAACACCGTAACTAGTCTATAGAAAACAAGGAAATTTAACGATTGGGATGAAAAAACTCTTTTTTTTGGGGTGAAAATCAGTTTTTCCTTCACAATAGTTGAATTTTCTTGTTTAAAAATGCGAGGAATGTCTCTAAAATTATAAAGAGGTAGTCACTTTTCCAAAATTATTTCCTTCAGTACAGGTGTTGTCCTCTCAATATTTATCCCATTGAATTTCTATTCCTTTATTAGAAGAAATGGGGTTCTTCATTTTGCCATTTTCTTTTCTATAAAATCCTATTTTGACAACAGTCAGAATTTAATCCCTTTTTTGTACATGTAAATGTATTCCGGTCCATGAAATGTTAGATTCTTTATGTGAAATGAATAGCGCACAAAATGCTTGTTTGTACATGTATGGATCCATAATTATTATGTTTTCTTCAATCACACTAATTGACAACTAAGGTCTCCGTTTACTATGCTCACTTCGTCACGTTCTCTTTTCTTTAAAAAAAAATATGACTGAAATAATATTAAGCGAGAGCTTCTATACTCTTCCAATTGCTCTTCCTGGTAGTATAAACACTTTATTTGAATACAATATAAATCACCTTTCTCTTTGTACCCCTCTATCTCTCTCTCCTCTCGCTCTCTCTCTCTCTCTCTCTCTCCCACACACACACACACACACTCTTCACACTCGTAATGTTCACAAAAGCATATATATACGATGTTGTAAAATACGATCATAAAGAATTTACAGGCCTCATCGTATAATGCTATATATACGCAAGGGTATACAATTTTAATGATGATAGTGAGTTGGGGAGTTATCGCCGAGCACGTTGTATTATTTCTAATACATGTAACCAGAGCATATCTCTGACGTAACGTATCAAACTGGTCCAAAAGAAAGTATCAACAGGGATGCATAGGAGAGTATGAGCGTAATCATTAAATTACTTGATAATGGTTCTCTGTTTCTCTATTTTCTTCTAAATAATTATATCTTACTTGCATTATGTATTATTCTTTTCTCCATATCTGGCTTTGTTTAGGTTTTCCATTTGGAAGAAATTAGGAGACGTATGTGACATATGTTTATTATAAATTTGCATTACAAACACGAGTCCCCCGCCCCCCCCCTAAAAAAAGAGAGACCATTTACTATTCCTTTCCTTGCTTATTCATTGGCTGATGCTTGTGGTTTAGTTATACACTCATTACGCTGCAAGTTACAGTGAAGTATTTTCTAAGATAATACAATACATAGTAAGAGACATTTGCCTATAGCCGACAAACAAATTTTCTGTATAGAGTACATACACCATAGTCATAACTGGAATATATAGGATTCATAATGCATGATGTACATAGTCATCTATAGGTCTACAGCTGGCTAATGGATTCATCGACACTGCGTAGCAGCGGGAATTTTCATCCTCACAATGATTTTAATGCATAATTTTTCTCTCGAGCGCACAATTATAGAGGTTTATTTTATAATAGGCCATTCTATGTACAAGGCACAGCAAGACAGATCAATCACAATGATTCGCCATTCACAGGGTTTCTAAATACACAATTGGTCGTGGTAATGAAGTGATATCAAGGCAGACTAGTATTGTGAATGTACAAGAACAGACTGTTATGAAAGCAGGACCGGGGAAAGATTTCGTGAAAGATTGGGTAGGGGTTGGATCAAACGCGCCAGTTTTTAACCAAAATGGATTGTCGCCCATGCATAGACGCTGGCACTTTGGTAACCATAAGAAGTCCCATTTGACACTATACTTTTCCGCAAATAGGAATGAATCTTCGGAATGATAATTGAAATGACGATGATACCATTTTTTTTTACATATAACTACAAGGCGGTCACAAAATGAGCTAACAACAGCGAAATTAACAATATATTAGCGATAATGACAAAATCATGTAAGTTCAGTATTATCTTCATTATTCACAACTTGTTGTTATAACCTTCGTCACACCGCCAAACCGATACAAAACCAACTGATTCTTGGCCTTTCGGTATAATGCAATTTGTCGTTCGTTCTGTTGTCGTTCTGTTGTCGGTCTCGTTGGTGTGACTGGGGTATGTCACCGTTGGATCGGTATCGGTATAGGCCTACGTCCCATCGTGAGTGTGCGCAGTAGAAGTCAGACATGCACATTCACGTTCCTTCAATAATGAAAGAAAGCGGATTTGTACGTTCTCGTATATTTTTTATTGAAAAAAGAAAACTTGTGGAAAACAATGAGCGCAATAGGCCTATAATCGTAGCTTGAGTCTATAATCACAATATTGTGACTGTATAATATTTTCGTTTTATTTGGAACATCGTCCCATCTTCCTTTTCGCACTGTTCCCCTAAGTATGGTGATGACTTCAAGTAATAATGGATGGAAAGAAATATTCAACTGGAAAGTCGAATACAAATCGATGATCAAGATGTGACTATTCCACAGTCACTGTCATGATTTCCACTGACATGTCCCTGTACCTACCTTTTAGCAGACGACGAAGCGATCTTCACGCGATCGCTATGCATCTTGACATAAAATAATTGAGGCAAATATTTGGAAACATGTTATACGGCTGTCAACGTCTGCCCAAATTCACATCAGGGTTTCTGATGGAATTGAACTCTAGGCGAGGTCATCACGACAAGCCATATACTTCACAATGAATCGTCATGTAATATAGCCTACCTCTAAGGCTAAGGGAGTGTGCGTTTTTTCCAACCGAGAAATAGAAATTGTTTGGAGTGTTAAAACCAACAAAAAAGGGCACTTTCTGAATAAAAAGGGGCACACACAAAGGGTAACCTCAAATAAAAAAATAAAATAAAAACATTTTAGGCATTCTACATACCATAAATTGTAAATAATACATTATCAGGGAGGATCTTTAAGAGTTTCTCTTTACATGGTCCAAGGTACTGCTTCAGCACCATACTTTGCTGTTGCGTGCGATTCATTCATTTGCGAGCGAGCGAAGCAAGCGAGTAAATTTATTTATTTATGAAAATTATGAGGATCATATTGTGACTGATTAGTTCTTTGAAAATCATTAGATGAAATAACCAATTCTGATGGGGTTTTCAGCACATTCTCACAACGAAAGAAATGAGTAAGACCTTCAATAATTATGCAATAAGATCAACTTTAAATTCAAGCGAGAGAAACAAATCTACTCCCTTGGTTTTAATAAATTAGTACTTTCTTTTTTGGGCTGGTTTTATTGTGCTATAATAGGGTTTCCCTTTTAAAACTTTTTTCTTAATTTCACGATCCTAAACTGAGCATTGGTCATGTATGGGGTAATACAATGCAGTCTGCAGACAAAGCTATTGCATTTAAAGCCACAGCATAATGATAATAATGATGATGGTGGTGATTACAATAATAATATGTTTTATAATAAATGTGTCATAATTGTCCTTCGTAATTATGTTCCTTTCCCTTGTGTTTCTGTTGATTTATCTCTTTCTTTCTTTGTATTATCTATTCGATAAGGGCACATAGTTATCTTCCAATAGCTATACGACTGGTAACAGGGCATCGTTACCACTCGTACCATGAACCTCTATGAAACCTTTGGTCATCTTCATCCAGATTGTTATCATTAGTATATGTCAATTTTGTTTCCATTGTGCCAGCCAGTTATCTTTCAAACACCTTGTTGGTAGAAAGCTTTTCACATACCAACAATCCATTCTCGCTTATAGGATGTTCACTGACGTGCGTGAAAAAAAGAAGATTCTACCATTTCAGTAACTACATCTTTTACGTTCTTATATTACTATAGCAACCCCTCTTTTCCAGAATGTCACCGTAAGTACCATTCAAGCATGAAGAGATTTAATTGAATTCTACTCCAAAGTTTTCTTGATAATTATCAGCAATAGATATAAACTCAGAGAAATCGTGTCTTTCATCACGTTAGATATCCCCCAACATGACTCTCCCCTTCTCGTCTCTCTCGTCTCTCCTCTCTCTCTCTTTCTCCCTCTCCTCTCTCCATTCCCTCTCTTTTCTCACCCCTCCTTCACTCTCCTCTTTTACCCCATGTTCCTCACTCTCCTCTCCCTCGTTCCGAACCTCACACTGTCTCTCAGCCAGTGTCTTTGGTAATCCAACAGTCATACACGTATAGTTTTTTCCTTGTACTATCGTTTTGCATCTAAAGGTACCTCTAGGTTACATTATGAAGAAATGGAGCCATTAAAAAATAATATATAATCATGAAAATATGGTGGCAGCATATAAAATACCAGGTAGCGGTCATAATTTATCTTTGTCATATATAAATTATAGAGTATACATCAAATTTACCAAATTAGATCTGGTCGCGTTTGACGAGAAGAGAGATGACATTACAACCAAGGAGAGCATGAACAAACCTTAGTTGAAATCTAATTAGAGGGAAAATCACATTCATAATTAGTGGACTTCCATTTGAACGATATTGCAGCAAATTAACAAGATACATAAAGCTTTCCCCTATACCTATTTGTTTGTAGGGATTTTAAGGTATAGACAAGCCTTCAGGAGATTACCAATATAGATGTAATTTTCATGTTTTCTTTTGTTTTTTATTAACTAATGATTTAACTCACTCATTCATTTATTTATTATTATTTATAACAAAAACACAAACACAAACAGCAACAAAAATAAGAACTAGAATGACGATACCTTGGTCATTAGTCGGTTGTTAGTCAATTTCCAGTTCGTAAACGTTTTATATAACTATATTATATATAATTAAACGAGATGTGGAAAATGAGCAAAAAGGGAGGAAGAGATATAGAAAAGAAATATAGAGAAATAGAAGAAACATACTGAGGGAGAGAACGAGAGAGGGAGGGGAGGGAGAGAGGGGAGAGAGAGAGAGAGGGAGGGAGAGAGAGGGGGGAGAGAGAGCGCGAGATGAGAGAGAGAGAGAGAGAGAGAGAGAAGAAACCAAACATATTTCAGGACAAATTTCATACTATATCTGAAGCCACAAAATAATGGCCAGTATAATGGGGTTTATGAAGGCAACACTCTTTGTTAATAAGATATTAGATTGTTGTTAACTACCTTTAAAGCCCCACTGCATTACTTGTAGCTACTTGCTCTCTCTATATAGCAAACAATGCCAAAGCGGTGCCCATGATCCCCTTTTTCTTATTTGATGAGATAAGCACCTGTCAGTGACCACGCTGGGAGGTCTAATCCTCGTGGCCAAACTAGTGCAGACAGGCTTTAAAAAAGCTATACTTCTGAAAAGTAGGGTCTATATATTTCGGATGTAATGTACTCATATCCCTTTTAATCAACAACAAAATTAATGTTATGAACACAAAAGAACTATTCGAATTGTGTCGGACTGTCGCTGTCATGTGCACGTGACATGTAATTTTGTGATGATAAAGTAGGCCTATAAAAGTGACCATCTTGCCTGTATGAAGAATCATGTTGCTTGAACGGCACGGGAAACGTTGGCCCTGCTTATATGAAAATGTGAACGTTGTCATTACTAATTTGCTTTTTTCTCCCCATAAAACACAATTTTCTCCTATCACCTACTTTTGTTTCCTATTACAGATGACTGTATAGCTATCTAACAACAGTTACTTACTGTCAGTGAAGGATCAAGGGTTCACCCACTAACCCTACGTTGGGAGATAGCATGCAAAATAGAACAGTGACACACTATATATAAAGGGAGATTCAATCCTAAGGATAATTCTTATCACTATAATAGATACAATAAAAAATATAAATTATATATATATATATATATATATATATATATATATATATATATATATATATATATATATATATATATCCCTTGTTTGAACAACAACAAAACAACATGATTTTATATGCCGGTATAGATACTTTTCAAGAAATTTATTTTGAAGGAGGTTCCACGTCGATGTTGTATTATCTGCGTTCAGTCATTGGCTACTCATTGCAATAAAAGTGTTAAGTTATATATCTAACTTCACAACCCGCCCTGAATGTTTGGCGAAGAGTTCTTTTCTTTTATTAGATGTTACATGTAGTGAGAAAAAGAAAAGACAACACTTACAAAATAGGCCCCTATGTAATCCAAGATACTCCTATTATTAAAGTATTTATCATATATAACAATCCAAATGTCACGATGCAAGCTGAGTATTTGTAAGTGTGATATAATTATCTGAACCCCCAAAAAAAAGCAAACAAACAATCGAAAACATGACTAACGAATGAACTCAGGGACAAGTATGGTTCCTGCCTGACTGTAGGCCTATTTAGGTAATATAAACATGATTAAAGATGAATAAAAACGCCTGTTTCAGCACAATGAATGGTAATCACTGTGTAGTGCTTGTGTGCGCAGCTCCTGGGAGATGACTGTTGAAGTTGTTATGTAAGTGAAATGCTTTGCTTCTGTCTGTGTTTTATCTTTCCTGTTCTGCATGCATAGCATTCTAAAGGGCATCACCTTTTTAGAACGTGTCAGTCTTATATCACATCTACTCATTATACTCATTTAGTCTCACTCCCAGACTGAATCAGTTATGTTATGCAGATGAGTTCAAAGGTGCAATATTGTAATAACTTTGGTTATGAAGTGAATGCAAGTGATGATGGTATAATATCACACATCAATTAGTTTCGCCCCTTTATATTGAGGTTATAAGAATACATTACTCTGAATTGTAAGCCAGGCAGGTATAATATAATAAATTTACCTATGAACTTGAACTTTGAAATCAAATTTGAGTTATTACAAGATATATTTACTATTCACAAAACACATACAGGGTTGACGACATTTTCAAGAATCGCCAAACTTCGCTTTTATAACCATTCAATGCAGTATAATAATGTAGCCCATCGAACTGAAAAAAAGTATTTGTAAAGCTCAAATAAACGGTTTGCTATTGTTTGGAAATTTATCATGCATGGCATAAAATTATGCGACACATTTCTACGATTACAGTGAACGTTTACTTCTTTGCTTCACTCTGATGCATGTATATCAATGACTATTTTATTTTGTTTATCTCGAAACATTTTCTTTCTCCCGGCATGCATGTCTAGTAATACTCGTCAAGAATTATATTTAATTTCAACTGGATGAATAACATTTTAATTAAATTACAAACGTTTAGATTTTTTGAGATTGCGCCTTAGCATTTTGTCTATGTATCCATGTTATGAATGGTTTTACATCAAGAGTGTTTTAACCCGCGTAATTATATATTCATGATGTTGATGATGAACGTATATTTCACATTAAAATGAAATTTGCTTTGGCTTCACTGGCGTGAGTATAATTTGACCACAATTTGACTGTTATCATTATTTTGATTCAAATATTCATCTATAATATTAATTTAAATGTCATAATGTACACTCGACTATTTTTTCTTCTGATATACAACATCAAGTCCTATCACCAAGACAACCCTGGCGGAAGGCCAAGGAGGCGATAAGCGTATCGTAAATCAACGAATGTATACATGTAGGTAAACAATGTCAGGTACAAGACAAGGATCATGAAACAAGTAGGATTGTCGTGCTGGGCCTTATCGAACAAACCTATACATTATCAAATTCTTCAATGTTTTGGGAAACACAAGTACATGTAGTATGTGTGCAGAGTGCTAGAGTATCTTCTGAAGTTATCATAAATCATAAATACTAGCACGCCATATTATAAATGAATTATCTGTTGATATTGGAAGAAGAACAAAAATAACATCTTCACAAGGCAAAAGCTTAATCAAACTTATATAATCTTGTATCGGGTCATAAT